>JAPZEB010000021.1:10079541-10096732 GCA_029783705.1 Chaetodon striatus | reverse complement strand
GGTAGAAAAGTTTGTTTACACCCTAATCAAATTAACTATGACACACTTGAGGATGGGGCAGAATAAAAGAGCATGATACTGGTCAGGAAAGAATTCTTTGGGAGAGAGGGGAGAGATTTTTAAGGCCAAGACAGATCCAAGACTCTGCCGCCAACGCTCGATCTGGTAACGCGAGACTAAAGAGAGGTGAGATGGTTGCGCATGGAGTTGTTGTCAGCATGCCATCGTCTTTAAGGGGTCTTTCATAACTGGAAGAGGAAGCGTGTTCTGACACGAGCAGCATTCCAGACCACAGCTCCAGATTTACAGCCGTCTCCTTCCACTGTCGCACTCCTTTACAGGAGTAACACATTCCCCACAGCAATGGCAGGACACTCGTCCGACTCAATAGGCGTAATTTTTTAGCCATTTTCACTAGTGTTAAATATGAAACCATCGCAACACTCTCCAGCTCCTATCAGCTTCTCACATCAGCATGTCAGCATTTCCCCCATAACTGCTTTTGATACAAAAAACTGCTCGTGATTGTAGCTGAAAGCAGAACATTCAGCCTGATGAAAAACAGATAATGGAATCTGAGTCTGCTTTTCATAAAAATAATCTTTAAACTACAATATATAGCCTGCAAGGGGAACTGTGTTTTTCAAGATAAGCTGTGTCAAAAGGTGTCAACTGAAATATTCAATTAAAAAGACATTTTTTAAACACTTGCAGGCAAAGAAGGCAAAGAATACAATATCGTGAAGCAAAAGTGGAACATTTAAAAGATATATTGGAGTTTGTTTTATGCCCCTAACTATGCCCCCTAATTGGCAATTTGCTGCTGCTTTTGTCTTACATGATGGGAAACTAAAAATTTGAGGGCTTTGGACACAACAAGTAATTGGAAGACCTCATCTCAGGATTTAGGAAGCTGCGTTTTTCACAATATTCTGACACCTCTAAGGTCAAACTACTAACCAATTAATTGAGAAAGTAACCTGCAGATTAAATGAGAATGAAAATTGCTAGTTGCAGTCCTAGGTGTTCGTTTTTAGAAGGCAGGGAAATATTATTCTGAGGGGAAAACCATTAAAAAAAATCATTTATGCCCACAAGTGTGTTGTAGTACTAGTATGATTGCTTTCAATGAAGTAAAACAAAAAAAAGCTTGTTTCACCCTTTGTTTTAATTTGGCCTGAGACCGACTGGTCATCACAGTTACCTACTAACCTCCTATAAACACAATGCAAAGTAAAAGAGAGGACCAATTTCCATAACAGAGCAAACACAGCCTGGCTTTCTGTGCCCCGATGGCATGAAGATGATGTGTTCAGGGCACTTACACCCCTGACCTGAAGGTAACAGATGGCCAGAGCACATAATACAAGGGTGCACGTCTGTGTGAGAACATAAAGAGAGAAAGAGAAGGAGAGGTGGATGGGGAGGAGCGATATGGGTTTGTCTGAGGTGCTGAAAGGAATGCAGATATATAAAGAAAAAAGCCTATTTCCTGGTTGTGCTGGTATGAACCTGTGCCACGTGAGCCTGACAGTAAACCCAATTATATTCATCTCTTAATCTTCTGAATCTTTCTCTCCTTTAAGACAAAACACTTGATCCACTTTCCCATAGGCTTTTCTTTTATTTCCTGAATTCCTTCTGCTTCATAGAGGCTCCTCTTTTGATAAGTGCAAAACACACACCAGCTAGTTTTCTCCTCCATACAGACAACACTTTGTTGTGTATACAGAGTTTCGGGCTCCCCCTCTTTCAGAGGGAATCTTTTGCTGTGTGCCATACATTCCTGTTGACACTCATTCATATGATAATGAGGATTCTCAGTGTAGGTTTTTCTTTTTACACCAACGCAGGGCTGGGATCGTCCAGGGTTGCATCACATGTCAACACTTGCATCCAGTTGAGGCGTCCTGGCAGCACAGACTGCTAACGCTACTGTCACTTCCTTCTCAACACGTTGGCTTGAAACCCAAATTCTTTTCAATGTTGCAGCTCTTTCTTTGACTCTTCTGTCTTGTCTTATTGTGTCTGTTCAAAATAGTGATAAAAATGCTTCAAGGGAGGGACTATACAATCTAAGACAGACACATGGACTCACAGTGTGACCCAATTAAACACTGGTAAAAGTAAGACAAGTCACTGAAAGGACCTTCAACAAAACTTTGTTTACAATAGTTCATGATGAAATGCTGCCACTTAAAAACAATCCAAGATACTTTTACTGATAATCGGTCATCTAAAATTGCTAAACAAGTTGCTAGTGTTCGCTCCACACTCTTTGCAGTCACCATCATGTGACTCATTTATCTCATAAACCAACCGGGTATGAACCCTGATGCCTCAAGTTTCTCCTCCATCACCTGATCTGTCTTTAGAGCTGCTATCCTCCATAAATCTGTCCAAGTACACACGCACCAGACAAGACAAATTTATGTGAAAAAAAAAAACCTCAACTCTGCAGCTCAGTAACAAGTTCTCTGGCACCATGCAGAAAACCAAACGCCGCATCGTTCTGACATGACTTGACAGCAGTCGAGGAGGATTATGTTACACCTGCCCGCTCGTCTCATTCTTTAGCTACTTTGAATCTACTGAGCAAGGAGGAATTAATGTGATCAAAATGTTGAGCAATACTTCAGCGTGTGCCTAATCCACAGCAGGTCTTTGCTTCATATCTGAGGTGTTATCTTTAAAAGATTTGTTCAACATTTTGGGACACATGCCTGTTTGCTCGCTGTGATCTAGATGAAAAGATTGAGACCTTTCTTGTGTCTGTATGATAAATATGAAGCAACAAGGGTTAGCTTAGCTTAGCATGAAGACTGAAAACAGCTAGCATGGGTCTGTCCGAAGGTAACAAAATAAGCCTACCAGCACCTCAATCAATCAATACATTATATATCTAATTTATTTAATTTTGAAAATAAAAAAAATAAAATAATAAAAAAAAAGAAGACACACTGTGGAGCGGAGACTCCAAGAAGTCACGCTTCTTCACGCATAACTCCCAAACCACAAGTAGTCAATTTCACAATTATTTTTAGCTACAAGTCAAATAAACAAGATAAAAAATATTATTTAACAAGCTTTGGACATAATTTTAAATTTTGGACTAAGCCAAGCTAGCTATTCAGCCGTTTGTTTAGTCCTAATTGCTAAGTTGGGCTAGCTAGCTGCTAGCTGTAGCTTTATATTGTACAGACAGATCTGAGAGTGGTATCAATCTTCTTATCTTACTAATTTCTGGAACTCAACTTATCTTTAAGTTATAAATTATTCTTCTAAAAATTGTTTTTGGGGAGATAAAAAAAAAGGCCCTTTCACTTTTTTGCCTGGTGCTGCTCTATTAAAAGTGGTCAGCATTTCTAGCAAAGGTGTAGTGGAGGGTATATGCAGGTATACTGGATATACCTACCTCTTTTTCTGGCTGTGTGCAGTATGCCCACCTATCAGCCAAAAAGTCATTAGAATATACAGGAGAGTGAGCCCACTTTCTCCTTGGTAACTTACCCATCTAAATAGTAGTATAACCACCTCATCAACTGCCACTGCACCACTGATTTCTAGTCATGTTAACAGGGTATGATTTTCCTCTTAGTTTGAGGAGTTAAAAAAAGAAGAAATAAAAGACAGGAATATCTGCCTCCCGGGAGTGGATCTTGTACTCCTCTGTTTGTGGTGTCTATGGCTCAGGTTTGACTGACACACCACTCCTGAGTTCAGGTCTGGCCAAAACATGATGCCTGGATACTGCCTGCCTGCCGGCAAAGCCGATCCTCTGCCACAGCACAACACAACAAAACTATAAATCCTCCAACTGCAACTACTGACATGTACACACCGGAGATGTGCATTTGCATGCTCATGTGCACAATATCCCTCACCCACACATATACATATAAAGGGTGACATGCTAAGCTGTGGGTGACAATGGATGTAATTTTTTTACACAGTAATTAAAGGACAAGTCAGATCAGAAATAAATCAGCTGCAGTCTAATTAAGCCAATATTCTTGTCCTGTGACTTCATCGTGAAGTTTAATTTCCAAGTAACACTCAGGGGGAGGAACAGGACTATTTTTAGAAAGTCAGTATCATGAAAATATTTGCATAAATTCAAGATAGAGCCATAAACTCAACAGAGAGTTTCAAGCCAAGACAAGCAATTCACTGGAGCTTTTGAGAGCTTTGGCATTTCTTTTTCTTTCTTTTTTTTTTAAATGGCTCTTTGTGAGGTGCTGAGAGGCCCACAGGGGCAAGATAAGCCCAGGGCTGACCTTGATAAATGCTTAATCGCCCTTCATTTTGTTCATTCATGGCAAGGAATTAAGTGACACAACGCAAACAAGTTAAACAACGGGAATGGCATCCTAAACATTCAATCCAGAGTCTCTTTAAAATGCAAGTTACCAGGGAGCTGTCCAGAGCAAATGACTGGGGAGGAAGGCAACATGACAGCCCCCCACCCCCCTCCTCACTCTCAAACACACACACACTCAGACACACACACACACACACACACACAACCACTACCACAGAGAATAACTGCAGTGGCGTCTCTCCTGCTTTAGATTCCTCTGGCCACAGCTGTGGAAAAGTTCAGTGGGGACAGAGAAGGGAAAGCTGAGCAAAATGGGGAAAAAATGAGAACCAAGGGGGGAAAGAGACCTTGGAAACTAATATCAAGAAGAGTCCCGTCTTTATTTGAACTAAAACACAGCAGAGGAAAGAGCTTGAGTTATAAAAGTTGAAGCTGTGCTGAGCCAACAGCGTCTGGAAGTCAAACACAGAGGCCTTCCGCTCAGCAGCCTCAGAGATCACACTCTATTTCTAGCAGCACAGTACACAGACAGTCAACAGCCTGGGCACATGGCAGGTCATCTATTTACTCTGGTAAACACTGTCAGAACAACACACACGGGCACTCACAAACACACACATGCACACACAAATACAAAACTACAAGTAGTAGAATTAAATAATGGTGACATGTTTTTGAGCCATAAAAAGAGAACCTATTTCCACATCATGTGCAGCAAATGTTAATACGAAGTTTCCCGCACAGACTGTTCCTTAAACCTATGATTAAACTGCCCGACTGCCTTGCTTGCAGTCAGTTCAGGTCAGCATCTACAATAGGTGCCATTCATTTAGTAAAACCGTGCACTGTACACAGTGACACAGTAGTTTAATTGATATGCAAAATGTGTTCCCAGTGGAACATACTGTAGGTTACGTCACTGCAAGGTCGTGCACTGCCATTCATGTAAATGCAGTTAAAAGTGTGTATAATAAGTAAGGATGCACAGCAATACTGGTACGGCATTGGAATCAGAAGATAAAAGCTTTAAAATGAAATACTGGCAATGGCAAAAAATGAACCTTTCTGCCGAGAGGACAAGCGGATAAGATGGCTCTTTAAAGGAGCAGTGTGTAAGATTTGGCGGCATCTAGCTGTGAAGTTGAAGACTGCAACAAACCAAATACCCCTCTACTCACCTTTACATAATGTGAAAACATGACAGGCTCTCTATAGAGCCACTTTTTGGTTTGTCTGTTCCAGGCTACTGTAGAAACATGGCAGTGCAACATGGCGGACTCCACAGAGGAGTCCTACACACTGCTCCTTTAATTATATGACTTCAATTAGTTGAAACAGGTCAAATTTGCCCTGGTTGTGACTATTGCCAGGACTGTCTCAGGGGGAGCATCAAGCAAGCCTATTAAAGCAGGATGAATTTTGTTTGAAAATGCTACATAAAAATAAATATGGCATGTTTTACATGTAACCTGAGTTGAAGTAGTGCTCTTATTTTGCACAGTGAAGGTGTGAAAAGCATTATGTTTAATGTCTGCATCTGCCAGTGGGCCATCACGGTAGGATGAGCACAATATTTTAATGCCACTGCTGGAGAGACTTGAGGTTGTCTGCCATTAGATAGAAAAAAATACGTGCACATATCAATAACAGCAATCAGACAAATTAAGTTGCAAAATATTGGCATATTGGATATCTGCAAAAATCTAATATTGTGCATCCCTAATAATAATAACTGGGTAAATGAAGCTTGTGGTGAGATTATTTTGTCAAAAGTAAACTTTCAGTCAGAGCTCTATTGTCAACATGGACAAGAAGTACTAGGCGAACTCCATCTGCTGAGAAAGATGGGGTGATATGATTTAAAAGCTCCAGAACAGCTACTAAATATGGACCTTGTGGTGAGACTGTTTTCCCAGCTGGGTAAAGTTTAGACCAAAACTCCCCTAATCCCTGACTATAACATGTAAGGGGTATTTTGAACACTTAAACAAAATAATTGGTACAACAGCGTGTCACCTGTCAGTGGTTTCATGTTACAGACGTTTTTCTGTTTTTGCACTGCATCATAAACACAACAGCAACACACAATCAGAAAATCATTTGGCATTTTGTACATAATCAAACGTCATTCACACACCAAACCAACCCACCACCAGCACCACAGGAAACACCACTGCAGCTAGCAGAGGAGAGGAGGAGTTAGTTGTTACTGAACTACACTGTGAGTGATCCAACCTACAAACCTGATGTGCTATTAATTTAGTGTTAAAATGCACCTAAATTAGTGTGAAGGACAGAACCCGCCACCGGTTAGAAAATCTTTAAAGGAAAGCAAAGAGGTCTGAGGTGTCTCGTCCCTTTGCTTTGCATCCAGAAGAGGAGGAGTGCAGGGTGAACCGCCACCAGACGGAGTTTACTATGAGTGGAGGAGGATGACAATAATCAGACGGGAGGAAGGAGGGTGAGAGCTCTTTGATTTAGAAGATCCACGGGAGTTGAGGCCACTCCGTGTAGCCTTCCTACCTGGCTGCTGCTGCCGTGGTGACTTGACCTTGACAGATTTAACCCCACGGCTGGATGTCTGGACCCCTGGTTTACACACGCTGATGTTACCCTGAGGACAGGGCCGGTCCTGGCTTTGGCCTCCACCTCGGGGCAAAGATGAGCCCTCAATACGCTGCTTCATCTCAGAGGACAACAAACGCCCCTTGTGCATCCACTCTTGCATCTTGTTGACAGTGACACCGTGCCCCTTGTTGACAGAGTTGGCCCCCTGTGCTCGGGCATCAGTCGACTCCTGCTTGTTGTTGTGACCCTGATTTGTTGATGCATCAGCATTGCTGTCTGAAGAACCTGTGAGGCTGTTGACCGAGCCGCTGCTCTCGTTGAGCTGCCCGCCTTGGTCTTCATCGCCTGCAGCATCTTGTAGCAGCTCATCACTGCTGATGGCGTTGTAAAGCACCTGAGGTTCTGATAGCTCACCCACTCCTGTGGCAGCCTCTTTAGTCTCTGTGGCCCCCTTCTCACCACAGTCGTGTGGACTCTGCATTCCAGAGGCCTGAACACAGAGTAAGGGTCCACTTGGATACCTGATCGCTCCATCACTAGCAGAGCGCAGTAATCTAGGTCTTAACTTGATCAAGGACAGGTTAACCATACTCTTACTATTCAGCCTGCCTTTGAGGCATGACTCAAGGTTCCCACTGAGGCATAGCAGGAGTGAGTCAGTGTCAGACACCTGCTGCGGGCTGTGGTCGCCTCCTGAGGACCAGGAGTCACTGTCCATGTTTTTGGCAGACAACCTGGAGCACAGGCTATCCCTGGAGTGGCTACTACAAGACGAGGTGGCCTGCTGCCCTGTTAAACCACCACTAATCTGCTGGACATCCAGGTTGATATCATTCATAGCATTGATAAGAAGGTAATAAGCTTCTTTCAGCTGGTTCCTAAGCCTGTCTGTTTCCTGTGCACTGTTACTATCATCAAGCTGTCCTTTATCCTGACTGGGCTGAGGCAGCTCTGCAACCTCTGCTCTATCTCCATCACTTTTTGCTCTGATGGTTTCATAAAAAGGAAGAATTTCATTATCATAATAATCCTCATCTTCACTGTCTAAAGTGTATCTGAGTGACCCCTCTGTGGCGCACAGGGATGCCATGTTTATGTCGCAGATTTCTAACTCTGTGGGGAAATACGTCGGGCTCTGCAGACCTCCTGCAGGCCCTCTACTGTCCCCTGCGTACTCAGGCTCATAACTCTCTACATCTCTGATCACAATGTTTTCTTCCGTGTTCTTTGACGCACAGTTGGGATGTACAAGAGCCGCGCAAACTGCTGAGTTTGTCTCCAAACTTTGGTTGTTGTCAAAACTCCTGTTGGCGTTGTGTTCATTAAGAGCCACTACAGTCCCTGCCATGTGCCGGGAGTGTCCTCCGTCTCTGGGCTCCGTCCCATCACTATCAACAGTGGTAACCCGGCCCTCTGGTGGTTTACCGACCCCGGTATGCGGCTCTACCCGTGCTCGGTACAAAACGTGATTTGAATTGTCCCCAAACCCGATTGAGTCCCCGACGCTGCACTGGCGCGGCACAGACACGAAGTGTTTTCTCTGGGCATGCGGTCCTCCAAGCGGGACTCCCGCAGATAACGTGATTTTGCCAGCGGATCTGGGCCCCTGGTGGCTCCTATCTCCCTCCCTAAATTCATGTGCCACAAACTGCACGTCTCTTTGAAGTGAGACCCCCAGGAGCTCCTCATTAACCCGAACCCTGCCCCCGCTGCTCCGCGCCTGGGGACGTGCGCCGGACAACTCTGCTGCGCGACTCTCCCGGACTATCACAACCCCCCCTGTTTGCACCATCGCCCCGTCAACACAATTCTCGTACGTACTCATTCTCTCTGTCGTGCAATCCAGCCCTGTGAGCAAGACTACCGGGCGAGCCTCGTCGGAGTCTCGCTGCGTTTGCAAAACTTTTTCTTTACCTTCTCGGCCCCCATTCGCCGCAGCAGCAGCAGCAGCAGCAGCAGAGCCGTATCCACCGCCGACCGTCGCTCCTTTCTTGGATTTCTTCCCCCGGAGTTTCGCTAGTAAAGTCCTCCGCAGAGGATCAGCCATTCCTTTCCTTTGCCCCCAGTTAATTCCTTCCAGTTTCTTTCAGCACGCTGGCTCCAGAAGGAAAGGGCCGAGTGGGTTCTCCTCGCTCGCCGCGGTCAAAGCTCGCCGGGCGGACGGGCTCCTCTCCATTCTCCGCTGTCACCTCCGCTCTGTCGCCTCACTCACTCCTGGATCACTGTGCTCAACTGCACCACCTCTCTCCCTCCCTCTCTCTTTGCTCTACACACTCACACACACACTCACACACACACACACACACTTTGGCCTCCTCCCTCTGTTTCTCTCTCTTCTCCTCTCTCTAGCGCCTCACCTCACCTTCTCCTCATGTTTGCAGCTCAGATATTTGCCTGGCTCAAAGTTCAGAGACCATGCACAAAAATTATTCACAGAAAATTACATGAAACTGGATGTCCAACTGAATTAACCTTGTTAATGCTTGTCATATTCATAACGCAGCAAATCCTCGTAATCCCCGGGATACTGGCATTTCTGATTGAATATTAGGCTACTTAATAATAGGCCAGGCCACAGTAGCTTATTCAAAGAGTGTTGCAGATTCATTTTCTGTAGAAGTAGCACAGAGTAATTGTTTCAGCTCTACTTTATTGATCAGTTATAAGTCTTGCATAGGAAGAATTTTTTGGTTGCCAGGTTGTGAAAAATCCCCTTTGCTTTGGTTTCTTCTCCTCATTAATAAGGGCTAATGAGTGTAACATTTTATTAAAACATCAATTCTGCAGTTACAAATCTTCATAAGAGTGTCATGAGTTTTTCACAATATGCCAGTAAGTCTGCAGTTATATCAATGCATGATCAATAAGATGTAATGACATGAATTATTCAATTAATCATGAGTTATCTATTTTTTAAATCATTACTAATGCAATTACCGAAGTGTTTATAACAGTCATTCAGGTCTACAGTTGTAAAAGCTGTTAAATTCATTTTGGTTCAAAAGCTCAGTAGCTCCTCTCCAGAAGGTCGGAGGTCAAATTATTTGAAAAACAGCCATTTGGCTAACTTTGGCACAATTACAGCAGTGTTTATTAATGTGCACTGTCCCTGTTAGATGAACTAATAGCCCTGAATAAAATGTGTCAGGGGTCTTTACTGGTTAAGTAAAAAACTAAAAAGTTATTGCAAGTTTTCTGCTGCTGGAGGAGAAGCACCATCCACAATCTGGCAACCAAACTGTCATTTGATTTTATTAATGGCTGACAACTGATAATCTTTTGTAAACCTGTTATTAAAGGTCCAGTGTGTAGGATTTAGGGCCATCTACTGGCATAAATAGTATATTATATTCATAATCATAACTATGTTTTCATTAGTTTATAATCACCTGAAACTAAGGACACTGTGTTTTTGTTACCATAGAATGAGCCGTTTATATCTACATATGAAGCGGGTCCTCTTCCGCGCAGTCCGCCATGTTGTTTCTGGAATGGACGAACCAAACACTGGCTCTAGATAGGGTGATTTGTGTTTTCAGGTTTTGTGTCAGCCATTGTAGTTCTCCTACACACTTACTATTGAAGTTTCAGTTGGTTGCAGTCTGCAACCTCAGCACTAGATGCCACTAAATATGACATATAGAGCTGAAATGGCTCAATTCATTGATTAGTTGATCAAGAAAAAGTTAATTAGCAGCTATTTTGATCAATTAATTTTTCGTGTCAGTCATTACGAATAAGAAGTAATGAAAGTAATCTTAAGTTGCAGTCATAGTCACATCAGGGGTGCAAGAAGTATCAAGATCTTTTACTTAGGTAGAATAAAATACTATAATATGAAATACCACAATATAGAAATACTACATTATAAGTAAATGTCTTGCAATAAAGGTTGTACTTAAGCAAAAACTAACATGAGTGTTCAAATAAATGTAGTAGAATCAAAAGCGCATACTTCCCTCTGAAATGTGGTGGAGCAGAAATATAAAGTAGTATGAAATGAAAATACTTTTAAGCACAACTACCTCAAAACTGTACCTTAGAACAACACTGAACTAAATGTACTTAATTACATTCTGACAGTGTATTCAAGTGTATTCAATGTATTTCATTTAGCATTCTGAAAAGTATGAATGCATGTAAAGGATGTATTATCTGTCTATCTAAATGCTATCTGAATGTTGCCTTAGTAATACAGGTTTATGAATGTAATCTCATGCCCAGGATGAGACTGTGAGATTAGGTGTGGGTGATGGCGTACGTGAAATGCAGCTCAAGCCTTTCCATTGAAATTCAAGACATATTTGTTCCCGAAATGTGAATTAAATTCAGCTGGAGAGCAGCGAGCCAGGACTTCAAATTACCACCTTCACTGGTAGCTGTGAAGGCATTCCAGCAAACAGCAGAGAAAACAACTCTGGTCTCAGGAGGGAAATGCTGTTCGACCCTCTGCAGAGAAAGTGAGGGAAACAATAAGGAGGATGGTGATAACCTCGCAGCTCTGAATCATCCCTCACCCTTTACAAATGAGCGGGATTGTGCACGTCATGAGAAATTTGTCTTTTCATACTTTCATCTTCATTATTGCACACACATGAAGGCTATTTTTCATCCTCCGATGGAGACGCCAGCCTAAAAGCATGGCCTGCCACATGATGGATCACTGTCGATTATCGGACTGACACTTTTATCTGAAGTGTATCTTGAGTAATCCTCTCCTCTTTGACCTTGCATCTAACCCCTGTCCCTGCTCGCAGCCCAGCCCGAGACTTTAAGAGCGTCTGAGACAGCAGAGAAAGGAATGAAACATACTTCACTTGAACCTTAAGCCATTTGTTTGCTGTTGCCTCTACTTGGAATGTGCGAGAGGATGAGCTGCTGAAAAGCTGCAGTGGGTGTAGGAGTGCACATGCGCTCTCCGCCTCTCTTTTAAGGCACACATACTTACACTCAAATACCTACACATTCCCCCTCTCTCCCTCTCTCTGACTGAATCTGACTCCATTATATCCCTCCTGGCATAACTGTGCCTCTCTTTTCAATGTCTACCCATGATTGAGGGCATTTATTGTCAGAGCCATTCATCTACAGGGCCCCACATTCACCCTCCTTCTCCCCCACCACCACCACTACCCTCAGTAAAACATGATAAGCATCTGTTATTGCTCTGCAGGAGCCATGTAGGCCCTGACGCCTCGGCCTGCCTCCCCATCTGACTGACTAGACCCTGTCTGGGCACTTATTTACAGGTCAAAACCTGCAGGCTGCATAGTGCATGTTTGTGTGTGAAAGAGAGAAAAAGGGAGAGCGTGGGGGGAGAGGAGAGGGCATTAGGGAAAAGAGGCTACATACATCAGGAAGGACACAAACAGAAGTGTTGCAATTTTTCAGCACATTCACTGCAGGGCATGAGCCATATCTTTTTGACAAATAACATCTATTGTTGCAATTTTCATGCTGGAAATGTTTTGAATTCCTGAAAATGTGATCTTGTCTTGTGATATCTCTAGAGCTTATACAGCAAAACATGCAGTGATGGCTTGTTGATGCCTTGAAACAGGGCTGTAAGAGGTGCAGGTGTTTAACTTAGCACATTTATCCTGACACAAAAGTGGACAAGATACAAAACCTGATCAAATTTTATGGTTGAAACTTGTTTATTTGTGCATAATAACATCTGTAGTTTAATACTGCATACAAATTTGAACTATTTCGCAATAGTAACAGACGAAGATGTTCACTAAAAAGCACTCATTTGAGGACATTGGGACTTAATTATTGTATTACCGCAGCATTTAAGCTAGGCCAATAAGGTGTTACAAGACAATAAAACTGTTCCTATAGTCCAAAAGGACATGACTAGCTTGGAGTGTGGAGCAAGGGAAATTCATACAGAGCTACAAAATTAATAAATCACAAGACTTACTAGCAATTTTGTTTTGCACAGCCATGTTCAGGTATTAAAATGAACCGTTTTGAACAGTTTTAGACTTGAACAGTGACCCCTAACTAACAGACTTACAAAATGTTGCACAGTTTTGTAATTGCACAAAAAATTCAAGTGTATACTTCATTACACACTTGTGACTATTAAAAATAAACCCACCATCATCATATGAGGACACTTTTATTTCACAAACTACTTACTGTTCAAAGACGATGATTTTTTTTAAATCTTTTTATACTTATCAGGTCCTACTTATCCCAAAAAGCTCAGAGAAATTGAAAGTGCATAACAAACAAAAGCTCACTGGGGCTAATCTACTTCATTACATTACTTTTAGTTATTGTCAACAAACCCATGAAAAGACCAAAACCAATGACAAACTGATTCTATTAGCAAATATATTTTCTGATATAACATATTCCTCTGTGCTCTCTGCTATACAGCTCAACTGTTGTCCACTATTTAAAAACACATCAATAACCCAGTGACATATTCTTTCTTTATCATGAACATTGTAACTCAAAGACACATACCCCATCCTTCTGCTGTGAGTATGCAGTAAAAGTCCAAGTGAGTATTAATCTGTGGCTGAAAATAGTCCACAACAATTGTGCTGTTTCCTCCTGTCCGATGAACATTTGCTAAAAACTCAAGTGACTATATTAGGAAACAATTTAGTCTTTTTAAAACATGAAACTATATGTATTTGTGTGGTGTTGTTAAAGATTTTAGTCTTCAGTAGGAGCTTTTGCAAAGCAAATGGGGCTGATAGTAAATCTGTGCATTAATTGCAGGAATTGTAATTAAGTATTTTGACATTGTGGTATTGCTATTTTTACTTGGGTAAAGGATGTAAAAACATCATTCACCACTGGTTACTATCATCAGGGTATCTTTTACACCACAGGGATAAGGCTTTCCTCACAAGACATCTTGGATACACATCTTGTGCCAGTATCATCTCCCTGCTGAGCCAACCCTTATGACTGACATAAAACATGTAATGAAAAAGTTCAATGAATACAAAACATGCACTTGTAAGGAGTTTCTCTGCATGCTGACTCAACAGTGCAGGAGAAAATGAGCAACTTGTCTCTCTCTTCTTTTTATTTTTTTTTTTCCGCCGCTAGTCACTTGTGCCCTTTGTGAAGGCAGTGGCAGAACATCTGCTTAGCTGGCCCCCTTTCAGATGGCCCGGCGACCAGTGTATGAGGAAGAAAACTGTGTGTGTGTGTGTGTGTGTGTGTGTGTGTGTGTGACAGAGAGAGAAAGAGAAAGAAGAGTTAAGATAATACGTATGTGTATGTGGGTGCACGTGGGTGTATGTTGGGATACGGGGCTTTGCAGCTGTTTGGGCTCTCCTCCTGATGGCTGCCCATTGTTCCCTCCCTCTGTGTCTCTAGCTCTCTCTCTGTGTCCCAGCCGGTTTATGGGCCTTCCCCTTTTCTCAATGCACACCGCAACCAAATTTATGTCCTTGGACACAAGCCTTTCTCAGGGTATAAATCAGGCTGGATGATCCCTGTCAGAGTAGCGTTGCCAAGGGTCTGCAGCTTTACGTTCTAGAGAGTCACATTATTGTCATAGAAATTCACTCATATTTTACTATTGTAGAAAAAACTCTTATGGTGCCTCACTGCATTTATGTCCACACCGGTGTCTTATTAAAGTTGTGGATTTGTAAAACAGGTTTTGAACAATTTATCTCTATAGCTTTGGAGTAAAGGTTTTAATAGCTTTGTGCAGAGACTAAAAATCTTTTAAGTTGACCATTTCCATAAAACAAGGAATCAGTTTTTCCCTCATCCATGTCAGGATGGAAAAGTCATTTACACAGTAATTGGACACTGAAACTCTTCAAAGGTATACTATGCAAGATTTTCCTAAAAAAAAAACAAAAAAAAAACTGTGTTTGTACTCATGCAGAAGTAATCCCTCTCAATCGTCACTTATGACCCACTAGAAGTGTGTGGCTGTGTATTTACCTGCAGAGACTCTGCCCTCTGCCTGTATTTTTGTATTTTCTGTGCTCGGGACATTTATGGGCGTGTATCCCCACAGTGTTTAGGTGAGGTCAGGGCTTTATAAAAAAAGGTAGCAACCAGGTGCCAGACCATGAGCAACAGGCATCCTGACACAGCCCTGAAAAACTGCAAATACAGCAAGATGAAACGCCAAAAAGACTGAATCTGGGGTTTGCTTTCACTTTTACTTTCACTTTGACAGGCAGGAAAGCTTGCTTGCAATCAGTCACCAACAATCCTACATGGCATACCGTTAATGAGAGAGTCCGGGTTAAATGAATCCTGCTATGTACAGAAGGTAGTGTAATTCACTGCTGCTCAAAGTGCAGCCCACAAGCTTAGAAACATTTTTTGTGGCCCCTGAACATGACATGAAATGCTAGTGCCATTAGCTAAAGTTAGAAATCTTGGTGGTCAACTCACAACTGCACTTCTCATGTGCAGCCATCAGTCATATGCTGCCTCCCTAAACTGACATACATCAAAACTTTGAGCACCCCCTGGTGTAATTAAATGATTAATATGAAAACTGACAAAATTCACTGCAGTACTTTGCTGCATTTGTGTGGTGAAGGTAGTAACAAACATTATAACCCATACAACTTCCACATGATATCCAAACTATAATAAAAGGCCAGTATCAGTGACCTGATTGTTGTAAACATAAGCATTCAGTATCTGAGTGTGGTGTGAGCAAACATCATATCCTCTCGTGTGGAACCCAGATAAGCTCTTATCTCATTAGATATTAGAAACCTGACTGAGATAGCTAGAATTTTAACCTAAATATTCTGTTTCCTGAAATATCTGTGAAGATGTATAGTAAAAATAAATACTAAATAAGGCTTTCTTAGCTGTAAGTGTCCATCTGAAGCACAGAGTGACTCATGGAGGCTAAATTGAGCAGTCTAAGTCAGGAAAATGATATTTCATCCCTTCTTGGCTTTGTGTGATGTTGAAACTCCATTCTGCAAGCACTTTACCACATTTAGTTTTTGCTTTCAGTGAGACTCTTCAACTTCAACTGCTCAGGCTGCTGCAACTTTAACTTCTAACAGAAGCTGTAAATAGAGAAAATGAAAGTAAAGCACTCTCTAATCAAACACTTTAGGGTCAATAAACCAAAGGACGAATGTGATCTCGCTAGTCATTGTGATCAGGATAGGATAAATATACTGGTCTGCAAATGATGATTCATGTTTTATGTCTTTCTTTGATTAAATGATTCAACTAATGTATTTTTTGCCAGTTGTCCACAGCACAAACATATTCATTTTACTGCTGTGTAAAACAGAGAAAAGCAGCAAACCATCACTGTAACCAGCAAATGTTTGGCATCTGTGCTTGAAAAGAACTTAAAATGACAAGACAATTATCAAGACAGTCGATCAGTTGAGTGACTGCTTCAGCCTGTGCAATTATGAAATACATATAAACACAGTCAGACATGTTGCACCCAATACAGCTCCACTGTTCTGTGTGAGCAAACTCTCAACTCGCTACACCCACTTAAGCCTGATTGGGTAAACCACAGGACAAGGGTCGAGATAGCAGAATTCACATAGATAGAATCTCCTCAATTACTGACCAGAGGCCAGGTTAGCTGACTGCCGCTGGCTGGGACACACACACACACACAAAGAGCCAGGGCCTGTCTTTTCGTCTGTCCCACATCCTTATCAACAGACTGACATGTTTATCATGACAAGAGGTCAGACTGCTTCTCCCTCGCTACTGTTCTCTATCATCTCTGAGCTGCCAAAGAACGTTCTGTTCCCTGAGAGCATTCATTGTGTGATGAGGCTTAAAATATTCAGCTTTACAAGTCTGTCTTCATGTTCATACAGTGTGTAAAAATTTAATTATTGTGACTTTGTTTCAAGTTAGCGCTGAATATCTTTTAAAAAAATCACTGATTGACACTTTTACCTTACTACTGTGTTAAAGTGTTTAACCTTAAGCGTTCCACATTTTAAATATCATGTGGTGTTTTTCTTGCCAGCATTTTTGTGGTTATAGCTCTTCAATGTATTCAGATTATATAACATCCCCTCAAAGGTTCCACTGGAGCAGACAAGCCCACAAATATGGCAAATAATCCATCATTTGCCAAAGAAAACAGACACTGGAAATTATTTCTGTATTAAAATATTGCCTGAGCTAGAAATAAATATGCAAATAGGAACTATTTAAACTACATTAGCAAGACATTAAAAAAATATTTCTTTCAAATTTGTTTTTTGTATTCTAAATAATTAATGACCATTATTGTTATGTAATTTGTCAACTCTGGCTCTGACAATTCAGTTTGCAGCTGTAACCATTAGTTTG
>JAPZEB010000021.1:10065016-10079441 GCA_029783705.1 Chaetodon striatus | reverse complement strand
GCTGTAACCATTAGTTTGATGCTGTCCTTAGTATTAGACGACTGGAGTTGGTACATTAACTTAAAACAAGGGGGATGGTTAGGAAATATTTAGCTGCAATCAGTGGCCAGTACCACAATGTTACTGTAAATTACAATATTATGTTACTGCCTCATCATCATTTGGAAAATCTGACTCCTTGCTCAATGTGAGACCAAGGGAGAAGAACCTGTGGTTTACAGGCCATGGTCTTCTCCTAGCCAGGCAGTAATTTTCATCTTTTTTTGTTGTCTCTAAAAAGATGTAATTTCAACATACGTTGATATTATGCTCTTAATATTCTTCTTATCTGAAGCGACAGCTCAAATGACAGGTTCGAGGGATCTGTTCTGCTTCACAGAGGTTTTCTTTTCTGCCTAACATCTGTTTCACACGATTGGCATGACTGCTGGCGTGAAAAGCAACTGTTTGCCTCTAGAAAACATCCATGGATGAAGGAAGGCTTTAGAGAAGTCAACAAGTCAGTGGATGTGTTGACATGGAACCAGCATCCTAAACCGGTGTCATGTATGCAACAAGATAAAATCATGAATTTCAACCACGCGCTACCATCATGGCTGTATGGACTGCAGCGTCAGTCTGTCAGGCAGTCCACCACTTTGCAGATTGAAACAGAACAACAACCTTTGGGTGGGTAGCCATGACTTTTTGTACACATTCGAGCTCCCAAATGATGAGTCACTGACTTTAGAGATTTCCTGATTTTTCCCTAGTGCAGGTTGACCTTGTTGGTTTTAAATAATAATAATTAAAGGTTCTTCTAGGATATATTCGACTTTAGTGATTCTGATTTTTAATCTAAAGCCATCATCAGGGAAGAATTTTAGTTTTAGTTTCACTGCCATTAGCCTCAGCTGTGCCTTATATTTAGCGCCCATTAGCTAATTTTAGCATGCTAGCAGACTAATCTAAGATCACAAACCTGGAAAAATGTACTTGCTAATCATCTGCATGTTAGCACTGTAACTGTGAGCATGCTGTTAGTATTTAACATCGCTGTATCTTTGTCTTTGAGAACAGCTTCAGTACAGCTGCTAGCTGGGCTGCAGAGTGCTGCAAGGCTTGTTACCTTTTTTTGTATTAAAAAATTCCTACTATGTAGGAATTGTTGGCCACTGCTTGTAAACAGTATTGCATGCTAAAGTAAAGGTGAAAGTCAACCCCAGCTTTGCCAATGGCATTTTGCCTTGCTGTATTGGCTTTTTTTTCAGTGCTGTGTCTTTGCAGCTACCTCTTGGATGCATGCTGCTTACAGTCTCAACCTCACTTGCGCACTGTGCCCAGTAAGCCCAGTTGCGTTTCCTATGATAGCAAAGGCATGACCCACCCTACTCTCACTCTAATTGGCTAATACTTATTGTCTTTGTTGGACGGGTTGGTTAGGTTTAGACAAGAGAAATGGGATTGGTTAAGGTAAGAAAGTCAGGGTGAGCCGATCTAAGGCAGAGCAAGGCAGGTCATGTCTTCACTATCCTAGGGATTGCAGATTCACACCTAGGAAGGTCCCAAGCATGGCAAAATAGAGAGAAATTAAGACAATACAGGCAGAGGGAAGGGTCTCTGCAGATAAATACACCACCACACACCTCTAGTGGGTCATAAGTAATGTTTGAGAGGGATTACTTTGATATGAGTCACACAGAGATGAAAAGTATTCTTCCTGTATCAGCACCAGACAATAGCCAACTCACTTTACATATAAGCTGTGACATTGTGCTGACTATGTGAAACCGTCATAAGTCAGATAGCAGCAGCTGTAAGCAGCCAGCTCAGTAAAGGTCGCTGAATGCTCAATGGCCATCATGAGGTCTTGACCTTCCAGTAAATGTGTCACCGTGATAAACGGTTAGTGTGACTGACACTTTTCAAACCCTGACTGGCCAAGGAAACACTCAAGAGTTATTGGAAACCTCTCGCAATTTAGTTAATAAGTCACAATGGTTTAAAGCCTCTAGGTGAACACAGAAAGTAAATGTAAATTGAGGCGTATCAGAATGAGAATGTATCAGAGCTTTTTAGGACTTCAGTGACTTGCTGATTGTACTAGGGATAACACAGGACCAAGATGCTTTTTTTTTATTAAATGAAGATAAGGTCAGCCATGTGTGACATCCAGTGGGATGAAAAAATGCTTTTCTCTGGTAACATGATCTCTGTAACACAAAGCGGCTACGCTCCAGGAATGCTGCAGATATCATATCAAACAGAGTGACAATTCAAAAAGACAAGAACTAAGATGGAATTTGTTTTCAACACCATTCTGAGGATAGAGAATTGCGAAACGTCTCTTTTCTGGTAAATTTCCAGTCACAAGACTGACAAGCAAGATACTTTAACACTGATGGATGTGATCTCGCTGGGGATTGCTCATACGGTCAGTAGGGAAAGAGGAGTTATTTGTTCGTAAATATGGCTGATAAAATCAGTCTGCTGCTGCTGCTGTTGTTCAGGACCAGGTACGCATTTCAGACAAGGCCAGGCACATACCTGGAGGCTGGAATCTTATCAGAAGCATATTTACCACTATTTCATGTCAACCCACAATGACAGATACGCCAGGAATTCCTCTGATCACTAACCTGTTGCAAAGTGGAAACTTTTCTTTTTTTCCCCCAATGCTCGGAAAACCATTATATTTGCTCCAACGGTCACAGAAATTCAAAGAATGAATTTTGGAATATTATTACCTGGATTCTAACAACAATGATTTAGGACATTTTTAAGATGCTGCTTTCCACTGAATGTGACCAACGATTAATTTTCTGTTTCTCATTTTAAACTTGTGTCCTAATTAACTCATTAAAATGACTGACAGAACAGCTTTCTCCAGTAAAATACCTTTTATTGCCTCAGTGGTTCATGATGTACGTGGTAACACTAAAAACAAACTACAAAATTATTCATATACAACTGTTCACACTGAATAAGCAGATTTGCTGGCAGGAAACAAAAGGTCCATAAAACAGTACAATGTTGCAAAAATCTTCTTTTATAGTACTAAACATGCAAGACGTTTACAGGTGTGAAGTGTTGTGTAATACAAGGTACATGAGACTGAATGAACAGTCTGAATGCATCAAGTATCTCAAAAGAATTGAGATGAGACAAACTTCCAAATCGAAGATCAGAACTCCCCTCCTGACAAACAGCATGTAGACCGACCCTGGTTATCATCTGGGTGCCCAACATTTGCACAGTCAAAGTGCAGAAGACTTCACTTCAGACATGAAGGGGGTGTTCACTAGTGTGGCTTAAGGGCGACATCTAGTGCCCATAAGCAGGAAGAACAAGCACATTTTTCAAATATAATTTCAACAAATTTACAGCAAATTACATTTTTAAAGGAAAGTCACTACAGTAACACAACACAAATGCATAATTTATATATATCAGTGGTGATATTTTGTATAATACAAGACAAACACAGACCAAGTAATTCACCACAGCTGGACGTCACTCGTATTTTAGCTCATTAAATTAAAGCAAACAGGAGGCTAAGCCAACTAATTTGTTCCTAAATAGCCCCGTTTCCACCAAGCAGTACAGTACAGTTCAGTTTGGTACGCTTTTTTTCCGTTTACGCTGTGAAACGTTGTGGATGGTACCAATGGACTCCGTACTGTACCGTCACTATTTTTGGTCATCTCTCTGTTGAGGTACCTAGCATATAGATCTGGTACTAAAAGGTGGAGCTGTGAACACTGCAGTCTGTTGATTGGTCAATAGCGAACGGTCACTCTGCTCAGGGCTGAGCTGTGGCTGGTTTTGAGGCTTATGTAACCACTGTTATACATATATTTTTAAACTGTAACTACTTGCAGCAGCCGTAGTCAGAGAAAAATAACGTAATTGACTGGGCCGACTGCTGGCAACTTTTAAGGTGGAACGTTTACTTGTTATGTTACTCAATGCATGAGTTAATGACCTGAATCCATCAGCACACAAATACAAATTTTAATGTGACAACTTTGACCATTCCATGAGTTTTTATTGTCTCTCTTGGATGAAATGCACTTTTGGTAATGAGTGAATCTTCAAAAACTTTAAATTGTGTATTAATTGTGACTGGGTTATTTGAACTGCATATATTCTAATCCTCACTCTGAGAAAAAAAAGTGTCGCTGAGCATTGTTCCTGTGGGCACCGGTAGAACTAAACCCCTGCGCTAAATGCACGACTAAATGCACACACCCTTCTTTTTAAATATCCCATCAAGAAAGATTCTCACTTCAGCCTGTTCTATTTTGTTCTGAAAATGTTGGCATGCAACCTTGTTCTGTACACAATAAACAAAGTGCAGACTGACATGTGTGTCACCGGTGATGAGGAAATACAGTGCTGGACAGAGCAGTGAGTAACAACAACCCCGCCCACATTTTAGAGTACTGTTTGCAGTGGAAACGCTAGGGTCTAGGTACAATTTCTGAGGGGTTCCTTTTTGGTTTCTAAGGTATCATACTGAAAGTGTTTGGTGGAAACGGGGCTTATGTTCACTGTGTCACATCGGGCTAAACATTCAATCATTTGTTGTAGTTTTGGGCTTTTATGCTTCTTGGTTATGAAAACATTTCACTCACTAACTTTTTTGCAAAGACTAAGGGACTCAAACAAGAGCGCTCGGGTAGGTGTGAACAAGTATCATTTCACCTTGTAGTCTAGAACACATGTTCAGAAATAAAGATAAGGTGATGCCAAACTGGGACCAAACCCATCTAATTAGTTGTTTGGTAATGCCCAGTATGCATCGTAAAGCTGTGTCTCATGATATCCTTCGTCCCTGTGTCCTTGGAAGAGAGCTAATGGGTGAAAGCAAAGAAGAAAGAAGACTGAAAGAATGAAAACACAATCCAGAATGTAAAACACCCAATTTTTCCTTTAACTTAGTAGAACTCTCTACAGAGATTTACCAGAATCTAAGTTCTTAAGTTGAAAATTTTACAGTGGGACTGTCATATACTAAATCTCTTTTAAGTGTGCTGACAGACAGTCCTTTGAACACAAAACAAATACAATATTGCAAATGATATCAACATATAGGTGAAATACCTGACTGTGTTTGCAGCGTACCACCTAGTTGACCATTGTGCTAATATCTGTGAGCGTTTCCGGTTTACATAAAAATATTTAAATAACAAACAGATTCCTTGTTGCAGAAAGGTTTAAGCCTCAATCGGCACTTTGCCTGAGGATCCTTTTCTCCTCCTCCACGAAATTCTTGTCAGAGGTCGCTTGTCCCATGTCCCTCTTCCTCTTCTCCTTCTGCTGGAAGGTCTCCACTCGACGTTTCTTAGCAGACAAGGTTTGCTTCTCCGATTCCTCATCTGATCACAAGAGGAGTGGTGGTTGGTTTTGAGATTTTGGGAGCGAGAGGGGTGGGTTGGCAGAAGAGTGGAAAAAAATGACTTTTGAATTACTTCGCAACACACCATTCAAACATATCAATCGGCACTATATCCGTGTAGGTGCAAAACGAAAAGCGCAGAAACTGCAAGTCTAATTTTTTCTGCTTGTGATTGTGTAGTAATTTTGTGGCTCCCAACATCCATTTGGGTGGAGTGTTGCAGATGAGGCTGAGCTGTGCATCTTTGGGTACCAATAACATTGCTCTGGGTTTATGTTCACTCAGTCTACTCGCTTATTGCCAATGCAAGTGCACAGATTTTTTAGGCCTGACAAAGGGTGCATACACAGACTTCTGTAATATCACACAAAATATATTCATGGGGTTTTGGTTCACTTCCATTTTTTTAATCTAGTATATGTTTCGATGTATATCAAAATTTCATAAGTTTGGGGCATAGTCTGTACTACTCGCTGAGCATGTGTGTTGTAAGAGACAAAAAGCCTGTTTAAATAGGATGCTCAACATCACCACAGATTAAGTCAGTATAGTGTAATGCTGTCGAAAAACTGGTGCATTAATAGTGAAGGTAATGATGCCTATGTCAGTGATTATTTCATCAGTTTGTTCACACTGGCAAGAGAGTAAAAAATGCGACACACTGTCATTGTATCGCAGGACTAACCTGATACAGGCGGTTCCTCCTCTGCGGGCAGGAACCGAGCGTTGCCAGTGTAAGGCTGTGGTGCATCTTCCCCATTGTCCTCATACACATTGGACCACTTTATAGCCATATCCATGCCTGGGGGAGGTCCCTTCTTTTTCTCTGGTTCTGCGGTGTAGCTCTCAGGGGGTGGTACAGCGTTTGTCTTCCATGGCTTAAACTCTCTGGCAGGCTTCATGTAACAGAGAAAAGCAGGATGTGAAAAAGGAAAGGTTCAAAAAATCATAAACTAGACACTTAAAGCCTCTCACACATAACTGTTACCTCTGTAACCCCAAGAAACATGCAGCATTGCTGGGTTTACATAAATGCCCCAACTCCTTCCCCTACATTAAGAGCTGCAAAATATACATTATTGGAGACCATCTTAATGTGTCACTCCAATAGTCACTCCAGCCCCAGCACAATTATCCGCACCTTAAGACAAATGCCGGGGGCAGAAACTGGTAGGCCAATGGCCTCTTCCCTACGTCTTGTCCCCCTACTTCTAGCCCTCTTGCTCAAATTACACTTATCTTCAAATCCTGCCTTCATTTTAATCTCAACTACACATCTGTAAAGTTTGTGACCAGGCTCTAAAATAATCACCTGCCATCCGCCAAATGCAGGTATAGTGTTGGCAGTGGTGTATAAAATTGTCAAGCCATTTGTTACTTTGACGAGCAGCGCTACTGGCCATGGAATCTTATTTGTTTTGATTGACTATCAACGTTCACTGAATTCTAACCAATAACATAAATACAAAAATGCATACACACATACTATATACGCACACAAAGGAAGACCAAAAGCCAAAGGCTCGTGGCTGCAGCTTTGCGTTCATGTTTATGAAGCTCAAAACACAATATATCCTTCGTCTGACTCCTTGTCACTACAGACCAACATCCCAGGAGAAAAGCTTGCAGCAGCTGTGGACACAGACCCCCCAGGCTGTGTCAGAAAACACTCACTACACTGTCCACTATTTAGTGAAAAGGGAGTAGTGAATCAGTGAATGACTTTGGACACAGCTCTAGTCAGCTAAAGCAGCAGCATGAATGCAGCCAGCATAAACCCCAGCTCCTGGGGACTGGACAGCCCAGACTCCCTGATCAGCTAACAGGTTAGACTTCACACTACCGCTGGCCACAAGCCCGCTGGAGCTGAGGGGATTGCGCTGGCCAAATTTAAGCTGCTATAGCTGTTGACCGAAGGTTTATCTCCTGTGCCTACTGTGGCGAGGAGCTAGCAGAAAGGACATTGGGGTGGCAAACGTAAGCTTGCTCTTTCTTGTCTCATTTTTAGTCTCAAAAACTAAGGAAAAGTGAGGCAAGGAGGGGGTGGGTGAATGCACTGTGTGCAAGACCAGATAAATCAATGTTTGGGAAACACTGGGTTATTGTATGAAGCTGCTGTGCCTGTGGTTGTCTGGTGGGAGGAGCTTCAGACATAGGAGAAAGAGGCAAGCTGCAAAAGGAGGGGTGTATTTTCTATCTGTTTATGATACTTGGTCAAAACAGATGATTCTAATAGTATTTATTATTTTGTAGTGTGCAATTCTGCATAATGAATAATTTTACTTTTGGTACTTTGAGTATTTTTTATGCTAATATTTTTGCACATAAAAATGAATTAGGGCTGGATCATATGTCTTTAAAATTATATTATAATGTTTTTATGCTATATTTCAATACACAATATATATCTCAATATTTTTATCAGTGTTAGGACTGGGACACCAATTGAACATAACAGTATTTCTGATCAACTACCCTCTCTGATGTGACAAAGTTGTGGAGATGACTAGTGTTTTTTGTGTGTTTTGTTTTAAGAAAATATTAACATTAACAGATTGTTGATCAATAACTACCAAGAATGTGGATATAAGGACTGGGTGGGTTGAGGCAAGCGTCAAAACAAACCGAAGTCTGGTAAATTGATAAATTTACATCACTTTGCTGTAATGCAGCCTTAAAAGGAGGGGGAAAATACTATTGATGCCATATTACGATACAACGATATCCAAAATCGTAGACGATATATAGTGTCGTGTCTCGATAACGACATACCTTCACATTGCCCAGCCCTAAATTAAATAGTATGTTGCAAGCAAGACATTTACTTATAACATAGCATTTCTACACTGCAGTAATGCTACTTTTACAAGGGTAATCCAGATTAGCAACTACCTTATATATATATATATATATATATATAAATCTGTGTTATATTTTACCTCTTCAGGAGCTTTGACCGTGAGGGTGTCCCAGTCTATCTCCTTATTCAGCGGGTTGTAGAGAAACGCAGGCTTGGACACGGAGCCAAAGAGCTCGTCAGGCCTCGGTAACGGAGCTCCACCGGCGGCTCGTTTGGTCCCCTGTTGGGAGGACTGAGCTCCGCTTCCCGTAGCCTCTGTCTCCGGTTTCTTCTTTCGACTTTCTCCCTCCTCGTCCGAGTCGCTGCCGTCGCTGCTGTCGCTCAAATCGTCGTAACTCGAGAAGAAACCTAAAGAGCCGGACTTCTTTTCTTCTGTCATTGTGCAGGGGTTAGTAATTTTCTAACGAGTGACGACCTGTGAACGTAAACACTTCAAAGAGACGAGGATAAAGCTACTCGGTTGGATTTGGACCTGTAAGAGCTACTCCATTTTGAATCAGCCTCCAAAAGAGTCGTAAAGTGTAATAGTGTCGTGACGACTGTAGTAAAGCTACTTCACTAAAGGAGCAAGCCGAGTAAAAACAAAACAAGAACATTGTTGACAACTTTGTGTTATTTTGTCAACATGCAACTGACATGAGAATAAGTCTTTTTTTATTTTCACTTTGTTGTCCTGTAGTATTATTATTTATATTTTATAGTATGTTTTTTAAATCAGCTAATTTATTATTTAGGCTCCAGCTACAGCCCAGTGATCTTACAGAGTGCCTGCACAAAACTTGGCAGTGAGACTTGGTGCTCCAGTCATGCTTCAGTTGTCGCCCAAATAGCCTCCAGATGTCACTATTAAACTTTTGCATTTATTCAAGTTGCACTGTGATGTCAAATTGAAATGAAATTAAGTTTCCATGGCCTTGACTGTTGCTGTTCCAGCATGTTATAAAGCAAAGCTCTTCCTGACGCACAGTCATCTTCTGGGGGCAGGTTGGGGTTACATGGTCTGATATTTTAACCTGGAATCCATCAGACTCATTTACTGTTGGACAGACTTTTATAGAGGCGCTACAAATGCACTTTGATACAACCTTGATTAATCACTGCAGTAGCAAACTCTGTGCAGATGTTTATCTCTAGTCACAGACAATTTATGATAATTCTTATAGAAACATCTGATTCTACTGTGACTTTGGAGAGCATGTGAAACATGTGGTCAGATTAGTGGGTGGTTAATCACAATAGATATCAAAGACAGGTTTTAAACAGTTCATAGACCTACACCCTTAGATTTTTTTTATACATTCAAGGTTATCTTATTTCTGTGACAAATGTTTTAGATCTTATTACCAAAAAATAAATGATTTCAAATGCATAACATACCCTTCACTATAGTCCTATGCCACAATCATAACATTTAAAAAAAGAAAAGAAAAGAAAAGAAAGGGCTATGTCACATTATTCTAGGGAACATACACAAGGAGGTCCATGGTGCACTCTCAAGGGGTCCTTAGCTTAAAAAAAAAAAAGAAAGAAAAAGAGATAAGCTTTTTATATACAGTCTATGGGCCATCTCAAGATGAACAATCAGGGAGGGGATCATTAGGAAAGCCTTTAACAGTCACCATAAACAACTGCTCGGCTTTAAAGTACTATTAAGTAGTGTGTTTTGAAATTATAACACTACAACAAAACCATCAACAATCAGTGCCAATACAACAATTGATTAATTTATTGTGTCTACTACTGTTATGAGAACTAAATGTGTGTCCAAAATCAGTTAAGATGTACACACAGAGATAAAACTGACTTAATTATTACTGCCAAAAAAAAAGGTAGTCTTAGCAAATCAATAATTTTTCATTTAGGCCCCAAGGCAATTGGGATAGGTAGGCCTATTTGTCAGTATGTGGCGACTGCATCCTCTGTGTCCATGTTAAAAAGAAAAAAAGAAAAAAAAAAAAGTGAAAGTTCCCTCTTGGATGGTCATACAGTCGATATCACCTGAGAAAATGCGGTGCAGTGAGTGCCATATAGGCTGCCTTACATTCTAGAAAACGTTCTGTGCCCTACTGCAAGCAACTCGTACTCTTTAATTTTTCATTCGCTGCCTCCCAGACAGCCTGACTCCACCACTGGTCTTTGTAACATGGCGTAGGACAGCATGATAATCTGCTTGTAAACCATAGAGGAACAGCAGGATGTGTGAAGTTTTTGGAGCTCAAAGTCATTAGTTCCTTTCAACCACTAGAGTGCAGTATAATCACACCAATGAGGCAATGAGCCATCCCAAAAAAGTAGGGAGGGATTGACACAGAGACAGTCCTGCATTGGCCTGGTCATTGTCTGCTGTGGTTTGCAGCTACACTTTACGCTTGTAAAAACTATGAACTTTCACAACAAATACATATTCTCTTGTGTTTTATGTTTACTTTTTGTTGTTCATCCAGTGGAGATTCTTTGTTTGTTCCCATTACTTCAAAACACCAACAGTTCAGAGGGTCCATCACTTTTGCCCAGTTGCATCATCTCTTCTAATGATTTAGAGCCAATCAAAGAACCTAAACAGTTTATCTTGGTTTTTCTGAAGTCAGCTTGATTTAAAGGGGCCAGTCTTTGCTCTGGTGTAGCCTGCAGGTCAGACACCAACTAAAATGCACAGGATAGACATGTAGACTCTCTTTCTTCATCTTCTCCCTCCCGCCATACTCTATAATAACCAAAACAAATGCCTCAAATAAGATATTTTGCATTTCTACATGACCTGGAGGTCAAATCTGCACAGTACAGAGATTTACTGAAGGTCCAGTCTTAACAGATCCTAAGGGTAGAAGTTCATGTGCGGGGAAATATTTGTAATTTTTTTCCAAGTCTTCCTTGTTGTGATTTATTGTTTTTCATTTTCTTCTTTGGCCTTATCTTAAAAGCATCGTCTTCCTTAGTTGGCTACCTGTAGCAGCAGCAGTTGCAGTATTAGTACTGCCATTAGAGGGCTAGCACTAAAATTAAACCCAGAGATAGGTATGAATCAGGATATATTTCATGTGATTACAACCCCAGTTTATGTCCAGTGGAGTTATTATTTCTGATACAAATGTTTTGAATCTTATTACTTGAAAAATAAAGGTTTTCAAAAACTTTACATAACCTACACTGTAGGCCAGAGGTTGGCAATCTTTACCATCAAAAGAGACACTTTTGGCCAGAAAAGGAAAAGAAAATCTGTCTGGAGCTGCAAACCATATTTGAGACACATAATAAAGGTAACACAGCCTTTAAAGTTAGCAAGCTTTTAAGGAGAGCTTTCAACAGTCACCGCAAAAGACTGCAGGGCTTTAAAGTACTATCAAGTGAAAAGTTCTGGCAACACAAACCAAGACTACTGACCTCATTACTCTTGAGTGTGTTTTGAAGTTAAAATGCTTCACCCACAAAATGATCATAAATCTGTTAGTCATGATGTTTTACCTTGAAGTCATGTAGAAAACTTTGTTTTTCTGACATGCCTCATTGGAAAACAACGAGCACATTGATATACTGATTGATTGAGGACCACTTTAACAACAGTAACAACATGTTGAACTTGAGCAGTATGATCCAAGTCTCATTTATCCAGTCTTATAATCAGTTCTTTCCAAACAGATGCATTTTGCAAAAGTCTCAGTATTTAAAACTGAACTGAAAGTGAAACTCATCTATGCTCTCTTCAAAGCCAGACTCTACTACTAAGATTTCTTAAGCGAAAATGCACGAGTGTGGCAAGAACTGAGCATATTAGCATATGACTGAATGATTGAGACTTGGATTTTTTTCTTATATAATTTTGCTGTTGTGTAATCTCATTCCCAATCAATCAGTAAATCCTTATGTCTGACATTTTCCATGGAGGCATGAAAGAAAAACAAACTCAACTTCAGGAAATCAAGCTAATGTGGCATGACTAACTGATTTACAAATGGTTATTTGGGGGGTAAAACATTCAATTAATGTAGACTTATCTAGTGTTATCCAAACCACATGTGCTTCTAGAATCAGTTAAAATGCATGCACACACAGAAATTTGATTTAATTAATTATTATTGCCAAAAAAATAGCAGTCTTAGCTTTCATTCAGCAGGCAATGTGACAGCATGATCATTAGCTTGTGAACTATGAAATAAAAGCAGGGTGTGTGGATTTTTTGAGGGAAAACTAAGTGAGCTAACCCATTAACTTGTTTTAGACCACTAGAGTGCAGTAAAGTCACACCAATGAGACAAAGAGCCATCCTGAAAGAACTCTGAGAAACAGTCAGGAACTGAGCACAAGTGTCAACTTTGGATTAGCCTAATTATTGCCCATCCTGGTTTGCAACTTTTCTTTTATAAACACTATTCTTTTAAGTATTGTGTATAAAAGCATGAAGCTTCATGTTTTCTTCTTGTTCATCCAGTGGAGATCCTTTGTTTGTGTCCATAACTAAGAGCACCTTCAAAACACTTAACAGTTCACAGAGTTCATCAACTCTGCCCGATCGCATCACTTCCTCTAATGATTTAGAGCAGTTCAAAGAACCTAAACAGTTTGTCTTTGGTTTTCTGAAGTCAGCTTGATTTAGAGGGGCCAGACATTGACCTCGAGCACAAATCAAACACCAGCTAAAATGCACAGGATAGAAAGTAAACTTTCTTCTTCCCCTCCTTCCCCCTATGCTCAATAATAACAATGCAGATGCTTCAAATGAGATGTTTTGCATTTTTTTGGTGAGTTGGAGGTCAAAGCTGCACAGTATGGAAATTTACTGAAGGTCCAGTCCTAGCAGACCCTGAAGGTAAAAGTTCATGTGCTGGAAAATAATCAATTTTTTCTCTTCTTCCTTGCTGTGATTGATTGTTTTTCATTTCCTTTTCTGCCTTTATCTTGACACCATCGTTTTGTCTTCCTAAGTAGCACCAGCAGTGACAATATTTGTGCTGCTGTGTGTGTTAAGCATTAAAATGAGTCGTGGTAATGAGAATGACTGTCAGGGCATATTTCATGTTATTACAGCCCTCACATATTCCCAGTGGAGTTTTTTTTTTTACATGTATCACTATGTTTTTGTAATCTAATGACTCTGTCTCAAGTTGTGACCTCTTAACAGGCAGGTGATACACACAGATATTCTCCTTTTGACAGGGAGACAGCTGATGGTACAAGGGGTCACTGGTTTGGGCTTTAATAGATTGAAAGAAAGCTGACCTTCTTGAACCTAAACAGAAGTTTCTCAAAGTAAAGATTGACTGACATCAACATTTCTCTGTCAGCCAGAGCTAATGATTAAAGGAAACCTTCACCCTCTTAGGCAAGACCTTTCTACAAATTCTGGATCGTCTTAATGAACTAGCCATGGATATGACTACAGATTCTTGAAAACAAGTGTCCAGACATTGTTTCTTGGCTCTCTTATCCTCACTGTTCAGCTGCAATTAACTAACTAACTGAATACAAGTTTTTCTTCACAGCTTAGGTATTCAAGATTATTGAGTCTTAAAACGATAGATGTTGTCGTGTTCCAAATATAGTTTCCCTTGTCTGCCTGAATTGAAACAAGACCAGATGTGTAGAGATTGTTGCACATGTATCAAGAAAACTACACTCAGTTCTAAAGCGTTCTTGTAACAGGTATTACCCAACTGTTTTTAATTTTTTTTCCTCCTTCCAGTCCCATTTACTACAAGGATACGTGAGACTCCTTTCCCCCCTTAAATGAGCTGAAGATTTCGTGATGAATGCATGTTGTTTTTCAAAACATATTCTTGGTTTTTGAACGTCGTAGGGATTCAAAACTGGGGGGAAAAAAGATGATAAATCCAGCAGGGATACTGTTCTATAGCTGGTACAACTGGCCCTTCCTTTGGCTTACGTTTTTTTTTTTTTCTCTAGTCTCCACAGAGCCTTTCCGTGATGTGAGAAATTCCCCACAGAGGTGAAAAGCCACACCTCTCCACGTCTCTGTTTAATCTAGCCATTCATAATATCTTGAATGTCTTTATTTTATCCATGGGCTTAGCTCAGGTCAGGACACACCTGTGACAGCATGTGTCAGTGGATGGTTTACTCAGTGTTAGGAAATATAGCAATGGGCAGATGTTGACTTTTCTCTCTCTCAACTTCTCTACAAATAAGAGAGAGATGCTTACTAATTTGAGCTAACTAGGACCTTTTCCTCA
>JAPZEB010000021.1:10005502-10032019 GCA_029783705.1 Chaetodon striatus | reverse complement strand
AGCCTCAGTTTCCTGTTCTTAGCTGACAGGAGTGGCACCCGGTGTGGTCTTCTGCTGCTGTAGCCCATCTGCTTCAAAGTATAATGTGTTGTTTGTCAAGAGATGGTCTTCTGCATACCTTGGTTGTAATGAGTGGTTATTTGAGTTACGGTTGCCTTTCTATCATCCTGAACCAGTCTGGCCATTCTCCTCTGACTTCTGGCATCAACAAGACATTTTTGCCCAGAGAACTGCCACTCGCTGGATATTTTCCCTTTTTGGGACCATCCTCTGTAAACCCAAGAGATGGTTGTGAGTGTGAATCCCAGTAGATCAGCAGTTTCTGAAATACTCAGTCCAGCCTGTCTGGCACCAACAACCATGCCACATTGAAAGTCGCTTAAATCACCTTTCATTCCCATTCCGATGCTCTGTTTGAACTTCAGCAGGTAGTCTTGACCATGTCTACATGCCTAAATGCGCTGAGTTGCTGCGACGTGATTGGCTGATTAGCTATTTACATTAACGCGCAGTTGAACAGGTGTATCTAATAGAGTGAGTGCATATATGATATATCAGAATTTTCCCTCTAATATTTTTTTTTATATTCCTGTGAAAACATCGACACATCTCTCCTTGAAACATCTGTATTTGTTTAAGTTTCTCGTCAAAAAGTACATTTTACAAGATTACATTTGAACACCTCATGATAATGTTATAATTTACCTTTGCCAAATATATTTATTTTTACGGAAGAGAGTTTAAACGCATCACAAAGTAACTCAATCAGTCACGAGCTAGTTCCAGCTGCCAATAGGTAACGTTAATTAGCTCTCCTCCTTCCCAGTTTATCAAGGGTTTGTTATGCGTCGACAGAGAGTTTACTACATCTTTTCGTCCCGACAGCTACAGGGGAAGATTTCTGTCCGTGCCTAACGCATTTAATGTCCCCGGGACGACGGGACACCGTTAGTCTTGGACCCGGCTTTTTAGCCTGCGCAAAACTGATGCGACGCAGCAGAAAAACATGGACTATCGGTCAATGTCATCTGATTTTCCTACAGGCAGATACCGCTGTGTAGCCGACATATGGTGCATCCCCAGTCACTTTTATAAATTGTTACAACGTGGTTGTGTGTAACTGGCTGGCAGGTGTTCATCAAGTTCGCTTCAAAAGGCGCGGGAAGAGGGTGAGGATTTGCTGTACTTTGCTATGCTAGTTTGTAGCATTAATGCTAATCTAATAAAGATAACTTTAACATTTCTGTCCTAATGAGCTGTCTCTCTTGGTATGCTTGCTGTAAAAAGCAAATTTGTCAGCAAATGTGACAAACTGTGGCGTAAAAATTAACAACTTGAATTTGATAAAACATTTCAATTTTTGTTACAACAGCATTTTGTTAGTGAAGGATAGCTAACGATAATTAACGCTAGCTTGCTAGCTTCACCATTAGCTTACATTGTTGTGTGGACGACCGTTAATATTCAGTCACTGACCGCTATTGCTGGTTAATTAAGGTTATGCCTTTGTGCTATCTCATAAATTAGTGTTATTATAATGAGTGAATTCTCCCCACTCTTCCCATGCCATGAGAGGAGTCAGAGTTGATATTCAACAGATTTAACAGCTGCATTGTTTAATTTAATTACAGACCATTCTCATGGTGGATATTTTGGCAAACACAGGTGCAGCTAGGCAGGCATATTGACGAAGACTGCTTCCCATTAGCTTTAACTTTGGTGTTATAGTTCCAGGGCCCATTTATTGTGTGCATTGGTTTAATGAAATTATTTAGCCAACTGACACACCTAAGTTGAACATACTTTAGTAATCATTAATGTTATTAATTACACCTGTGTTTGTCCTGCCATGATGTGTTAAAATAACCATTACAAGAAAGTGAATTCTTCCATATAGCTCATGCTTACATGTATATACTCACTTTATCTTAGCCATTCCTATACTTGTGCTGTTGCAGGAAATATTTTCAACCCCCTCTGTCTCAAATAATTGTCATCACCTCAAGGCCCTATTATAAAGAGATCCAGCAGCGCGGAGATCAAGACATGGCTGTGATGGTATGCGTCTCTTGTTCTAGCAGCAGATTATATTAGATTAGATTCAGAGTGATATGTCACTACTGATTTTAGTATGATAGCTTGTGGCACTTATAAATGGTAACATATGTCACTCCGTGTTCCAGTGTCAAGTGGTGTGCCATCAGGCAATTTTTGATCTCTGCGTCATTCAAGAGATTTGTGCCTTCTACTCCAAACATCTGACTTCAAGGAGACTCTCCTTATTCTCCTTATGTCAGCAGGATAAGACTTGACTTGTCATAGTTAATGACTCAATGGAAAAACAGCCAAGTCAGAGTCATTGGTGTTTTTCTCAGATTAACCACAGTTTGTCCTCTGTAATTCACTGTGACTGGGACAAAACTTTAACAAGAGGCCGCTGTTTTCTGGAGAGTTGATTTCTTATTTGATTTGAATGTTGGTGCATCTGTGTGGTTGTGCTCTGTCTCAGTGTACTCAGGATAATCAGCATGTAGTCAGAATGGAGTATACTAACGCTCTCCTTTTTGACAGAGTTTCATATACAGTGAAAACTGCTTGGCATGCATCTTTATGATGAACAGCAATATCTTGTATAAGGTATATCACCACAATTGTGATTGGATGGGAAAAGGGTGCTGTTGATGTGAAGTGGTTAGCAATGTTGCCTCACAGTAAGAATGACCAGGCATGAATTTATGTTTACACTTATCATGTTCCTCTCTCCCTGGTATTTGCTTTGTTTTAATCCTGGAGCTCTGGTTTTCATCCCAGGCTGCAACACATGAGGCAACTCAGACACTCAGAATTAGTCATATATACTAATATGTGTGTTTGTATGTGTATTTGCTCCGTGATTGAATGGCAACCTGTTCCTTAAAGGAATAAGTGGACATATACATATATAAATAGATAGATGAATAGACTAACAGTATTGTCCACCTCTGAGAAATGTGTCTTTGAAAGCTGGTGTTCATCTGTGTAGCAGAATTATGATCAGAGTAGTTCTTAATTAGCTCAGCACAACTAATGATTGCTTTGACTACATTACTTACATTTATTTGTTTCAGTAGATTGCTGTTAAAATGAGCTTATCTGTGTATCAAACAATTTGTGTTTGTGTGACCCTGTAGGTGGAACTTCATCCTGCTCCTGTCAGTATGCTCAGCAGTACTCTCTGGAGAAGAAGACTACCTAGCTCAAGGTAAATAACAGAACCCTAATGCATAAATAAACATTAGCATCAAGATTATCAGTAGTACTCTTGTGGTTCCCTATTTTGTCTTTGTGACAAGTAAACTACTGTCCCTGATATTTTACCATTCAGTCATATCTAAAGAATGTTTTTAGCACTTCATTCATCTCTGGCTTTGTGCCACTTTACATTATAATCTTTCTAGTGAGTTCAGTGTAGTGGAAATCTTGGGAAAAGAAAACTTTGGTATCAGACTTATTCTCAGAATTTGCACATAACCTGAGATAAGGTTTCAGAAGTGGTTTTGAGATTGAGCAAAGTTTTGATCGGTGCATCCTCCCCATAGTGCAATACCTTTTTAGTGAAAAAAAAACATGTTGTAAGATCCGAAGTACCTATGGACAAAACCTCAAAGGTGAATTTGTATTGCTTCCTATTTCATTTTTGGAGCATGGATTGCAAACAGGAGCTCCTCTTTTGCTCTTCACGTTTTCCATCTTCTCTTCCGACATGCCCGCTCTTGCTCTCCAGACCACAGCAAGCATGTAGAAGCAGCCTAAGTAGTCTCCCACCTATTGTTGCCTCTCTGCTTACCCATTGTTTTTCCTCTCGCTGATCTCGCCTCTGGTCCATCACAGAAGGCTCTAAATATGTCACATGCAAACATGAGTAGAAAGAAAGGAAGAGGAAATCCCAGTCAAATGCTTAGCATGTATTGGCATCTGTGTCTCTGTCGGTCAAATGCTGGGGATAAGGTGATAGCAATATGTTAAAGAAACAAAAAACGACAAGGATGAGAGGAATTGAGGGTGAGAAGGGCAGAAGTTGATGATGACAGGTAGCAGAGTAATTTTTTACTAGGTCAAAATCAGTACAGTAGAAACAGTTTCTTTATAGCCGTTGGACAGTTCAAGTATAATCCCACATATTAATCAGGGGTGTAATTTCCTTGAAAGAACTTGCCTTCACTCAGCAAGAAAGCATGCTGTCAAAAGTATGTAAAGAAAACTGATGTGTTTTGAATCAGCGGGGTTGCACCCGGTGAATCTGAGAGGATATATTGTTTTTTGAGTGGCATATCACTGGGCCACTGCCAGAAATACCACATAGTGTAATGCACACTTAACTTAAGGTTGACCTCCTGACTAATGCACACACATTTTTTCACATCTCCACATGTATGTGCATTGTCTGCTGCCCCTATCACAGAGGAAACAAACTACCTCAAGGATCCCTCCCATCACTGCATTGTCTGCTCTCCATGCTTCTGTAGTTTATGAACCCACTCCGAGCAGGATCAATCCATCATAACGAGGGGAGGAGGAATGCACACAGGGTGCTAGAGCAGCCTGTCTTCACATATGAGACAGGTTAATTGGAATCCCGGCTGACTGTACCTCGGGCTAAGAATGTCAAGGACATCTCCGTGCCTGCTTAGATCAGCTGCAGATAGATAGTCTCCCTACCTAGGCAGCAGGACTAAAAATTTGGCAAAACAATGTCCAAGATGATGTGCTGTGTGTATCACACTTTCTGTCTCCATCTCTGTCCCTCTTTCCTTCCTTCCCTCCCTCTAAAGCACTAAAACAGAAAGAAGAATGCATCTGTTGAAATGTTTTCACTGTGCAAACACTTCTTGTTCCCAAAAAGTGTTTCTTCCCGTATTAGCTGTGTTCCTGAGATCCTGTTCCTGTGATATGTGGTGTACCTTAGAGCCAAATGTAGTGTATTACTAACTTAACTATTGCCACAAAATGCATTTTTGTGTTGTTGTTTTTTTTTTTTTTTACATAATGAATCCATCACTTGCAGGGGGCCATACATTTACTCTTTTAAGTTATGTTAAAACGTTTGACCTTAGAGATCCTTCATGCACTTCAACCCTGAACAGACATGCAAATGAATGCCACAACTTCTGTGCAGATCTCAGATATATAGATACATGACTGTTGACACACATATAGGCCACATACCACTATATTTTTGCACTTCAGAGAAAACCCGATTTCCAAAATAAAACATTCCGTAACAGTGTGGTATCTGCTTGATAGCACTGTAATTTTTAGACTATCCAATGTGGTTTGAAAATGTGTAAAATAAACAGAGTTTAGACAATTTAATAGACAACAGCATGCTGGATGATGCCACTTTTTTTCTCAGGATACTGCACAAATTCTGATATGTTAATGCAGAGTACTACCTAATAACAAGCACCAATCCTATATAAATGCACTTTTCTGTTTGGTATCAGCTCACACTTATTTAGATTGTGTTGCTCTAGCTTACAGTAGTAAATTGCATTGTGACAGTGACAAAGTAAAAGTATTGGATGGTGATCTAGAATGTAAAATAAAGTATATATCTCTCTCAGGAGAGACATGTGAGTGAATTAAAGATAATTGTTTAATACAGATGATATGTGATGATTAAGATTTGACAGAAAGACCTTGGCGCTTAGACGCTTCAGGGAGATTTTGTAATTGAGGGGCATTTGCCCTGGGCAACAGCAAGATAATTCCCCTCAGTGGAACCAAGACTGTTGTGGTGGTCGTGACTGGTGACTCTGATGAGACTAATGAAGCTGATGAATCTATGAAGTCTAGGTGGCGATAGGGAGTTAGAGGGTGCGCACATTTGCAGCATGAACGTACTAAAGGCAGAAAGAGAATCATTTAAAAAGATGATTGGCAGTGAAGGTGTGTCGCTGTGCTGTTGGTTAAATGTGATCAGCTGATGAAACAGTTGATATCTCAGTTGACTGGCCCCGACATGACAGCATGAAATTGTGATTGAGCATGTGTGTGAGGAGCGAATTGCACATGGTATGAAAAATACATCACATGCCTAAGCATGCAAAAGTTAAGTCTTCCTGACTTGCTAGAGCTTCATCAGACAAAATTGTCAACTGCACAGTCTGTCATCTTCAGTTTGACATTGCCTTCACTATAACTAATTTTAATGGGGGAGGGGGATTCGATTTTCCCTAACTAATCACCAGGGACCAACCTATCTAGTGTGATTTGACAATTTTTTAGTCCACACTGATGAATAGCCATGCCAACATAGTTATTTTGCGTTGCTTTAGCTGGAGAGTGGAGCAAAATTAAACAAACTATGATATCAAGTGACACTGAGTAAACATGTCGATGTAGAACAATGTCAATAGCAGCGTCCATCTTGTCCATGGCAAGATCATTGTTGTTATTACTCTTCATTGGTTCCAGCGCACAGCTTGACAACAGCGTTAGTCTCACCCAAGGCGTTGATTGGCTAATCAGTATTCCCCTTGTGGCACTCACTGGATCATATATTACTTCAACCAAGAAACTGCTGTTTCATGTCATGATGCCAGATGAAGCAGTCATCATGAACTTGGTGAAGTGATTCAGAGGTCTGGAGCCAGAGAGAAATATCAGCATCAACACAGATCCAGTTGTATTGATTGGTGTAACAGTATTTAACAGCACTCACTGCTGAAAGTGTAAAACAGGCATGGCTAAATTGATTATATCAGGTCCTTTTTAACCTTAAAAACCTAAAACCTATGTCACAAATGTTGGTGAACAAGATGGCTACTAGTTTTTCTTTGTTTGAAACTTTGAAAACTTTAAGGTATGACTTATGTGACTGATAATATGCTTCAGTTCCTGATACTTCCTTAAACACTCTCTATGCAGCTGTTCCTATACAAAGTCACCATCTGGTAGTTCAAACATTTTTTTTTTCAGTAGATGTTGCAGAATTTTTAAGTTGCTGGCAGTTTCACTTGATCCCTAGATCAAGGTGAAAGGTCAAAAGGTTGTACATGTGCAACTGATATGAAATAGGCATGTTATTGCTTTGATGTCTTTTTTTAGTGTCTGCAGTCCTTATGGTTGTTAACAGTGTAAACCCACAATTCTCTGAATCAGAAAGCACCCTTTCTAATCAAACAGGTGAAAAGCATAAGAGAAGACAATAAGGCAGTTTAAAGCTTTGCTCTGGAGATACAGATCACTGGCTGTGTTGGTGCATGCAGTTCCCCCTCAGTGATACAAAATCAACTAACCCCTCTTTGAAAGTTGGCTCCCCAAATACAGAGGAGGAGTTGCTTCAAAGGAAGGAAGTGTCTCTGGATTAGCAATGAAAATACCTCAAACTGCCCCTGAGATCTCCCAAAACACTTAGATGCACTAGTACACATGCACACAGACACACAGATTTCCATATCGCTGCTGCCTCAATCTTCCAGTGTGCTCACAGATGCACATGGTCACTGACTCACATTGTGCTTTTTTTTCTCTCCCTCTCTTTCTTTCACATGTGAACGCATACACAGACACACAGGTCAGGTCAGCTTCAAACATGACCGGCCCATTTTGTGATTCAGTTGACGTTTACAGTTACAATATGTGTCAGGTGTCCTTGTTCCCATTTGTCATATTAATAATGCCATTTTTACTTTTTTCTGGAACTATCACTGCTCAGTACTGACATATGTGACACATATGACACACTGCCCTCCAGCCTAGTTATATGTCCAGTGCTTTTACTCAAAGCCCAAACTGCACAGAATATCCTCTGTCTCAGAATAATTTTTAAGTGCTTTTGCCTGGCCGGGCCTCACTGTCAGCAGCCCTAGCATCAGTTCTTTGAAGAATTACCTGTGGGCATGGTAAACTATGACAGGACCATTTGGAGGAAAGCTGCTCTCATGAATCTCTGGTGGCAGATTGATTCAAAAAGGCTGTGTGGACTGGTTTCCTGTATCCTAGTCAGGCCCCATCCTTCTCTAGTCCCCTTCACTCATCTGGGCCGCAGCTGCCTTTCTGGTACTTACTCCAAGAGAAAAACAGGGAGGGGTCAGCATCACGGGGAGACTGTTGTAAGTGTATACTGTCTGACCATTGACTTTTTTTTCCTAAATCATTTGACTTGAACAAAGACAGATTATGTAATGTCCATTTGTTTGCGTTTGTTGCAGTAACGTGAAAAAATTAGCGGCCATGGAGGAGGAAAAAATATTTTTTGACACCCATTAAACCAATTGGTGAACAGTGAGAATTCCGACTATGTATGGGGGTCTGTGATAACTTGAATAAAAAACCATATTTATGCAATTATATATTGTAAAAACAAAATCTGGTGTCACTGCATCATTTCATTTTCACAAAAGACTTCTCGCAGAACATTGTTTTCATTAAATACAAACACAGGCATGACTCATACTACAGTAATTACATTTTATTTCCCCCCCGAAACCACAGGATGCTTAGAATCTCACTATATTTTTGTCAGGGCAGTCAAAAGAAAATTGTCTTTGTTTGTCCATCAGGCTCTCAATTCCTTCACCATCAATGCTCCATTTGCTCTATTCTTGTAACAATCCAACATCTTTTAATTCAGTTTTTTAAAAGTTCAGTTTCCTTGAAATTATCTTATTCTTTAACCGCATGGTTAAATAAAAGTAGAATACTAAAAGCTTCACTTACACTTCATGGTATTATCTACTAGCCATTAGGTAATGTTAGCTGTTAATGAGAGCCAATCGCAAGTGGTCACTTTAGATGCATGAGGATACGCATGCCAGTTTAACATATTTAAACTGGTTTTGGTGACTATTTCTTTAAAGTGTCAATTTTCACAAAACAAAGTACCTTTAAGATGTCTAGGACCTTTTAAAAACAAAACAAACAGAAACAACCATAGCAAAAGCATACCTGCTTTGTAATCTATTTTTGGCATGTTAACCTTACCATTTTCTTCTCTGTCCTTCAGGAGTGGATATCCTCTATCGACTGGGGCTCACAGCTCAAAGCAGCACAGACGAGAGAACAAGCTCACCTTTAGCTACTTACACCACTGTTCCCTCACCCCTGAATCTTCCTGTTTCTGGACATGGGGTATTACTCGACTCACACTCCCTCTATGAGGCTCCAGCAGGAAGTCTGTTCCCGCCGGAGATTGGCGAGGAGTTTTCTGTTGTGGTTAGCCTAAGCTCCTGGAGAGCAAACAATGCTTTTCTTTTTAGTGTCAAAGATGGCAGGGACAGGCTGCGTTTTGGCATTCAGCTGCTGCCACGCAGAGTGGTGGTTTACACTGCCGAGAAAGCCTCTATCTACTTCACCTACAACTGGCAGGATGGGCGCCAGCACCCTTTCGCTGTGGGTGTTCGTGCACGCTCTGTGTCCTTCTATGCGGATTGTGGGGCTGTGCAGCAGCAAGAACAGACCCTGGCAAGATCTCAGACATTGGGGGATTCTGGGGGTCTCTTCACTCTAGGTAGGATGAACTCCAAAGCGGCACAATTCAATGGTCGAGTCTGCCAACTAGATATCTATCCTTCTGCCCAAGCTGCCGCGCACTACTGCAAGTACCTTAAAACACAGTGCCGGCTGGCCGACACTTACCGATTGCCTTTGCCACATCCTGGTCTGGATATTGAGGCAAATGACCCTCCTTCTAACCCCTTGACAAAGTCCCCTGTTGGAGTAGCAGCTACCTATCATACCCCCTTAAAAGCCACAGCAGCTTTTAAAGTGTCCCCAGGTAGTTTGGTCACACAGTATTCAACTCTGAGCCCATCAGCACAACCTCATTTGGGGGACCAAAGCCACTTTTCCACATTGGATCCCCTTGCCCACTCCGCCACTTCTTCACCTCAGCCTGACAGCCCCACCTTAACTACCCTGAGTGGAAGAGCAGTTCTGGATCTTGCTTATAGCGCAACTATCACCACTTCCAAAAATATGTTGAGAAAAGAGATCAGCCCCCAGGGGAATACTGATCACTCTGAAAACAGCACAGAGGAAGAGAGCAGCTCTGGGACACTGCAGACTCCAGAGGCCACCCCGGGCCTGATTTCCCCAGTCAGGCAAGGTCGAGTGAAGGAAGGACTCAGGAACAATTCCATTGACAGCTCCAGGGACTCTCACTCTGGGCCCCAACCGACTCATCAGCTTCTGGAAACTCATCTGAAAGCCAATGGCACCACTTTGTACAGGGAGAATCAGGTGGACACCTCAGAACAGCATGATCCTGATGGCAGCTATGATGATGTAGACATGGGAGGATATGATTATGGATATGAGGATCCAGACTATTTCTATGACTACGAAGATGGTTTCCGTGGCCCTAAAGGAGAGCCTGGTTCTCCGGTAAGTCACAGATTTTATGAATGACAAGCAGAGCTGTGAGTTAATGGAACAGTATTCAAAGAGTTGAGACACACGTCAGTGCATTGCTGTACATGTTCAAGAGGAAAACATCAATGCAAGGCAATTAAAGGTAATTTATGGCCATCACAGTTAAAATTCTATGTAAAAGTTGGCTTTGTTACATACTCGCAGGATATATGAAAAATATTTTGGCAGGGCGGTGTAGTGATTTAGAGGTGATAGCATGTCCAAGCACTGTTCTTTATTCATGTATCTACAAGTTGTTAAAATAACACGTCATTCCCTCGCTGAAATACTGCCAGCCACTTTTTGCTCTAATGTTAGAGTATAACTCTGAATGTTGGAGGTACACCCTGGCATCCAGCCTTATGATGTAAGCCAGTTGTCAGGATACCTTTGCCACTGAACATGCTTTCATAGCTCAGATTTACAGGTATTGCTTATGTTTCCATCAGTGAGATGTGCGTCTTTATATCTGCTCTGTTTAAATGAAGTGTATGTAATGATGTAATATGTCTGGACTCATCTACCAGTTTCCATAATACTACCTCACCTATGAAGTGCCTGCAGCTCTGTGGGTGGAACAGAGCTTGCCAGCACTGAGTTGTTGCAACTTATCTTCACGTCTTAGAGGCTGAGTATAGTTTACTGCAGTATTATGAGAATGATACAGTCTACGCCACAGGCCCTTTTGCAGTGGCTCACAATTTGGCAAAAGTATTGATAAATTAGAAGTTTTGCACTGTTAAGCTGTTATCTAAAAATGTGTGTATGCCTTGGCTACTCTAACCACTCTGATGCAGACATGCTTTGAATGCTGGGTCAGCTGAGGGTTAGTGGCTTAGTCTGTGTCATTGCCTTTTTTAAAGCTACAGTTGGTTACTTTAAAAAAAAAAAAAAAAAAAAGATGTTATATATACACATAGAAGTACATTAGAAAGATGATCTGTGAAAAAAAAAAACCATATTCCTCTGTCTTCTCATATTGCTTCTAATGGCCTTACTGCACATGAACATAAAGAAACAATCACAGGCGTGGGGTCTCTAACACAGCTCTTATTCATGTCAGTTGCTGCTCCTGAGCTGCCTTCAAACTGTCAAACTAGGTAGCAGTGATCAAATATGAATCAAGATGCTGTAACTGCATTGCCTGTTTCTCACCTCAAATGTTTTCAGAAATATATTTTTTTAGCTGCAAAATGAAAAGGTTGGTCTGGCCAGTGGACAGTGCTTGGTGGCTATTTACAACATGGTGGCCAAGTCACCCAACTTTTTTATCAGCATTGCCTAGTTTGACAGCTTGACCACAGTCAGAGCACTGAGAGCACTGTCATGAGTGACCGCTGCATTAGAGGCTTTTCAGCTCTGATTGGTTTTTTTTGTTGTTTTTTTTCAGTGTACTGCTGTAGATTTAAGGGAATGGGGGAGAAGGGATGTAATTTTTTTTTCACATAATATCTGTCATATAGCACAGTTGATGTAGAGAAAGTTTCAGCAAATGTGATCAAAAGTTATTTTTATTAAAGTTACAGACTGTAGCTTTACACTTCAAATCAAGCTGTTTTACTTCCTCAGGGGAAGTATTTCATAGTTTTACATAAGCAGCAGTGGCATGTATATGGGCTGCTTCTGGTCTCAGTACATCTTCTGTGATCATAATTTGTGTTTTAGCACCCAACTAGAAGTTTCGTGCTACAGCAGAAGTGCTTATTTAATAGGTTGTCAGTAAAGTGGATGTAATTGTTGAATATTTTATTCTGAGTTGTCCTCTGATGGGTCTTAAATTTGATAGTGTTGCAGTGTTGCTGTTGCTCCATAGACAAAATGTACATCCACTTAACTTACATAACTTGATTGAGCATGGTTGTTTTAATAACTTTAAAATTGAAGCTTATACATAACTTGTGTACATGTTGCTAGCATTTATTTTGCGATCTTAAAAACACAATAGTTTTTTGAAGTCAATTACAGTTTCACCTGTGGAAAAAAACAAAAAAAACCAAGTCAAAATTCACCATCAGCTCAGCTTTACCTGAATGTGAGCCATAAATGGGGGTTCAGACCAAAAATAGCAATCTGCGTTAAAAAAGACAGGGTGCTTAGTTTGTGTGGATTTGTTGCTGCAGGCAGAGTTTGAAATATGATCTAGGAGTACAGTTTAAGTAATAAATCAATGTGTCCGCATGTTTGACAGATGCCTAAACACTCAATACTATGAGGCAAATTTTACAGCCCTGCAAAGCTATCAAAGCAAAAATTGTTATATGTGTTGTTCCAGCAATCATGAGGTTAACAGCAGAGTTACGCTGGTTGTGTTACACAGTAATTAAACAATAAAGAGTTTGGTAGGGGATGAGAACTTGAGCCAGGTTAAACCTTTTTCTGTGGATAACCTTGCATCTTCCACTGCTGTGTTGAAGACCTCATGTGTAGGCCTAGCAAGCCAGGTGCTCTTCCTTCTTTTTTGTCAGTGAAATTATGAACGGGACCTGTTTTGGATCGGGTTTGACACTATATATGTTTGTAACAAGGCTTTAGAATACAAACACTTAATAAACAAAGTGAAAGTGTGGACACATTTTAAATTAAGCTATGTTACTACTCTAACTATTTATACTGTTAGGATACTGATATTTTGTTTAACATAGATTTCCCACATAATAGTGAAAAAAACAAACAAAAAAAAACCAAAAACCAGGGCCAGAAGCAGATCTGGTCTTCCTCCCCCATTGAGAAATTTGCTTGTGGTAATTTTCACTTTTGCATTCTGCTTTCCCCAGCACTGCTCGCGTTGACGTGTGAAAGAGCCATGCGCATCAAGATGGCTAGAGTTGGCCTTAGAGGAAACACTGGAGAGATTCAGCCATATGTGTTTGAGCCTCAGTCAGACCCAGACTCACATGAGGAGTCTGCACCAAAGTTGGCGACTAGCAGGCAAATCAGAATGTTAAGTGTAGTTAGCATTTCTTGTTTATGTTGTTTGTTATAGGCTAGCTAGCAGTGGCTGACTCAGCATTTATGGTTGTGAAATATATAATAGTATCTGCTAGGATGGGGTATTTGGTAGTTAGTGGAAGGAAGCGCCAGGGTCCTGTTTACATCCGGAAACAACACACTCTACCATGTTTGCTGTTAAAACATTCACTATGCTCATGCTGTCTCTGCTCTCTGTACTGACAAGTTACTCAGTGCTGGAGGTTTCGGGTGTGTTTGCTGGTGTTGTGTCAAAGTCTGTTACCCCACTGATATGTGTCTCCTGTATTAGACAGAAAGTGGCTTTCGTATTAGTGACGTACCTATTCTAGCTTGCCTGGTGTATTTTTGAATCTCGGATTTTAGGGAAATGCCCAGGCATCACCTTCCTCAATGAAAGAATGTAAAGCACCTCTCTTGTGACAAACTTTGCACAGATACAAGTCAACATAGTCATAGTCAAAAACACATTTTTGAGTTGAGGGGGACTTTACGCGACCTACAGGAGACCGCTTGCTGACCAACCGCATGTAGGTTGACAATGCAGGGGCTATTCAGCTCAAGTAAATGTCACACAATATTCAAAGTTCAAACGATGATTCATTCTGCCCTTCAACTTAACAGAAAATGGACTTCTGGAATTGATTCCATTGGGAAAGATTTGACCTTCGTCTTGGCAGCAAAGAGGAAGCATGTGAATATTATCATTTTGTTGCATGAGCGCCTTGGTTTCTTTAGGCCCTGTTGTTGTGGCGAAGGCGGTGGTGTGCTCACAGTTTCCATGTGTCTGTGTGTGGGAGTCTAGAGGAACAAACAGCTGTTTCTTTATTCATGTCTCCCACTTTGCCCATCTCCTGCTCTTACAGGGGATAAGGATGCTGCAGAGCACCCCATTATAATCTCTTGCTATAGCAACAATTCAAAATATTACACTACAATGTCTATTTTCCTCTAAAAGTGTGAAAAGTGTAGTGGGGTTGTTTTTGTAGGGGAAATGGCATTGGGGAATAGCAGAACAGCACAAAGAGTAAATGGATTCCTTGACCAGAAGGGGATTTCCTGCTGACTCCTTAATGTTATCCAGTGGTGGAAATTGCTGTTTAAGTTGGTAATCGTCAATAAATCTCTCTTTTCAAGAGGGGATGAACTGATCTGTTTTTTTTTTTTTCAGTCCTGATACAGATACCTAGGCTCTTTGGGTTTCGGCTCATACAGAGTACCAATCCAATACCAGTGTTATATATATAATATACTGAGTTGTTATTATTAAAATAAAATGTGCATGATGGCTTGGCTTTACTGATTTTCCAAGTCGCCATACAACTTGCTGTAGCAAGCATGAAATGCCTCCAAACAGCTGAAATGTTTGTAGTTACCTCAGTTAACCAGTCTACCGGCACGCTGCCCACACATGATGCAATATTTTTCATTTTATTTATCTATTTTATATACTCTATTCAATTCAAATTTACACTCTGTTGTACATATACACACAGGTCCGAATACACACACATGCACAAACGGGACGTATACATGCATTGAATGGAGAGATGTCAGAGTGAGGGAGCTGCCCATGGACAGGCCCCCCTTGCTCAAGGGCAACCTTGGCAGTGCCAAGGAGGTGAACTGGCACCTCTCCAGCTACCAGTCCACACTCCATATTTTTGGTCTGGGTTGGGACTTGAACTGGTCACCCTCCGGTCCCTATGGACTGAGCTACTGCCGGCTGTATGGCGGCTGCAATTACAATTAATCAGCAGTATTGACTTCTGCATGTAATATCCACTACAAAAATCTTCTTTACACCCAAAGACATTGTTTATATGTTGCAGTGAAGGTGGATATCCTATGATGCTTAAAGATTTTCAATGGGCAACTAAAAATGGAAATTTAGTCTCACACCCTTCAACAATATAAAACACAATATCACAAGTACTCTTAACAAATCCAGTGGAGCCTCAGCCTGGTTTGGTTCCAAAGAAAAGTGAGAGATAGTTTAAGTATCTCTTACTCAATTTACACCTCAAATTAATTCAGTGTATTAGCTAATGCCTTCCACCAAATGGTAGCAAATATTTCTAAACTATTCATTTTTGGTTATTTCTGTTTGACTAGACTTTGGCAATCAACACTTAAAGCCATCTAGTAAGACATTTACATGGAAAAGTTCTACAGACCTAATCTACAAGATCTGACTCAATATTTTTTTGTATTGAGTGGTAGTACTTAGAGCTGAATGATAAATATTATTAGTAATTGGCCCCTAATAGAATCATATTTTTACACATTTCTCAGGTATTATGGTTCAGATTTTAAAACTGAATAGATTTGAAAATTATAGTATTTAATAAATTATATTACTAAACTGTAAACACATTGGACTCAGTATGAGTTTAACTGTCCAATATGTGTTTTTCACATTTTACATCTACTAGAACATGACATGCAGTTGTTCCATATGTTTCATGCTACGTTTTTCCATGACGGAGGATTATGTTAATCCTAAAGGCTGACCAAAGGCTGGTGGTGTCCGTCTCATCTTGTGAATGTAACTCGACCCTTCTGCTCAGGGATTCCTAATAGAGCTCTTAGTTGAAAACACTTGGCTCCTGTCTTTGAACTTCATAACTCTTACATAAATATAGCACATACTCATCATTGCGAAGGCCTGGACAGTGAACTGCATGTTATTGCTTGCCATTAACCTACTCTATCTCTGTCTTTTCCCCCTCACTCCCTCTCTGTCTCTCTCCCCCTCTCTCTCTAAAACATTCCCTTCTTTCTCTCCCTGTCCCTCTGTCTCTCTGATTTAGGGTCCTCCTGGTCCCCCTGGTTTACCTGGTCCTCCAGGAAAAAGAGGTTCTCGGGTGAGTAACGTGCGCAAAGGTGATAATAAACAAGCAGCATTCTGTACAGTAATTTTTCTATTGATCAGGAGGAGCATTCTGACCATCTCACTGTATGTGATAGTGACATACAATTATAGGAATACCCATAAAATGACTGTTTGTATATCAGTTACACACCCTGTGTTAAGCTGAATTTGTGAAGAAAACTTCAACTTTCTTGCATGCCTCCTCAGAAAATGAGGAATTTAAAAACAGTTAATGTTTTTTATGAATTGGACCAAAAGGGCATCAAGTTTAACAACAGCAGACTATATTAAAACATCGGTTTACAAACTCTCATACAACTTGTGCAGTATAATGCAAGTCTCATCCAGTGGTATGCTCATATTTCCAAACACATGCATATTTGCTAAAACGTTACTATTTGAAACTCTTCCGCATAAACAGTCTCACACACGGACGAGTTGCATGCCTGAGACACTCAATGCTCAAACAAAGTTTAAAAACACATGCTTGCCCATGCGCACTACTCAAGTATTTTGAATGGAAGGGTTTTGGAGACAATGCATGCATTTTGGAAAAACTGAGCATATGAATGGATAAAAAAGACTCGCTTTATAGTGCACAAATTGTGTGAGAGTTGGTAAATGGATGTCTTGATATAGTTTTGCTGTTGTGAAACATTGCCCTCGTCTTACTTTTATTAATTAATGTTCACTGTGAGGGCATGCAAGAAGAATACAATTTTTCTTCACAAATTCTGAGTGAGTAATATATTTATGTATTCCTTTAAATTTTTATTATAAATGGAGGATTTTGTCTTTTCATTAAAAGATATGTGCCCTTTATTTCCACATGCAGTGGAAAACTCCTTTATATTGCGTGATCTCTCTATCTGTACCTAGAATGGTAGTTGGTAAACTGATCCCAGAAAATATGAACACAAATACCTTATGGAAAGTCTTTAACAGGGAACAGAAAAAAAGAACAGTGTACAAAAAGTGCTATTTTGTTTGGATTTAGTCTATTGTAACATCTGTTGAGATGCTACCCACTCTTCAGGGGCCATCAGCAGCACAGAACATACTGTGGTTTATCTGTTAGCCACTAAAAAGAGGTTAAGGTCAGGTTTATTGGCCTTTAGGGAACTGAACTTGCTAATCATCAGCACTAACGCATTAACTGAAGACTTTTTTCTTTTCATCTTTTGTTATGGCAGTCTGCAGGCACTGGCCACATGTGATTTGCCTGTATTTACCATCACATCCAGCTGCAACTGTCGGGAAAGAGGCACTGACAGACGTGTTTGTGGTTAGCATGATTAAACTCAGGAACAAGCCTTGCTTTGTAAAGGCTCATAGCAATTAGATAGTTCGCTTTGAGGATGCGGGTAACGTTGTTTACTTGTCCGCACCTTTAGAGCACCGAGGTTGAGTGACCAAACTGTTCCAGATGAAACCAGCTGCGACTAGCAGCAGCTTCAGCGGCACAGAATGCATTTCCACTCTGATCTTGAGACTACACTGTATGCAACTGCCAAGGCTGTCATGATGCAATGCTGCGGTCATGCCACAAGCCCTGGAGGCATCTTAAAACAGAACAAGACACATTTTACTAAATGGATACGGTATGTGTAGAGAAAGGTGTATAAATAGTTCACTCTGGGTCTTTGCAGAAGCTGTACCCTGCACAGCAATGTCTTCATGGGTAATTTAATCCAGGGAACGTAAATAACTACAGTTTGTCAGTGTTTATTGACGACAACATGCAATAAAAGTAACCTGTTGCTTGATTACCTGTAGACAGTTTTGAAAACCCGCTTTACACCACATCAAACAATGACTCTCAAGTATCTGAATAATGATCAATGACGAGTCATTGCTTATTACCACAGGATACTGTGGTAAGTATATGTTTATGTGCATAAGCAGAGCTGTTTTCTCCTTGTATATTGTATGTAGATGTGTGTGATTGTCTTTGTGAATTCATTGTTCACTGTCCACATCAGCTCAAAGTAACAAACAGATGTAGCATTTTTGTTTTTTGCTTCTTTTCCCTGTAAACAGTGCAGGGGGTTGTGTTGGTGGGGGCGTGTTGAGTTGAGCTGGGTTCCAACCTGCTTTTTTTTGTTGGCGCCCCCTGTGTTGGCACCCAACGGCATTAACAGACAGGCTCCATTCAAATTGAAGTTGTTCTGAATGCAGCCCTTATGTTCTGCTGTACTATAACAGAGTGTGACAGGCACACTAGAAAGCAGATAGACAGGAAGACAGACTGGCAGACAGAACGAGGTGGCAGACAGTAAAACATGCCCCCTAGTAAAAGGCTTGGAAAGCACAGAGCTGATACAGAACATACTCTTAACCCCATAGGCTAAGTCATAAAGTGGAGACAGAGGGAGGCTTGGAATCATTATGTGGTGGGAAGCTGAGGGCAGCGTGCAATACTGTGGTCGTGTCTGCTGTCTCAGCACAGAGCAGCAGACCTATTTCGCTGCCTCTAATTGTTAACGTTATCAGAGTATGAGTCTTTGAACCAGGCTACACAGTTTGTCATGGAAACAGACAAATTTACTTCAAAGGTTCTTTTATTCCAAACTATCTCTGAAGGGGAGACTGCTTAAGTGTTGAGTTGGTGATTGATACAGTAATCAAGTATTTTATGAAGGAAAAGACTGCAGTGAATTTTTGTATTGCTGATTTGCAACCTTTTTTCACTGCAGAGTATTTGCTGACCAACTACATCATCACAAAATTGCCCATAGACATGGGATAATTTTTTCTTTGAGATATGAAGTGGATGATTTATAAATTAACACCCTCATCACACTTTGCCAAAACATTCAACTAAATAATGACATTGAGAGTTTACTTTCTTTTTCTCTCATTTTCTATGAGCTGCATTCTCTTGTAGAAACCAGGCCCAGATTACTGACATTAAAAATGACTATGAGAGAGCATAAGACAGATAGAGGGAGAACCCTTTTCCTGGCTCTTGGCTGGAGTGCAGAGAAAGTGTGGTCTGCAAGCAGCAGGAGTACAGATGTGCAGGAATGTAGTGTATTTATGGTGTGTGTGTGTGTGTGTCTGTGTGTGCATATAAACGTGCACATCCAGTTGTAGGTGCAAGTGTGCATGTGTGGTAGTGCATTCATTGCATACCTGTGTTTTTCAAGGAATTCAGATGATCAGTCTGTCTCTGGACCCCGACAGACGCGGTTGTAGTAGAGCTTCCGTGATTGGTCATGCCAGACTTAACGAAATTCCAGATGTAAGATATCAAGCATGGTTCAAAAGTAATAGTAATCGCTAATTCTAGAGAACACTGATTTCTTTTAAAAGAAAACCTTGATTTTTCTCTCTTCAGTTTATATTGCTGCTGGAAATGTAGCTGTTTTTTTTACTCACGAGTTGTTAATACTGCACAGTAATTTATTATTGTGTTCTTTCTCTCTCTGTTTGGATTTGTTCCAGGGTCCCACTGGTCCACATGGAAGCCCAGGACAGCCCGGACCACCTGGGCCTAAGGTTAGTGACCTTCATCCATGTAAGGGAGACATAAACAGCTCCCTGAGAGTGCCGGACAGGGTTTTGGTTAGTATCTGTGGGAGGGCCAGATGAATTGGATTGGATGGGCCAGTTGAATGAACCATTGGTATGTGTGTACTCAGTAAGCAGTAATAGTGTTGGGTTTTAATGTCCATGCTATATACCTGCATGAATATGATTGGACATTAGTAGCCACACAGCTGTGAGTAAGCCAGTTATAATAGAGCATAATGCAAACAAAGAACCTTGGTGTAGATGATTATGAACACAGAACGGACAAATTAGCATTTGTAGACATGAATAACACATGGATGTTTAGAGTATTTGATGGGTTGTAGTTTATGGAAACAAGTGTTGGAATAGAACTTTGTAAAGGTGCAAGTTTAAACGTTAAAGTGAAATTCCTCATAATTTACGATGATGAACTTGGCTAGAGAATGTAACTTTTTAGCCTTTTCTAATGTGATAAATTCAGAAACAAATATGCTTATGCTTCAGTACTGCATGCCTAAAGACATGGGAAATTCTGTGGTCATGTATTCTTTTAATTTAGGGCTCCATATGTATTCTACTTACATGGAATTTGAACTGCAGAGACAAAGGATTCTGTTGTGAAATTCAAGAAAATCATAACACTGCCAGTCACACAAAACACTTGTGGCTTGGGGAAACCAAATGGTTGATTGTACATTGTGAGTCTGCACCCAAAGTCACAGTCTTCAAAGTCATGTACTTTCATAACCTATAATTTCCCGCCTAAGAAGTGGTGATAAATGTGATAGCACCATTGTTTATAATGGCACGGTTGGTTGGATTTGGGAGTCATTATTGTACAGTTAAATGAAGATTTCAAAGAAGGGGATGACAGGCCTGAGCTCTCCTTACTGCCTGAGGAAGTGTACTGTCATTGTACATGCTGGCCTGCCAATCACCAGCTAGAGATGGAGCCACGAGCCTTAGATGGCAATGTGGTTACTACAAGAAATCAAAGGACATTGTATTCAGCTTGATGCCAAGCCTTTGACTCCTTTTTGATCAATTGTCTGTTTTTGTCATTTGTAACTTAGAGCCATCTCTTCTCCTGGGTGGGTGAAACATCAGATTCTGTTTACAGCCATATTATTGTCTGCCTGCACACGCATATGTTTCTTCATTGTTTAGTATTTATATGTTTTGTAAACTAAAAAGCGATTTAAACAGAGTATATAGCAGTAATGCATTTTCCATTTACTGTTCGTCAGTCATCACATGCACACAAACCTTTTTTAGCCCTCTGCATACTCTAGAACAACCATATCAATTAACAGTTGCTCCGTGAATCAAAACTAATTTAATACTCTTGTCAGAAAAACATGATAAATGGTATTTCATAAAGGTTTTTTCAAATCTCTGCAAATTCCACAAAAGAAAGGACTCAAAAACAAGACATATTGGGGACTGTTAAATTCTTCCCTACATATTTTACTATTTATATTCTCCATGAAAAACCATCAAAGAGACAGTGACAACAGTTAGCTGATGCTAGCTGACAGGCTGGGGCATGTTGCTCACTCCTGCTGCACATGTGTTTTTATGTGTAATTCAGGAGGAAGAGGGGGCCAGAGGGGTCAGATGCAGGGCGGCGTTGTACGTGTGTGATGACAAAATTACCTACATTTGTTGTAATTAGCGTATCATTTAAAGTTAAATATTGAAATCATGGTCACTAACAGCTAATGTTTAAAGAAGTATAAATATAATAGGCCTGACTAAAATCCTAGCCCACACTGTGCATGTCCCAGGCTCACTTCAGGTTGGTTTGTAGACCTCATCAGAAGACATGTGCAGCTCATGTTGCTTGCCCTACAAGACACTGTTGTATTGATGTCACCAGGTCACTAAATAGCCCTTTAAATCCTGTACACTCAAGTCTAATCTGCTGTAGTTAACGTTTTTAAAAAAAAAAAATCAAATGGCAACAATTATAGCAGAAAATGACGTGTTGTTCCCTAAAGAGCCAATCTCTGCTGCCCAGAGCGTGTACAAGTGTGGTTAAACCAGACAGCCAGATGTAGGAAAGACTTATAATAATGAGCCAGTGTGTTGTCACAGTGTAGGGGGAAAGACTGGAGAGGACAGTCATGGTTGCTCCCTATACGACATATCCCATCGCCTAGATCATTGTAACTCGGGTTTTCACCACAGGGCACGATCGTGCTAGTCCTGGCTCATTAGACGTGAAACTGACTTCATATAAAGAGAAAAATCAAGACAGAAAGTCAAATCTCTGCAAAGCTTTTCTGCAGCATGGGACCAGATGTAAAGGATACATTGGTACAACTGAGCAAGGATGTGGGCAGCTCCATGCAGATGGCTGTGGTGCCTGTGGTCCTGACTGGCTACCACAGAGTGACTGCATACACCATGCAGTCAGTGGGAGAACAGTCATGCTATAGAAGCAGAAACAAACGATAAGTGGATGGTCCACCCTCCCCTCCTTTTTTCTCATGATGTGAAACTTTTTGCTTGTAAGTGGACAGCTCCTCACGTGGAATTGTAGTTAGGACGTATACTGCATAGCTAAAGACAAGACAAATTTATGAAAGTTGTTTTCATGAGTTATGATCTCTCTGTCGACCTCACCCCAAACACATAAACAGAGGAATGTTCTGTTTTCCTCAAACAGCACAGGGAGATAGATGGATTTGTTCTGTGTCACCTCTGACCTTGTTGGGACACTGTGCACCTTTGGCTGAGGGTGTCCGATTGGTTATTATGAAATATGGGGCCACCTGCTTGCTCTCTGTTCTTTCAGTGTGTACAACGGCATTTGTGTGTACACACACACACACAACCAAAATCGGCATATCTAATACCGTAGTGACATGTCGGTGAGTCATTCTCCACCCCAACCCCCTTTGTGGAGGCGGAATAGAGATTGAGAGACTCTTTGTCTCAGTTTGGGAGAAGATCCCCTGTTGAAATGTGTTTGGTTACTAGGACAAATACAGAGGTTTATAGTCCCTGATGCTGAGCTTAGTTGACGTGTGTTTTAAGCACAGTCTGAAATGTTATGACGATGTGCTTGCAGGTCTTAAGAAGAGCATTTCAGTCTGCTTCATGCACTGCTGACTTTTGTCTCAAACAGAAAGGAAGCCTAGTTTTATGCTGTGGTAGAATTTCTGCTCTCCCACCCCCAAGCTTTTTTATGCCTCACTGACTGACAGTCAAAACTATGAAAACATGATACTCAAAATCCGCTGAGAAGAACGTACGGATCTTAAGTGTCAAGCAATGGCTTAGCACCTTAAAGCTGAAAATCTCTGTTATTACGGTTTGTATTCAGAGGGCCACCCTCAGCTCATCACATGTTCACATTTCTGAACTACCAGTGAAGATATTATGGTGTATTGGTTGATGGTAGTTTGATGGGTTTTGTTATTATTGAAACTCATTTTTATTTCTGTGCATTTATGTCCCTGATGAGCTCAAGATTTGAAGTGTACAAAATAATGCATTCTCTTGGCTGCTTAGTATTAAGGTGTTGTGCTGGAGGTCTTGTAACATTGCTTCTTTGGCATGCCATAACACCTCTTTATGTTGAGCACTATCTGGAGGAATTTTTAGTTTAAACTTTAATTTTTAGATGTATGACCGCAAAAAGGTGATTATGACCCTAATCCGCATCAGTTTGAGAGGAAAGGCCCAGAGGCCTCTGGCTGTTGAAATGTAATATTTCTATTTTGTGGAAATGCTCTTAACATCAACTCCGTTCTGACAGATTTGTTGGACTTATTATCCGCCTTGTGGGAATTACTCATGTAGTCTGGGATGTCACAGAAACTGAGTGAGGTCCGGATCCTCAAGGCATTTGTATTTCATTACAAAGTGGTACTGTCCTGTTTAGTCACTGTGAAGAAATGTGGATGATAACTCTGCAATGATGTCTAGATCGGCGCTTTATTTTTTGTGGCAAATTGTACTTAATTGTTAGTATTATACTTTTAATACAGTAGAAGCTGTAGGGAACTAAAATTCCTAAACTAAAGAAAAAGCAGATTTAGCCTTACTTGGGCCTTTTGGATTTTTTGTCATTGTATAAGTTACTTTAAAGTGCCTTTTTTTTAAGAAAGGCTTTATGCATCCTTACCTTTCACTGGTGTCATTAAATTGTGTGGATTATCATAATTGTTAATGGCAAACTGTTCATAGACTGGCTTCAAACTGACAGCTTTAAGTTAAGGATGAACCACAGAAATTTTGCAAAAGCAAAAGTGGTCTCTTCAAAGACATAGTGTCCTCACACATACTCAGAGTGTGGTACCTTTTTCCAGTGTGGATGATGCTTTCCAGCACTTAGTCTTATTGCAGAACACACACCTTCTCTGTAAAGCCTGTACAATGTCACGTTTTGAACTGAGCTACAATCTGTTGCAACCGTAGACTGTAGACAAATATGTAGGCAACCTCTTTGACTTCACCGATAGATTACTAAAGGGACATTTTGTGGTTTCTGTCTTTTATTCCCACTGCGGTCTTGAGAGCCGTTTAATGCCACAATATCCTAATTTGAACAGCAGTGTGGTAAAAACCACACCTCGCCACTTAACTGTCCTTACATCATCTTGTGGGAGAAAACTTTGCATTTCTAGAAAAGTTGGGGATTTTTCCTGTTGACTTCAATTAAGTTGACTGTTTTTGTAAGGCTAGCATCTTGCTACCATTAGAGTAAAATCATCTCAGGGCATCGTCACATTGGCCTCTACACAGCACCACAGTTTAAGATGTTGGTTATAGCTTTAATGTTATATAAAGCAAACTAAAAGTTAATGGGCAAAGCAGTCCAGATTTTAAAGAGAAAACTTGCAAATTCATCCCGCTTACTTTACTTGTGTAATCACAATTAATGTAATTCTCAAAATGAAAACCTTTCCGTTATTTTAATAAAATAACAAGCTCTAATGCTGGTGTCACAGTTGGGTGTTTCATGACTGTATTCAAAAACAAAACAAAAAAAAAAACAATCATTAAAGGTTATATTTTTTCTGTTTCAGGGTTCAAAAGGAGACCCTGGGCTGTCTCCAGGCCAGGCTCCACCAGGAGAGAAGGTAAGAAATCTGCCACCAGTCTCTGTTAGGCTGTCTGGCCCTCTGTGCTATCTTGTGTCACTTTCATCGCTCTTTTTTGTCACAAGGCCTTTACTGCTTTGAGAGTGATCCTTGTCTTGAGACATTTTACCTGTACTGGTACTTGTGCTTCCAGTTTTCACATCAGTCCTCACTCAGACACTTAGTCTCTGCTCACTGACTGCCTTTTTTCTCTGCTCTTCATTTTATTTCTTGGTCATTTGAGCCAAACATTGTGAAAATGATCCTAAAATGTTTGGTTGAAATTAAGCAATACAAATGATTTAACAAATCTACGTCAACATTTTTGTAATTTGTGGATGATGAAAGTATTTAAATTTCATATGTTAAACTGTTTTCTGTATATACTTGTTGTTCATTCAGCAACTTCTTCTAAACCCCTTTTCAGCAATTCTGACTCATTCTCTTTTCTTTGATTTGTCTGGCGTCAACACAGCTGGTCTCTCTCATTCTCTACTCTCTCTCCATCCTTGTCTCTTTTTCTTCCAGACTTCATCACAGTAATGATTTTCCTCAGCAGCACTGCTAAATGTCTTGAAATAATTAAGCTCTAAAAGTATCTTTTTCCCTTCAAGTTTTAATGCTTTGTGTGCTCATAGAAATCCCCTAAGAAAGTCATCATTTCTGCCTTCAGAGCCTTTCTAGAATAGTGAGAATAATGTGAAATTTCACTTAAAACCAAACATTGCGTGTGTCCTTCAGTATTTTACCAGCTTCTTCATGATGTCATCACCATCAATTACTGCAAACCCCTCATCACTCTTTGAAATAAGTCTTTCACTTTTGTAGCAGTTGCATCCGTCTCCCTCTTTTAGTGTGTATGTTTGTATTACCAAAATGTCTCTAATCTCCACTGACCCTCTGACCTTACGTCTTTATCTGATTTTTCACAACAGCAAAATATTGCTCAGCATATGGTTTTTATTAGATACAGCTTAAATAAGATGTTGTTAATATAGACAGATGGTAGATGGTGCCTGAAGTACAAAAACATTTTTTGAATTGTCCTTTTCACTTACCTGTGGAAAATCCACCACTTTTTTCTGCTCAAGGTAAACATTAGATTTTTTTTTTTTTACAGTGATCCAAAATAATGAATAGTCTTTGTTGAACCATTGCCCTGTTGTTCATTAGTCATCTGAGAGAATCTGTCTTACTGCTTTCATCTCTGAAAAAATGGTGTGTATTGCATCCCACTTTTTGTAAGTGTAATGTTACACTCTCTCACATTTGTTCCAACAGGGTGACAGAGGTCCACCAGGTTTGCCTGGGTCGGATGGATTTCCAGGTCCACTGGTAAGATTTAGTTTATTAAACTACTTGTGGATAAACCAGCAGCTGATGATGAAGCTAGAAGAAGGCTCAGAAGACTAACTGTCAGGCATTATTTTGTATGACGTGTCCAGTTTGTTGATTTCAAGAAACTTATTACATTGCTGCATATATTTTAAAATCAGCATTTTCTTCACTTTTAAAACAGCACTTTACTGCCGACTATTAATAACTTGTACTGATTGGGCGAAATAAGTTATCTCACACATTGTTAGTGCATACAAGTTAAAGATAGATTTAAAGGTTTAAAGGTTCTATAATTGAGAAGTTAAACATTAATGTAACAGCAAACAACTATTT
>JAPZEB010000021.1:9994927-10005402 GCA_029783705.1 Chaetodon striatus | reverse complement strand
ATAATTGAGAAGTTAAACATTAATGTAACAGTAAACAACTATTTACTATGCAAAGATATAGTGGAGCAATTGTGTCTTGAGCAGAGAACCAAGTCACTCTCTCTCTGTGTTGCAGTCCGATCTTCTCTGTTGTCCTTTTTGGTAGCTGCACATTTGTGCATTTGAGTCCCCTTCATGTACCACTGGCAAGCTAATCTTTGCTGCTCTGCACTGCGGTCATACAGCGATTACCAACGATAGTCACAGAAGTGTAAAGCCCACTTTCATTTGTCCCCCAGGTTAATGTTTGCACTGTTAGCACCATTAGTGCAGCTAGCACTGCTAGCCACTACCATTTTGGGCTCAGCCACTGTCATGTTTGCTTGAGACATCAGAGGTGAGAGCCATGTGCAAACAATTTTGGCCCAGAGCCTGAATGTAGTATATAGCCCCTTAAAGGCTCAAGAACATGCATACAAACAGATATGCATACACACACACACACACACACACACACACTCACAAACAATCTGTATCAGTGTTCTCACTGTGTTCTCCCCAAAGTGTTAGCCACAGACATTAGCTGAGGCCTCTTAATGTGGTCAGTATTGGGTTACCCAGTCAGAGACAGACTGCCCACCCTGCTCTCTGCTTGTCTTCTTTTTTTCCATCCATCTTTATCTCAATAGAAAGAAACATATGTTTATAACCTTTTCTTGCTATTTTTTTGTCTTGCCTCACCTGTCTGCTTCACACTGTCAAGGTCAAGGTCAAAGGTCACCCAAAAGAGGAAAGGCACCCAGCCCAGGGTCGGGGGTCAATGACACACACAATATCCCATACCCCCTCAGTAAAATGTAGGACACAGGCATTCGCCATATATCCACCACTACGCGCACACACACACACACACACACACACACACACACACACACACACACACTAATGCCCTCTATCTGTTTACTCAGATTTGTCTTTATGCTCTTGTGTGTTTAATGTCTTGCTCAAAAGGGTACAATACTGTTCCTGTACTCACCATGGCTATTAGAGTTGAGCTTTTTGACTTTTCTGCTATTGTAGGTCGCCCTGCTGCCCACGTGGCTATGTCTACGCAGTTGTTCAGGTAGCGTCTTATTGAAGCTCTAAGTCTGGTCTTCACATAGCTGCCCTTCACCTTGCCTCCCAGGAGGCCATCCCAGTGTTTGCAATAACTGAACCTAATATACCGAGCACATGAACTGTGCCCTGTCAAGTTTTTCCAGAGGAAATGACTGACTTGGGGCCTATGCTCTATACCCCCAAGTGGGCCTTTTATTGAGTGTGAAGGATCATGTGTCACAACCTCGGAAGCACACGACAGAGCCAATGGCACCATGCAAGAAGATCTCACGCTGCCCCAAAAAGATAATGACCTGGCTCTGACCTTGTGTTTTGGAGCCCTAAGCATCTGTTGTTGATAATCAGGTCAAAGGGAAAAATAAAAGGGCTTAAGGGAAGAAAAGCTCTGATTTACTGAACAATAAATCTTGTTTAGTTTATAAAGAAGAAGTGCTTGTTTAACTTAATGCGGAATTTGGCTGTAGCACAAAACTGAATGTGGATTAGAATAAGGCAACGATTAATTTTATAGAGTTTTTGGGGTTTAATTGTGTGAGCCCTCTTAAACCTTACCCACACTGTACTCTGCAAAAGAGCCGTTTTTCCTCTATTTGCCAGGTTTATTCTTGCATTACTACTGCATCAGGGCACGGATCGCCATACCGTGGTATGGTATGGTATGGTACACAGTGTTCACACTAATCAAACAAACGAAGGACTTTGTGGTCAAGGGTACTCAGATCCAGGCCTGGGTCCCTGATGTGAAAGCCTTCTCAACGTCTATGGTGTTTTGGGGTGAAAATACTCAAAATACATTTGTTTTATTCTATTTTCAAGGGTCCTAAAGGTCATCCAGGACCACCCGGCCTGCCAGGAGAACAAGTAAGTGGGGACAACTTTGTGTTTGTGTGTACGAGCAAGAGAGAGTTTTATTTTGCTAGACCTCAGCAGTTGTCTTTAACGCTGATGGGACGTGTGTGAAACGATTGAAGACACATTCTAGGATACAGCGATGCTAGTGTTGTATGTTACAGCATTCTTACTTACACAGACAGGATTAGTTCACAAACATGTGCACACACATACACACACACACACGCACACACACACAGCTGTGCCTGTGTGCGTCACCAGCCAGTTACATCAGTCCGTCAGCTGTCCCCTCTAGTCAGAAGTTCTTTAATCTTCCATTTATCCCATGTCTCCTTGATGGAAGAACTCACCTCATCAAAATGCTAACAATTAACGAGCCCCATTACACAGACTCCCCTCACATGTCCTCATCAGAAGGCTTTTAGCACTGAGATTGAGATTTAGATTACAGAAACTTTTGTGCTTTTTTAAAGTCTGTTTGGTTTAAGAATGATCTAAGCACCAGGTAAAGTAGTATCAGGCACTGATCAACAACAATAATGGTGAATGTCAACAGAATGAGGATTATTGTAAAAATGCACCTGTTCATGGTCTGTGATATATGCAAAGTCATCAATAAAAGTAGTGATTACAGCAACTGATGGTTGTTTTAAATTTAGCATCAGCTGACTATTTAAAATGCAAGTGTCATTTAAACTGTGGGCTGAAAACAAACCAGCAGAATGAGACAGTGAGGGAGGGATGCAGAAAGGTACAGTTAATAGACTGGGTTATCTTGGTGGAGGCTGTCTGGAATGAACAGTGCTTGTTTTATTCCTCAGTTGGCAATGCTGGTAGAGGTCTGTGTGTCTCCTCTTTCACTTTATCCATCCATCTAATCTCCCTATTCACTGTTCATTCTCTCCCTCTCTCTTTGCTGCAGGGCATACCAGGACTTCCTGGGGAAACCGGGGCTGCAGGTTACCCTGGCAGGCAGGTGCAGTGAAAAATACAAAAATATGCTTCCAGTTCCTCCATCAGTCCTCTTAGATTCTTCATTGCTCTCCCAAGAACCCTAGAAAATACACAGCAATGATAATGATAACTGCATAATGCACACCTCTTTCTGCTTTCCTGTGCACATTTCTTACCCACTTTGCATTTGGAATTAAGTGCAAACAACTGCCATTTCCACGACAGTATATTGAAAATACAGTTTACAATGAAATCCACAAATGAATGAAACTGGTTCCCTGTTGTCTTTTCATGTGTGCAGTCTGTGGACCTTTAACCATGTGCACTGACAGCAGCGTGCATGAGGACATATAAAGTGCAACTTGTTGTAAAAAATGTGTTTTCTTTTAGCTGTCTGTCAGTCAAGCTTGCTGTATTTCTCATATAAGGCCATTCAAACTCCGATGTGTTTGTTTCCCTCACCGTGTGAAATCGTTGAACTTGCGCACACTGTGATAATTGGTCCACCTCACCCGAGTCTTTCCTTTTTTTGCAGGGCTCAGCTGGGCCACAAGGTAACCCAGGGCCTAAAGGTGTCCGTGTAAGTACAAGTGGCTCTTTGCTCTCATTTTGCCCTCTCTTCTTCAGCAGCGCTGGATTGAACACTTCATTTCCTGAAAGGATTAGGACAGTGTCAGGCCCACAGCCTTGCTTCAGAAAGACTGCCAGGAATCTGAGTTGTATTTCTGACATACAACCTGATGTAAGACTTCTTGTGGGGGCTGGTCCAAACTCTGGGTTGTCTCTATAAAGGTTGACTGGTTTGTCTGTTAATTCCTCAGCAGGCAAGAATGCCCCAAAAACAGAAGAACAGAATAAAGAGAAGAGGATGGAAGACAAACAGATGGGAAAAAAAACATGAAAGCAGATGAAAGGGGTGTCAAATGAGCTAGTGAGAGAAAGGACTTAAGTGGAGCGTTGCAGTCCAGGGAAAGAGAATAGCTGGGATTACGATGTCAGAGTGAGGCTGGCAACATGAAAAAGAGCCACAAAGACAAACAGTACACTGATAAGATATAAATTTGAGTGTGTGAAAGAGAGAAAGGAGACAGAGTTGCACAAATTACTCATACATACTGACTACATCCTATGCCAACTGACATAAATACTTGAATGCAGCCAAGGTAAAAAAAGAAAAATCACACAGTAATCGTGTCCAGAGTAACAGTACAGCTAATGTATATTAGGGCTTCACATTAAAAAATTACGATATAGATTTCATGCACACACGCATTCATGCATCCACATGCGTGCCAGTGTTGCGATGCACATTACTGCTAATAGTTGCAGACTGTTCCACTAATCCACAGATAGCGGTAACTCTAAAAGATATGCAGCAATGTGCAAGCATCAGCAGGAAAGAAGACTGCTAGCAAGTAAACATTGCTGTAAACACTGCCTGATTTTAAAGTACTTACCTAAAAATTGGCTTTGCAAATGTTTTATGAGGAAGGAAATGCATTCAAGACCTGTGTTAGAGGTCATACTTAAAATGCATTTTTTTTTTTTTAGTAACACTTAATACAGGCCTATTCAGCTGGCGGCCCGTGAGCCAACCCCATTGTGCTAATCAAGCCAGACCAGCCCACCCATCAGTTCTGTTTACACATAAATAGAATTTCAGACCTTAAGAACCAAAAAAAAAATGCAAATAATCAACATTTTCCACAACAAACCCTGCAAACCAGCAGACCTCTCCTATGCACTTGGCCTAGTTGCCTTTAAATCCCACAACTCACCAGCAGGTTTGAAAGGCATGTTTTCTTTTAAAACTCATCAAAATGACTCGTCATTATAACCAGAGACTGTATAAACAGACATTATTGTCTGTTTTCGAAACATCTGACAGTCATAAACGCATCATGTGTGATAGTTGCTTCTGTCAGGAAACGTAACCAAATCAGAGCTTAACAAGATCGCTTTATTCAACATGTCTCATTTAAATATTGCCAAAAAATAATCTGTTTGCATTAACTAGATCCTGTAAAAAAACATCACATTCTACGCTCCTCAGCACAACTGGGAAGCCATGAATGACTCAGCTGAGACCAGCAGTCACATTACAAAAATTAGGGGAAAAAAGTTGTATGTAGTAACATGAAAGTCTTGAAAATGTGGTAGCATGTTGTGTTAAGTGTACATGCATAAAGAAAATTAAAGTCCAGGGAAATATCCAACCCTAGACCCTTAGCTTTTTGAAAATGTGCCCCTCTGAACAATACAGTTGAATAGCCCTGACTTAATGTAAACATAACCTTTGCTTGTTTACAAAAAACTCCACAGGACACCTTTAGGATACAGTCCTAATGGCAGTGAACTCTTTTGTATGGACAGAGTAACTCACAGATGTCAGTGGCATCAAATATTCCTCTAGAACTTCCCACATCATGCATCAGGGTCATGGTCACGGATTTTTCAGAATTCCAGAGAATATATGAAGAAAAAAACTCGTATGACAGTATGATCCTCTTTTTTAACCCTGTTGGCAGGACTTATGGATGGTAATGTTTGTCTTTCATTTGGTCTTTGTGACCAGGCCAAGATATGCAAGCTACTACTGGCTAAATTGCCAGTATTTGGTATGAATAATCATCTGTTACAAATGATTTGGATGATCACCCTGTTTTTTCTTTTGTCCAACACCACAGTTTGGACAAGTTTCCACCTGTACATATGACTGATAGATTGTGGCTTGTTGGTCTTTATTTTATGATCACAAAGTTTATCAAGTTACGTGATGAGATGCTGTATCACACTGCTTAAAATGGTGTTGTGTTATTCAGACAGTATTATAAAACGAAATATTACTGATTTCCAGGGTTTCATCGGGCCTCCTGGCGTTGCTGGACCACCAGGGCCAGAGGGCGAGAAAGTGAGTGGTGATGCCAAGGTCTTTTTATTCACTATTCCTAAATCCAGTGTACTTGGACACAATTTTCATTGTCAAAACTATTCACATCTATCTCATATAATGTCCTTTTATTCATCTTTCCACTCCATTTTTCCGCCTACTTTGTCTTATACTTTACCTCCCTGACAGAGGTTTGAGAGATGTCAGCTTTCACGAGAATTTTTGTTTTAGCACTCTGCACTAAGCTCTGTTCCAGTACATCTTGATATATGTTGAGCTTCTTACAGATGTATGTCAGAACATCTTTTTACTCACAGCCATTTGTACTTTTTCCTGTCAGTTTTTTTAACAATTGGGTAAAAGTAAAATGTGCTTGGCAGCAGTTATTAAAAGCTGTCATTTACAGCATTAAATTCTTAGGTTACAAAAAAATGTGAACAAAATTTATATTTTCCATTTAAGCTGCCAGAATGATATCACTTATTTCTTCTTTCTTGTGAGATTCCAGTCTCAAAAAATCCTGGTCTTTATTCTTTATGTTATACAGCTCTCTTGTGGGCTGCTGCACATCAGTTTGGTTTGTGCCAAGGGATCTATTAGTTCAATGTGATGAAACAGTCTTTGAATCCTGGCTCACAGTAGGCCATATTAAGAATTTCTCTGTAGAAGAGGGTGATTTTCTTACATTCTATTCAGATAGATAAATACATGTAGTGAGAGGAACAGTGCATTGTCACTCTTCTATAGCCTGTAAAAATCCCCCAATTTTAGTCCAGTGGCTGAACTTGTTCCAGCATTTCCTTGTGAGCAGCAAAGTTTTATTCCCCTGATTCGAGTTACTTATCCACTTGTTTTCTTTTCTAGGGCATTCCTGGTCCTGTTGGAAAACCCGGCCCCAAAGGAAGACACGTAATATTTAATTACTTTTGATTCCTGCCATAGCTCATAGTTGCTTCCAGACACAAAAAATGTATACCTTTGTCATCTATCAATAGCTATAAGGAGACAGCTGCAGGCGAAATTGTCTGGGTCCTCTCATCTGGAAAATCGGGAAGATTGTAAAAACGGATAGAAATGTTATCCATGTCATAATGTATACAGTATGTTCTCTTAAAATAGCAGTACTTCACATCCACAAAAGCCCAGGGGACATTTTGATTCATGTGTACGCTGCGTCTGTTGTGAATGTGCTAAAGCAGCAGGACACTGAGGACCACTAGTTAAACACTGCAGAGAGAGAAAAGAAGAGAGGAATAACTCCTTAAGATGATTTAACAAGGTGTGGCACACCACTTTGAAAATGTTTGATTGCATGCTTTTTGGCATAAGTCCTGCAATGCCAGGTTTGTTCCCGGGTGGCTTTGGGAAAAAAAAAAAAAGACTAAGATACAGACAAATGGAATGTCAAGGTTGGGCCCTCACACTGTGAAAAGTTAATGTTTTAAAAACAAGCCTTAGCTTCTCTGTATTGAAGTTGCCAAGCGGGCAGTCAGCCCAGTGTCTGTTTCATCCAAAGGGTTTTCTTTGGAACATTAAAGGATGTCTGGCTAACTGGATTAAAGTCTGTGGCCTCGGGGCTGTTGTAAGCATGTCCACAAGCTCACCAAAGCACTAGCTTATCTTGCTTCATTAAATAGGCATTATTATCATACCATGTCATTGCAAATTTGATCTTGATCAACAACCTGGGGGAATTGCATGTTGACTGCTATATGTAAAGTAAAAATTGGATGCCTTGGACAGAAAACAAAAAAGTCAAGTAACTGGAAAGAGAAAAATAAACTACTGTTAATTCACCTGTATAAAAGTGCTATAAACTGCCAAGTGGAGGGTATAATTGGCAGCGATTGCCCCGATGTTCTTAAATTGAGCGTGGATGTACTTCCCTTACAGGGTGTGGTGGGTGATGCGGGGGAGAGGGGGCCTCCTGGTCCTGATGGCAATGAGGTGAGAACTGTTGATTGCCTCCTGGTGAATTCAGCTGTCCTCTTTTATTTATCCTACATTTTCCATCTACCTCTGCCTCTTATTTCACCTTTCCATGAAGTTTGAGTTTCCGTGCTTGTTTCTTGTTCTCATTCATCAGTGACTATGTGGTGCACAAAAGTAGGCTAAACATATAAAGATATTCAGATTCTTAAAGTTCTGGAGTCATTTACTCTTTCTTTTTTCATCTATGTCACTACTTCTGTATTAATAATATTGATAGTAATAATAATAATACAGTGATAAGATTTTGATGCCCATTAACCCTCTCACACCAAGTCTGAGCACATTTTCTTGGAATAAATGTAGCTGCCATCAAAGAAGATAGACACATGAAAAGATGAAAACATGAAGTTACACTTACAGTATTTCCAATGCAGCCTTGGAAATGAGGAATGTGCAATACTGTAAGTGTCCTGTCCTGTGTACTTAGGATGTTGCTGTGATGTTTCACAGGGGCCTGTTGGTGGGATTGGCATAAGCGGTTTTCCTGGTCTGAGGGTGAGTATCAGTTTTGCAACATTATTAGTATAATCTTTTCTTTTCTTTTTTTTTTTTTTTTTTACAAGTGTCACATTTCCCATGCCTATTAGGCACTATGTTTGATCTGTCATTCACTTGGCTCGTAGCTCTGCTTTTGACTCTCCTTGTACTTATTTCCAAGATTGCTTGTCTGTCCATCTTTCTTTCTACTTGTCTGTCTCTAGTGGTTAGAATGGGGTTTAGATGATGGATAGCCGGATGTGTTGTGTCTCTCCATGAATGATCAATGTGAATTTTGAATTGAATTTTTTTAAATTTTTCAAAATTTGTGGTTAGTCCTGGTGTAGAGCTTTTTTTCATGGCAGTGTCTTATTTCTTGCTGTTACTGACAGCCAGTGCTGTAATCCACAGGGACTCAAAGGAATAGAATATAAGAAGGGTAGGAATTAGTATTAAACTGTCTTGGCTGCACATCATGCATCCTTAACACTGCTAACTCCACGGGCATGGCAGCGCCGAAAAAGGCGAAAAGCTAAAAAAAAATGACTTAAACCCTACCCGCATGGGAATAGCATTACCAGGGGCCTTGTGATTAAGTGTGTTACGTCTGTGTTTCGTGTGGCGTATGGAATATGGAAAGTCTCTATTTCATTGAAAATTACTGACATCATCCCTTGGATATGATGGCAAGGCTCTGCATTACATCTGCATTTATGCTGTGTGGTATGATAAGCCTCCTCAACTTGCACCCAAAATGCTGTCAAAACTTTCATTATTAATTGCTAACGCAGCCACCATATATCTCAACAGGAAAAGAGGCAGAAAAAAATGCATGGAGAAAACAAAAAAACTTGAATAAAAAAAAAAATTAAAAAACCCAGATCACAGAGAGCACAGGACTTACAGGATTAATCACAAGATCCATATGTTAAGTGAAATATGGTAGGTAATTTGTGGTGGAATTTTTACCTGACAAATTACAGACATGGCTGATTCACGTGAGATTAAGATCATGATCATCTCCACAATTATTACAAATTACTAAAGGTCCCCAGGTAGTGCTAGTCCTGTGTGAAAAGGATAGTTATGTAGTTGTAAATTACTCTGACCTTAGTTCATGGTTGAAAATTTGACATACAGTATATGGAATAGAATAGAATAGAATAACCTTTATTGTCATTGTATAGCATAGAGCGAAATTGGAGTGCAACTCCCTTTGGTGCAATTTAAGTACCAGTATAAAAGTTTCAGTTATAAAAAGGCTCTAGCATAAAAAACACCAGATAAAATAGAAATTTAAGAACAACTTTGCATAAATACATATACATAATTGCAGCAAATTGCAGCAATTGGGGTGTAATAATGAAAAAAAAAAATCCAGCTGCAATACTGTCTCATACCTGAATGACAGAACAGGTCAGTTTCCACTGACTTCCAAAGCAACTTTTCTGACTGTCCCCAGACAACATACGGTAATGTCCTAGTGGTTTCAGTTTTAAACACGTCCTTAATGTTCTGAAACTGTCGCAATTAAGCTATAAAAATGCATGGTAAGGTTTGGGCAACAAAACTATTTGATTAGGTTTAGAGAAAAAAAAAGTAATTTGGCTTTAGATGAGTACTTTTGTCGCAAATGTAAGATGTTGCATGAAAGACATCACATATGTTACTAACATAGTATGCTACACATGCTAGCATACTAGGCTGTGTTGTTCTTAAAAGAAGTCAAACTTGACTTTTGAGCACCAGTCTTAAGGATGAAAGACCTGTGCTTGTTTGACCCATCGACCCTCCCTCCCACCCATCCTGTAGGGGTTTCTCCAGTCTTTATTCAATATTACGTGAACTTCGTCGCTGTTTTATACAACACCATCTTACTTTCTCCTCTACTGCTGTAATAACAACTATGGCCACTGGAGAGGGCTGCCTTACAATAAGTGTATGTATGGATCGTAATAAGCTGCTTGCACAGTCAACCTTTATAACAGTTTTCTCTGTCAGAGCAGGCTGCCAAAGGCTTTAATGTCAGCAGCATGAACACATGGGAGGCTCTTTCTTATGACTGCAGTAATAAACATGTAGACTGTCACAGGCCTTATAGAAGGCATGTTGTCTTTTTACTGCAGTATGTACAATTGTTAAAAAGTCTGAGTTTACAGAGGCCTCTTACACATCACCCTGTTCATGTCAGAAAAATAGATACAACTTATGT
>JAPZEB010000021.1:9958903-9986231 GCA_029783705.1 Chaetodon striatus | reverse complement strand
AATGTTCCTTTTATAAGTTCCTGCCTCGCTAAAATATGGCAAATTTTATGATGTAAATTTAAAGTGAGCTACAAGTGTTTGAAAGACCAGCAGCCACCACTGGACTCTACGGCCTTTCCTCTTTTGCCAGCTTTAGGCCAGAATTCGCTTTTGAACATCTCAAAATCTAATCAACAAATGACAGTGAATACACCACTGAGCTGAACAGGATGATGTTCACTTTGGCCATTGGATGACTTTTTCATGATCCATGCATTCAAACCTTTATTTAAAACTCAGGAAATCCATTAAGGGAGACCCTTATTTTCAATGATGGATGATAAACATGCTAAGGTGTAGATATATGGTCAAAAGCATTTACACTCAATTAAAACAAGATTGGAAATAAGGCATTTAAACAGCAATAAGGGTAGCAGAGTGTCTGAGTATATGGTCTTATGCAGAATATTCCATGTGTAAGGTGCACAGTAAGAGAATGACATTCTTCCTAGTTCAGTTCTGATTAAGGGAATGGGAAGCAACAACCTATTCTGTAAGCAAGTACCACGATTATGTGAGGACAGAGTTAAAAGGGTGAAATATAGTGGACAGTGCAATACGTAAGCCAGTATCCATTCCATCTAACAGTGTTGTGTAGTGTAATGATAATTGCGGTCTATATGGGCTGCTAGTGAGGACCTAAGACTTAGTCCTCTTAAAATATTGAAAGTTGACTTTTTTTAAATTCAAGAGTTTATATTCAAGTTTTATATTAATTGGAAATTAAAAGGGACAATTTATAGGCTTTTATTGTGGATATCAAATCACTATTGATGGTACATGTAGTCAACTGAAGAAATAAATTACTCAGTGCATGCTATGTTGACCAAGAAAGCCAGGTTCTCCTGTTTGTGGAGCTGTACTTGCAGTACCTTCATTTCCTAGGGAAAACAGTCCCTGGCTACCCAGAGGTGGAGACTAGAAATCCAAGCTCAAATAGCCTGTACTGTATTTCTTCCTTACCTCCACCTACATCACTGTCATGTCAAACAACAGATGTTACAGCTGCGAATTCAGCTTTCTCAGTCAGTGTAATTCGCATTGAGTAATTTAATGCTTTTAACAACTACACTTAAACATTCACATAAAAGGTGGCATATATTCCTTTGAAAAAGAAAAGCAATTTTACTTGGACACACTGACATACAGAAAAATTATTTATTCTTCATTTATACTGACAGTCTGAGTATGGACAATGGAAACCCCAGTCAAGTTGTCTCACCAGCCCCAAAGCTTTCTTACACTGTCGCCATCTTTTGTGCCTTGCTTTCCTGTTCTGTCATCTCCCTCCACTATGTCTGTGGTTTGGACGAAGTATACCTCACCTTTTGTCAAAGAGGTCATTGCTGATGTTTCAGAATATGTGAAAAGCATGGGAAATGTCAAAGACAAGCTGCAGTCACGGATCCAACATGGCCATAGGTCACAGGCCACAGCTAACAGGCATAATTTATCTGGAACGAGTGATTATGTAATGGCAGGCGTGCCTGAAGGTATTCAGCTTCTATCAGCTCAGTAGCAATCCATCACTATCTTTACATCATTTTTATGTAAGCCTGCCCATACATTGAACAAAGGCCACACCCCGCTGTCTGATACAGATTTATGCAGGATGCCTTCAGTGTTTTGCCAAGAGGAGCTGTTGTAGTACGTCGGTATATAAATGGACCTACTTTATACCTGCCATTTAAAATGCAGTATAATCCCACCCCTCCTGTAATGTACACACAGATGCATTGAATTCATTTAATGTTTTGGATCAAACTCAACCAATTACTTATGTGATTCATGACCAATGAAATAATGGTAACGTATAATAATGATTTCTCATTGCTGTTTTTGCAAGGGATTTCCTGGGGACATTGGAGTACCAGGGCCCAATGGTCCACCTGGACCAAAGGTACAACAGCATCTCTTTCTTACTCTCTCTCCATCCATCCATGCACTAGATTTATCCCTCTGAATTTCTGCATTCGGCTGTGTTTCAGGGTTTGCAGGGTGCCAGAGGGCCCCAAGGCCCGCTAGGGCCACAAGGAACACAGGTGAGACAATTCAACACCCAACTTAAGTCCACACATCTGCTTGGTTCTTGACTTACTGATACAGAAAAGTGGAAAATGTAGCTCATCGAGGGATTTCCATTGGATCAGTGGTCTGAGGCAGGATTAACTAACAGTGCTTCTCATTTAGTATCTAGTCATATCTCAAACAGTTGCTGCTTAGATCCTAGTGGGAGTTTTTTTTTTCTTCTCTGCCATATCTCTCGGGGCATGTTCCACAAGGTGAAGTCATGATTCATCATTGGCTGCTTATAAAAACAAGGCTGAAAGTTTTCCAGCCCTGGAAAAAAGGAACAGAAGCCTTTAGAAGGTGTGCAACAAACAGGTACTCTTTTCTGTTGTGCTGATTGGCACAGCATTGACCTGGCAACCATTCACAGAGGTTTACTTGGCCAGTGTACTCTTGCACACACTTTCCTCATCACCTCAGTCAGATAGAGATCAGAGACAAAGCTGGTTGACACCTGAAAACATAGAGTACATTTTCTGAAGCACCGTACAAGAAGACAAGCACAAAAGTGGATCAAATTTATCTGACAGCTTTAGACAGTGACGTATCAAGCCGGGGGTGCACAGTGAAGGAGGCAGGTGAGAGGCTACGACCCTTCATATTGAGAGCTTGATTTCATGCAGTTGGAATGATGACGTTACTGTGTGTGCATTTCTTCTTGTTTGGTGTGCCAGCTGTATTTATTTGTCAGTTGAACTCTGCTATGTGTATATGAGTATGTGTTTGTGTGTGTTTATGTTTGCAAATATTTGTGTACGATGAACTACACTGTGTTTCTGCAGGGCGATGAAGGACCAATCGGCCCACCTGGCAGCGCCGGCCCCACTGTAAGAACTCTGAGATTCACATATTTGTATACAAAAATACACACAGAAACACATGCACACAAACTGAGAGTTCTGCAGGTGGTTTGAATGAAACATTTCACTTAGACCTTGTATGAGGAGGCAGCTGGGATGAGATGTGATAAATCCATTAAGAGCTTTTCTATCTTTTGATCATCACGCATGTGTGTGTGTGTGTGTGTTCATGTTTTGTGTATCTTGTCTGTCTTTCTAGGGCAGACCTGGAAGGAAAGGCTACCTAGGCGAACCTGGCCCCGAAGGTTTAAAGGTGAGTCTTCTTTTATAATGAAGTAACTGTACAGTCACTACTTTACTGTGACTTTAATATCATTATATAGATGCATTTATTTGTGACTATTTCAATTTTAGATTGTGGAATACAGAAACGTGTTGAATGTTGACTCAATCTCTGACCACAGTATTAACCTAATTGCGATCAAATTTGTCTCTGAAAGAATGCACACTGGTTTTGGTTAAAGGCTGAGTGCAGCTGAATTCTGTACTTCAACATAAACTGTCAAAATTGATGGCTAATGCTCATGTTTATGAAGAAAACAGACCGCAGTCAGTTCATATCCAATTTTTTATGTGTCTGAAAGGAAGTGTGCAAGTGTGTGCAGGGATTAGCTGTATTTCATATGTGTATTACAATTGAACTATTTAGAATCAACATTCTAGTTCATGTTGTTATCAATAGTCATGAGAAATTATTCAAAAATGAAAAATTATGAAAAATGTAAAGACTGCCATTGTTTTTGTGTGATACATTGCACAGGGCAAATTTTTTTTATCATGTTAGATGCTTGCTATTCACGCTGATGACCTGTGATTCAAAATAAACCAGATCAGCACTGAATACTTCCATGTTTAGTACACTGACAGTCTTATGCACAACAGAGTATTAGAGCCATTGTAGGTAAAATAAATGATTAAATAAAAATATGGAGTTGGAAAACTGTGGGGTAATTTGAGGAAAACTCAGCATTTCTAAGATTAAAGTAAATCTAGAAAAAAAAATGCCTTCAAAGCTTTCTGCTTTGGTTCAAGCACAGGACTTTGACTCAGGGGACCTGGGTTTGTGTCCCATGTGAGTATATATTATTTTCAGACCAAGTTGACTCATTTCTAGATTTTAGAATGTATAAAGCTGAATGTGCACTGTGTACAAAAGCTTGAGCAAGAAAGCTGAATAAGCCTGTGCGTGTTAATGTCATACTTCAACGTTGCTAGGAAGGATGTCCGGCTGATGGCCAGGTAATGTTCCAGACATTGGCACAATTTTTATATAGTAACTATTTGTTTAACATAACGGGACGTCTTGAGTGGACGTCCAAACAGCTGTCATGTGACGTCTTTGCTTTGCTGGGCATCCAGGTTTACTGGTTGTCGTGGGTGAAGCAAGTGGTTCCTTGTTTTTTTTTTGTTTTTTTTTTAAACAAACAAACAAACAAAAATATATGTATGTATTTTTCAAAGCTTTTTTCTTGTAAAGTTTTGACTCTAATCTTTGAGAATTTCTGACTTTTTTGTCTTGAAAATATAAGACTTTATGATCTAAAAAAATATTTTAGTTTTTCCCTAGAAATGTACCACTTTAATCTCTGAAATTCAGAGTTTTTTTCTCTTAAAATTGCCCCCCTTCCCTGGCTCTAATTTTTTTTTAACCTACTATGGCACCACTATGCCATCTTACTTTTGGCTTGTACTCTTGTTTTAGATTATTTAACTGTCAGTTTGTTCTCAATTTTCACTTCAGCAAACCACAGCATAGCAGACTTGATCCTCACCCTGTTTTATTGACTGTAATTATCATTTTTACTCACCTCAAATGCAATGCCATGATCATGGTATCATGTGTCACAAGATTTTATTATTCTAAATTATTGTGTAGTGCTTACCTCAGTATCCATGTTTGTAACCCACATACTGCAAGCCCAGACTTACTGTGCTGTAAACATGCTCTTAATTAGAATGAAAATTATTTCTTCCAGAGCTATCATCATACATATGGCAAACCACAATTAGAAGCAACACCGAATTATTCACAGACCCATGCAGTCTGTGTGTGTGTGTGTGTGTGTGTGTGTGTGTGTGTTCCTTTTGACACTTGTAATATCCTGTGAGTCCTGTGCCAGTAGCAGGGCATGATGGTAACAAAGATATCTTTAATTACAAGAAGCTAACCAACACACTCTTTGATCTTTTCTGTTTGCAGGGAGAGAAAGGGGACATGGGAAATGTTGGAAAAATCGGACCTCAAGTAAGTTGCTTTCGTAGTTGGAACATACTGGAATGACATTAATTAACAGCCATCCTGCTGTCAATTAGCAGCTTCTCGTTAAATCTCTCTTAGAGAGTGTCATTGTGGAGTCGATGCTGTAGCTTTTATTAGCTTACTTAAAGATTAATGTACATGTTGCATTATGATGATGATGCAATGCCTCCATGCATTATTGAGTTAAATCTTCCAGTGTGGCAACCATGGAGGAAGTTACAGGAGTGTTTTCTAATGTCTTGCTGTTTTCCTGACCCACTTTTAATGTTGAGACAAACTTGGATCCATTCCCACCACTAAATAGTGTTCTCATCATGAAATTGGCAGAGCACCACAGTAGGACAGAAGGAGTACCAATCAGAGATCCTCTGTGAAAGTCACCTCATTTCGGTTGCACATTTGTTTATGGCTCAAAGCTGTTGTTGAATCATACTTGGGGCGCATGTTATCAAAATATGTTAGCTTAAGTGGAAAACACTGTGCCAAAAAGATGTTGGGCTTTATCCATTAAGTGGCTCTGCAAGTGTCCCAAAACATCTGTGTTAGGATTGTTTCTAAATGTACCAATTAACTGCAAAGTCACACTTTGCTTGTTCCATATTTCTGTTTCATGCTTCAGTTAATGCTTTATACCCAGCGCAAATACTTAGGCAAATTGTTGGAACTTGTTTCTACTTTGTTAAAGCACACAACTGCTCTGAACATCCAAAGTATGTCCATCCTTCCCGGAGGCCCCTTAATGTTAATATTTGCATTCTGTGCATAGTGGAGGCAACCAAGCGGGCCATGTTGGACTGTGTTGCTGCAGTGCACATATGAGAGGGATTAAGCACTTACTGAGTAGAGGGGGCCTTTGAAGCCAAGGAGGAGCCATGGGGCTATGCTGAGAATAAAAACCCCCTCTAAAACATATGGAGTCTCTAATGAATGCCATTACATCACTTTCCAAATAAATTAGATGTGTTAGTGATGTGTGAGAAAGACTGTTGTTGACTAGTGCAGGTTAACCTAGGGTCGATGCAGGGAGGCTATAGGCCGCCTGTCTTCAGAGTACCCCTGCATCACCATGAGGCCCCCTATAAACTGTTTCCAGTGAGATTTTACTGGAGGTTTTTACAGTGCAGTGTATTTTAGCCAATTTAGATAGACTACTTAGTGTTCCATTTTTAAGTCGTCCCCCAGTCCACAGCTAATAAAACATGTATCAGTCCTCAATTACCAAAGGCAGCCACAGGTGTGCTTTGAAATGTAGCTCACATGTCAACTTCTGTGCTTTGATTTTCATGTAGGTGACTCAGTGTGTACTGAAATATATGTGCGATGAAGAGGCACGTGTGACGAACAACCTTAATACTCATAACAATAAGTGACTTGGGCTGTATTTCTTTCCAGACTGTAAGGTTAATGGCTATACCAGTACTTTGTAACCCAAGCGGAGTCAGAGAAACCAGATCGCCCTCAAAACAGTAATGTAAAAGCTCCCACATCAAGGCCCTGTCACATGGAAACCCCTTTAAAACCATTTCCTTGTGTTGAATGATACAGGGTACCACATTGTCCCACTTCGTGTCCCAATTAAAGGATTTGAGGTCAATTTAGAGCTCCCGTTCCCATGCCTGCAGGCTGCATCCCCTCACAGACACTCTGCTACTAATCCGTCGCTCAACTGCTTTACTTGCTTCCAGCAGGATAATACTCTTTAGGTGATGATACATGAGTAACACTTTGAGGCTGACAGCTCTTTTAGCTGAGTTAGGGAAAAGCAAATGGAACAAAATCTCATTGTGTTTAACTTAGTGGTCTGTTTCTTGTCTTTCACTTTGTTGCTCTCACTTTGTCAATCTGTTATGTTACTCTCAGTTTCTGTTAGTCTGTTTTTCACTCTCTGACTATTGCTCCCCCTCTCATTCTGTAGACACATTAAGGATACAAAAAAAGAAAATAAAACTAACAAAAGCAAAAACATGTACTGTATGATTATGTGACAGAATCAAGAATAGCAGTCATATAGAATCCTGTAACCTTTTAACTATGTGAATATATTATTCTGCAATGAGAAAGCGCAGTGATGGAAATTGGCCCTCACAATCAAAAAGAGCCACAGTCTGACCACGCTGGCTTTTGTGGTTGGCCAGAAGTGAGACCACGGTCTGCAATTGGGCAGTCGTATGAATTATTACAGTAACATTGTAATTCAGTTAGGTTCTGGTAGCTCGCAGTGTGCCGGTGGCTTAGTGCACATGCTGTGGTGCTGCGTACTTGCAGTATTGTGGCTTTGGTCTGGTTTGTAATAAGTGTATGTTATTTGCTTAATTGGCCACTCTATATACTTTTACTATTTTCACACACAAGTTTTGTTTTACTGTTTTGGTAAAAATAAACACAATGACCAGGCTTAAAAAAGTACATTTGCCCTTTCTGGCTGAATGTCTGCCCAGCCACCCATAAGTCTTAGTGGTGGTCTGGAGCTATAGATTGTCCAGTGGAGAGGCTGGCACTGGTCCAAACCACAGTCCCTGTCCCAGACGGCTGATCTGGAAGTGGTTATGCTCCTCGGATAACTCACATATTTACATTAGCTGGTGTTTTCCCCATGAGGACTCCTTTACTAAGTACTGTGTGTCTTTTTGGGGCCATCTGTATTGAGTTACTTTATGCTGTGATACAACCATGCGTGTAGCAATTCCCAATCATTGATACTGCGCCCAGGAAATATGTTACTCTTGCTTCATGTCTGACAGTATAGCTTAGTTCCATGATTCACAAAAGCTGCAGAAAATGTCATGGTTGCAAACTTGTTGTGGTAATTCTTTGTTGTTTTATTATCCATTCTATGTGGATTGTTAAAACTGTTTTTGAACCAGTAATATTGTGCCATAACTATTTGGAAATATCAATGTGTCATTTACTTTTGCTTTGTTTGTCCATCTTACTGAAGCATGAATTGACTTTACACCTTGTAAGACTCCTAAATATAAAAAGATTCCTTTGAATCATGAATTTTAGTTTTGAAAATCTAAATGTTTTTGCAAGTAGCATTAGTAAACAAGTATTGTGAATAAATCAAAATTTAAAATGAAACTTGAACGTAGAAGAGCCTTGCACGTCAGAGATCACCCTGCAGGTGATCACTACATTATCATTTATAACCTTTTGCCTTCCAGGTGCCATAACAAGTTGGAAAATAACCCTTAGATAAATAAAATAAAGATCAGGACCTCACAATGACACACTTTCTCCCAATGTTTTCATTTTAAACTGTTCTTCTCTCATCTTCTCTCCAGGGTCCAGTCGGCCTGATTGGGATTGCTGGAGTGGTGGGAGTTCCTGGTGAAAAGGTAAGAAGTGTGCTTCTCTATCATTAGGTTGTCAGTCAGCATCAGCTGGTTGCTTGACAGTGGCAGGGACCTGTAATTTGGGCTGTGTTAAGCAGCTATGGCTTGAGGCCCCAGAGGGGCCCTGAACACATGTTGAGATAGATACTCAACACTCTCACACAACCACATCAATAACCATATAGTTTAAGCCATGTCACCATTACTGACTCTCACCCCTCCGCCCCTCTTCTGAAGCGAGCAATTTAAAGGTTAATTCGGGAGAAAATTACACATTTAGTAGTTGACAAACCTCTTTAGACTAATTGGCCTGTCACCATTTGTCAGAAACTTCGAAGCTTTTGTGTTCCCCATTGGTGTCATTAGACAGGTATGGCGTTGACATATTTTAATATATACTACTGCATAAGCAGTCATAAAACATATGAAAAGGGATAGCACCTCACAGGTGTAAGCCATGTAAAAATGCTCATGATGCAATCTGGCCCTGAGGCTTTCTCCATGGTCGGCTCTAATTGCTTCTCAGCTTAAAAGAAAATGTTACAACTGGCTCTGCAGCCTTCCTGGTCAGGTGAAATGATTTCACCAGCAGACTGGGTGTTGATTATTGACAGTCCCATGGTAAACACCCCTGGTTTTCCATCTCCATTGTTCCCTCTCTCAACCTTAACCTGCTCACTTTCCTTCCTATCCAGAAGCCCCCTGTGTGTCAGAACATGTTCTTGTCACGGGAAGCTGCCTTGTCAGACTCTTGCTTGTCCTCCACCTCCTCTTACGCAAAATCCTCCCTTGGTTCAATCTGTCAGCACCAGCCATACCCTGACAGCCCACAAATTCCTTTCACATTATATGTATTTAATTCAATGCCATCCTCTGATTTAGACTTTTGTTTGCAATACAGAACCTTAAAACTATTCTGCTCACTGTTTGATAGAAGTGCAACAAGAACTGGAAGTGTACTTGTGCAGTCATGAATGTTAGACAGTTCAAGAAGGATTTAAGTATCACTGACACAAGTGTTGGAGGGGTTAGAGTGCAGCTATAGGCAACTTAACTGCTCACCCGGAGTTACCTTTGCTTTTAACACACTGTACCACCAACTGGGTTTCAAAGTACCTGCTCGCTTTAAACCCTACTCAGCCAGCTGTCAATCTAACCTTCTGCACTTAGGAAGCTGCTCTCCAGTTTCACAGCTCTTTATTAGGAAAAATTGTATGTGAGGCTGTGTTGGAGTTTTCTGTTTTGAGGTTTTAGGTCATAGTTTAATGACCAGCTCTCTGTGTCTTGCTGCTTTTTCCGCAGGGCGACCGGGGACCAGCGGGTCCAACTGGTCCAGTCGGGGAGAAGGGACCAAGGGTAAGTGCAGTCACTCAGGATATACTGCAGAACTCTGCATCTCGTCTGAGAGTTGGTAAACCCCAGAGCCATAGTGTATGTATTGAAAAAAGTATTTCCATGAAATCAGCAAAGCTGCAACAGCCTGCCAGAGCTTGAATACATTGTTCAGTAAACTAACGTCTAAGGGTGATGAATGTAAAACTGAACCACTGAGCAATTTTGGCTGTCAGCTTTGGCAGACGTTTCTGAGCTACAAGGTTTATTTCATGGAAATGAAATCAGTCTCACTTGGACTAAAAGGTTCCAGACTTGTCAATGTTGTAACTTTTGCAGATACAAATCTTTGCAAAATTCAGTCTTTTCAAGTCGGTTTTCCCACAGTAATTCCGAGGATAGGGATGTAAAAAACAGCAACTCCTTTGGATCCAACCAGGCTGGCCTGGTTGACCAAATCCAGTGACTAGACTTTGTAGCCAGTGAATTTCGATCTGTTAGAGGCTTTTTCATGTTCTCTGTCTGTGACATCTTTTAGTCAGTCCTCTGTTGCTAGGATGAGACCCTTTGATGATTTAACTAACTGAAGCTATGGCGTTCGGTGTATCAGTTTGAATAGGAGGCAGGCCACTATCAATTACTCTTGGTTAAGTACTCTATTGTAATGGTAAATTGCCCCAGTGGGATACTGTTTTGTTTCATCGCCGACAAAATGACAACTGCTGGTGTTTTAATTTGGAGTTGGAGATTTTTAATGCAGGTAGAACAGGAAAAATATATTTGTCCAATCTTACAGCCGTTTTAAATGCTTGGGTAAGTAAGATTGTATCTCATTGAAGGTATAGTCATTTTTAGGGACTCCTAAATACTGAAAAAGACTCCTCAAACTAATCTCTAGCTATGTCACCCCAGTAAAGACTGAGAAAATATCTTGCTGGAAGACTGTACTCCTCATCACATTTGCCAAAGAGGTAATGTTTTCAGTTCAGTTTGTCAGCATGATGATGGAAAAACTAGTGGCTCCATTTTTATGAAAATTAGTGGAAGGGTGTAGCATGGGCCAAGAAAGAAATCATTATATTTTAGATCCAAATTATGGGGTGGATACACAATTTATTTCATTAACATTGTGAGATAGTGCATTATGCTTTGGCCTAATAAAGGACATACATGTTAAAATCCAGTAGATGGTAGTAGAGTCCAGTAGTGGTAAAACAAAGCCAGTTGCAGAAATACAGTGACTCCATATTACAATCCACATTCATGGGTACCAGTACTCCTCTGCAGTAGGCTAACCATGTAGCTGCTCAAACTTCATACAGCAGTCATTATGGAGCACGCCACTGACATAGTTCTGATAGTTTTGGAAATATATTTAGACATATATAGTGTTTGTGCTTGCAGATCTGTATATCTTATCATAGACGGGCTCTTGGCCTTTTCAGAGGTCTGTGCTCTTTGAGTGTCCTTCTTGTTGACATTGTTATGAAAACACTTGCACAAAAAGTGACTCACTATGTTTTATTGTCTTCCCCAAATCCACACAGTATGCTGTATTTGGAATTGATAAATGTTTGTATATTTACAGGTTAATTGCAGGTTAATTTTACAATATTAGCTTACACACTACTGTGGAAAATGTGTTTGCATGAAAATTATTTCGACAGTGCTGCTTCCTCATGGGGAAAACAAAAGAAAACAAAACAAAAAAACCCATGCTGCTGTCCAGTACAGCAGTGTTTCCACTGTCTCCCATACTGCTGCATGAGAGAGGCTGGCCTGCATCCCTCCCTGTCCTGGGGCCTTGGATTAACTCCATGTCTGTGGCTTTGGGCCCCAGTCCTCCTGACCTAGCTGGCTGGCAGACTGGCTAGCAGGCTGACTGATTGGCTGGCTGGAAAACTGGATGACTAATTTGGTGGCTGGCTGGCTGAATAGTTAGATGATTGAATCACTGCTAGTGTGTGTGCATGTTTGACTGAGAGAGAGAGAGGCCGATGGATTTGTGACTTACGTAAGGAGTTATGGTGATTTGTGTGAGCCAGTTTGTGCTTCAATGAAGCCACATAGCGAGGAGTGGCAGTTTGACTTTGGGCTGTATCACCACAGATTACAATGATCATCTTATGAAGTTCTGTTTCTCTTTAAAAGCCTTTTGCAAGGATTCGTGTTTCCTGGCAAATTGTAGCCACTTTTGTCTTTACTGACTTCCTTTGTTATTGTGCTATTATTACTTAATAGATTATTACAGAAAGAGAATGGGTGGTGGATAGTGCTGTGATGAGAACCACAGCACCCAGCTGTCTCTTTTTCCTAGTGGGTCTGGAGCACATTTGGAGACAACGTAATCTGAAACAGATCTGCAGAACAGTCCCAGTCCTTTCCAGTTACAGATGTAACCAACTTTTACTGCACAGTCTCACACTGCTGCTGTGCTTTTGCTCCACACTACTCATTGCTAAAATCCTAAAGCACTAATGCAGCATAGTTTGTATAACATGTATACACTTTAACTTCCCATATAGCACATGGCATTAAACAATGACATGCTTTTTTGTTTGCCTTTCTATAATGTTTTTAATTTTTGTTTTGGTGTAAGGGCTATCCAGGGTTGCCAGGAGGTCCAGGAGACATTGGCATGCAAGGTGCACCCGTAAGTGTCATACTCTTGCCACTACTGTGTAATATACCCAGTGATGTAGGTTTGCATTAGGATGTCCACATGTAAAATTATATTTATGGTATGTATCAAAGAGATAAACTTCTATATTTCTTGCACACCCCCAGAAACGTATATTGGTTTTTCATTAAGTGTCTTGCTGAGGTTTCTGTTTTCTTTTCTTTTGCTCCCTCTGCATTTTGGATTGAGTCATACACACATTAGCACTTAATGAACTGGGAAGCTTGGATGCACTGACTCTCATCCTTTCTACTCAGTGTCTTGGCTAGATGTTATAAACGCCTAAATTACAAGATTAACTTGGATGTACTCTGGATTTTTGTACAGTCGTAAACACGTTAAATTTAAGGGGTCGATTTGATATATCGGTTTTCCTGTTTCCCGCAATTTAGTCTAGACCTGTGTAAACAGCATGTCTTAACTGGCAGATTGTTAAGCAGCTCTGCTAAAGCCTTAGTAGTGCATCCATTAGGTTCACATTGCGAGTGCTGATGTCGGCTAAAGGAGGCATGAAGAGGTTTTGCCCCATTAAGTTTTTCTAAGTATTCTCACTGTATTTTATAGTTTGTTAACTGAACCATGCCAAAGAAACTCTATGAAAACCTTCCTAAATTATATTTTTTACTGCCAATTTGTGCTCTTGCTAATTTCTATTTCGTATGTCTCGTTTTGTCTCCCAGGGTCCACAGGGGTTGAGGGGTAGTCCAGGCATCGCTGGGCCAAAGGGCAGGAGGGTAAGAGCTGGCTTTACCTTTGGGGTATTAGTTGTACTAGTCCCTTGTATGTTATGAGCTTACTTCAACTCATGAAAATGTCACTTGTCAGCCCCTTGGTTGTCTGTTCTGCATCACAACTCCATTTCCATTAACCAAAGGTCAAAGCAGTTAAAAACATGTGTTTGTCCTTCCTCCTCGCCTAAGCTTCTTCATAGGTGCGTGAATCTCATGTTGGAAGACATTATGGTTATGTCAAATAGATATGGTGTTGTAATACTGGTGAGACATCGTGTGGCTGAGAGGAGAATGGCACCTTCAGGTGAGGAGGCGAAGATAGTTGTGATTTTAATTATAGTCAGGCTTCTTTACAGCTTTACAGGATTTCGACTTAAATCTCAAAGTAGCAGCAACCAAGGTGCATCATGTTGACTGTAAAGGCTACAGGATCAAAGCAAACAAGGGAAATTTCGTCTTGACACGTTGATCTTAATTTAGTTGCAACACATATATCACAGTTTGTGTGTGTTGCCATAAAAAAAAAAAATCATTCATTCATTTTCCATAGGTGCTTATCCTGTACAGGGTCGCAGGGAACCAAGACTTTGTAGTTTTATTCAAGGGCAGCTCAAATAATGGGATGCAACTAAAATGGGTCCTAGGCCAACTTAGTGGGTCTGCAAATCAAATAATCCAATTATGTTCGCAAGACACAACATTCACTGTTTGTGTTCGTGTATTAATTCTACATTAATTCTTAATTAATTAATTCTTTGTACATAAAATGTAAAAATAAACAAAGAAAAAAAGATGTGCATCAGAAGCACAGACACTATATCTGAGTTTTTTGCTTTACTTTCTGGCATGCAGATACTCAATCCACATTTTATTCACATTTGACAGTCATTAGATCAGAAAACAGAATGGTACTTTTTTTAACAGCATGGCATGCAACCCAGAAATATGCTGCAGTTCCTGAACCGTGGCCTAAACACATGGTAGAGAAGTGATGTACATACAGCTATTTATACGTCTTATTAGTGCATTAATATCTAGATGATCTGTATTCTTTGCAAAGAAAATTTTGCAGTGACTGTGAGCATGACTATTATTGTATGTTTGTTATTACCAAATTTTCCCATTGAGGATTATGTTGTCTGCATATTAGCTAGGTATTATCCATGAAACTTCACAGTTTTGAACTGTTTTAGAGGCTGTCAGCTTCTTCTTATCCATGTTCAGGTCCATATGTGTAAGGACACAGCTCTAAGGTGGGCAATGTCAAACAGCAGCAGCTCCTGGAAAGTCTTCTTTTTAACATGTTAACTCTTTTTGCTTTAAATTTACTCTAAGTCTTTCCTAAACTGATGGTTTGCATGTGCTTCACTGTACTGCCAGACTAACTCTGGCATGGGTAAAGCTCTTTAGATAAATGCGAGTCAGTTTCAGCTATTTCAAGAAAATGGAAGAGAAATTCTAACAAGCCACCACCGCACTACCTCTCACACTTTGCCACTCATCTATGATTTCCTTCCTTTCATCCTCTGCTCACTTATTTTCTTACATTTGAACATTTGCCAAACAAAACATATGGTGGCAATTAACATGCCAAGGCTTGTGTGTTTACTGTAATCCATACACGTGTCAGTTTATGGCTGCATTTCCTGCCTTGCTGAGGTAAGATACAGTTAACCTCAAATCCTCTCTCTTCCTCATCTGTAGTTGGTCTCCATTGTCAAGGCATATGATCCATCATGGATTATCATGGGAAATTGCGAAAGCTAATCATTTGGACCAAAGTCATATATCCCCTTCTAGCTTTTTTTTTTTCGTAAAAGGTGCAAAAAAAAAATAAAAAAAATAAAACAAGAAACTTTTGTCTACGCTGCGGTTTGTCGATGAGAGATAATGCAACATAAAGGAAGCAAAATGAAAGTTCTACACAGCTTGTCAGTCATTCTTATCATTTTACCCTCAGAGCTATAAAAGAACATGTCATGTCCTGGAGCTGAATATCTGGTGTGCACCTGCCCTAGTTGGCACACACCTGCAGTAGTTCTACAGCTTTTTGTCATTGTGGGAAAACAGTTAGTGCCTCCTCTGAATTATGAGTTTCTACCCTCATATCTAATCTATCAATCTCTGATTCCTCTTCCTCATTTTAATGATCATTCACAATGACATGCACCCCACCTGCTCCAGAAATGTTCCGGTAGACAAAACTGTTGTGTAATGATGTGTGCTACTACTTGTAGATAAGCAGTTATTGAATTTCTTTCTGCAGTTAAAAGTTTCCAACTAGTTTTTTTCTGTATCCACACATTGTTTATTGTTAAAATATGCCTGCCTACATGTCAGACTAAATGGTAATACATATAAATCATGGTCATGAATTCATCACAACCTATGACTAGAAGCTTAGTAGTCAAAATATTTTTTGACAGTGAAACACTGACATGGATGAATCACAAGTTATGGTAGCATTGGTCACTTGGCAGGAATGACCTCAGTGACCTTTAAACCAAGATTCAAAAGAGAGCTCAGCTATAGGAAGGAACAATGCAAAAGAAAGATTAAAGCAAGGTTTGTCTGCCTTGAAGCTTAAAGGGAGCAGGGTGACCTGAGACTGACTGAAAGCCGGAGGCTCAGACAAAATAAGAGCTGATAGAGAGCCATCAAAGGTAGAGATACAAAAGAGGGGAAACAAGATGGAAACGACAGATAGGCTGATAGTGGAAAACACCTGAAAGAGTGGACAGGGGAGAAACGGAGAGGGTGTGTTATTTGTTTTTTTGAAGATTTGAATCTGTCACTCTACCTGTGTGGTGGTGCTACAATGCTGGGAAACCTCTGGAATGTTTGTGGATGTGGTCGGCCACAACATCAGGGCAGAAAACCCCCCAAGTAGATAAAGAATACAGACTAATTACTTTGTTGGCGGTGTTATTTTCTGTCAACTTGTGTATGAAGCTTTGATGGTAAATGTGTCCCTGTATTGTGCATTCTTTGTTGAGTGATGTTCAAAGGTGTGTCTCATGTTGTTGTCGCATAGGGGCCCCGGGGTCCAGATGGCCCACTGGGAGAACCAGGCCCTGAGGGCACCAAGGTAATCATTCACACCACTCCATGAGAAATATCACCATGTATACTATGGGATAGATGTAGCACTTTTGCACAAAATATGCCCATCCTCCTGTATCTGCGCACAACTTTGGAACACTGCTTTTGTAAAATAATTTGTCACAACGTATGAATGGTTTATTTCATTAATCCCTCTGAATTTTTTTTAAAAATTTGCCATACTTTGTCTTTGTAGGGTGAAAGGGGTGACGCTGGACAAAAAGGAGAGCCAGGGTTCATTGTAAGTAGTCTTAAGATCATATGTGTGTCTTTTGTCTTATACTAGCATGTGTAAGAGAAAAACAGGAAATGAGGAAATGACAGTAAATAACATGCTGCAAAGTTTATACTCAAAGTATTAAACATAGTTGCAAGGTACCTGCTGAATGGTTATGATGCTGTAAATGTTTTATGTCTTGCACATTTGTGGATGACAGCTTCAGGCTCTTAAGTAATGAGAAGGCAAATTTAAATTTACAGGAATAACCATTGTCATAAAAACGGCATCATCCTCAAGCATCTAGGTAAACACGCAAATCTCTTTTGAAGATGCACATTCACCTTCTGGAAAAGACATTACCACATCTAGTATTACAGGCCTCAGGCCTCTGTAAAAGCTTGTTGATCCTTTAATCAGTTTTAATTTGCAGAATGGGCCTTTGTCTTTTCGCCTCTGTATCAGGTTATACCCAAATGCAGCTATTATGTACCACTGCCAGCTTGTAGAGAGGAAACTTTAGCTAAATCTGCTGAGGAGCAGGATGAACGTTAACTTTGTATTTAACCCATTTGTGCCAGAAACAAAAGTGTGGAAGTTCTCTCTGGGCTTGCCTAAGCACAAGCCTGACAGAAATTGAAAACGATTTGGCTGAAAAGTGAGTTTTTAAAAGTCATACTAATTTTAGTCTGTTGGCTCATGGGACTACTACTTTTTCAATATATTTGATTATATTTTAGGGAAAAAAAGTAGTGTCATGTGCCCAAACACTAGATATAGTATGTTGACAAAATGGCTGCATCTCAGAAACTACAATGAGCTACCACAGGGAACTCATAACAAGTTGACTATTAAAGATATGCACACACATGCAATGTAAAACATATACTTCATATGCAAGACATTTAACAGATGCAATTTTAATGTTTTTCTTTTTCATTTTCTTTTTTTTCTCCAAAAATCCTGACTATGACTATAGATAAAAGGCTGCTTTGTCAATGATCACCATTTGACCAATCAGAACAAATCATGTGGCAGTTTTCCTTATCTTACTAAATATGGTGTTTGGACACAAATTAATTAACTGGATCTAGTTGAGTGGAATGCAGTGCAGCTTCAGATTGTTGTTTTAATAAAGAGATTTAAAGTGCAAGTTAATAGAAGTGTAGTTAATAGAGAGGGATGTGATACTAATTATTTTCGTGGGACAAATATAGTTGTTACAATCATGTTTCACAATGCATTATCAAAGGGCTGATTTGGTGCTGTTTACTGCCCTTCGCAGACAGTGTTGCTCAATTATCCCAACAAAACAAACAATAAGCTAATCCCGACGTGGCTCATTATCATTGTACTTTAAACAAAACATTATGTTTCATTGGTTTATTTTAGGGCCAGATTTACAAGCTGATGACATTTGGTTCAAATGACGTCAAAATCTCTAAAACTGTTGAAGATCTGCACTCTTAGCAGAGCTATTAACTGCAAATGTTTTTCCATAAAACAAGTTAAAGTCACAGCTGCAACATTCATAAACTCAAAGTGTTTTTGTTGTGCTGATTCATTTGAACGCTTCTGGCCATATTAACAACACACTTGTTTATGCCCTTGAAAGACATAGAAGATTAATATGTCTCAAAATAAACTGAAATCAGTTGGGTTATTGCAACTGCATGTTATTCATTCTATAATGATTTCTCTTTTGAAGGGCAAGGCTGGCAGTCCCGGAGAGAGAGGCCCACCTGGGAAGAAAGTAAGTAATGTTTAAGTGAAGGCTGGATGTCTCTTTCAGAGCTTAATTATCATCTTTACTTCAGCTAGGATAAGCATCATTATGGCTGCAGCAGACAACACAGGCTTGTAAAACATTTCCACATCCTCTTTTCACCTGTGATATATATTTATTACTTAGAGTGTGCACCTGTAAGTCAACCAAAAGGAAGTTGTCATAGATAAAAGAAGACATAATAAAAACATATGTGCATGTAATCCCCCTTTTTCAACTTGTGTGTAGGTTGAGGTTTTCATTCAGTGTGCATGTACAAACATAACTGAAACTTGGCTCCATTTCCTGCTTCTGTATTTAAGAAATAATGAGTAATTCTGTGTGTGCTTTTTAACACCATTCACAATGCTCGAGTATAGATGGGCCATCCCTGTTGAACAATATGTCTGTGGTTTATATTAAAAGAACTGAAAATAATAAATGCATAGAGCAGGACACTGAACAGTTGAAAAAGAAACTTGTCAGTGCTCTCTGGTGGACAGATTAGGTAAAGGCAAAACTGTTTCTAAATTACCACCGACATATCTTTGGCATTTCTGTACTGCAGTTTCTCATCACTTCTCCACTGACGTGTTTCAATACCAATATATCTAGCTAATAATGGTCGACGATATCAGCCAGCTGATTTGTTGGTTCATCTCCTTCTTGGATGAGACTTCAACAATCCCAAAGGAGGTGTTTTGTCTTCTCAGCAGCCATGAATACTAAGCAGGACACACACTGACTGCACTGTCCTCTTTTAGTAGCTTTAAGGGACCATTTTGCCAGCAGACTTGTTTTTTTCTGTTATTGCCATAAAAGAAAAAGATGGATGGTAGTCTTTGTGTGCTTTTGAACTGTGAAAGGATGAAATAACTGATGTTCCACAGATGGTAGAAACATGCAAACAAAAACAGATTCAAAAGCAGATCCATGTGGGCTGTCTAATAGTCAACTGGTGGTCATTATATCCACAGTATATATTCTTATAGCGCAGTTTGTTTCATCCATTTATGGCCGGACCATCCCCAGTCAGAGAAAAGCCCTATCACCTGCATGCTTAATCTGTGTTGGACCCAGTTGTTTGGCTTGTGTTGTTTTCCACTGACAAATGAGCTGGTTTCCACTCTCTCTAATCATGTGTCGGCTTAACATTCGACATTTCGGGGTTGTTTGCAATCACTCTTAACAAACACACAAGTACGCAGATAGACATGTGCAGGCCTGTGCTCTCACTCTCCGATATAGCCATCTGTACACCCCACACATGGACAGAACAACATGCACATACTCGGGGCTAGTCGTGACCTGTCCTCCTAAGCACATGCTGCTTGATGTTAAATGCAGATCATCTACCCCGCTGCAAGACTTGCTCAGTATTATCAAACTCACTGCTTTGAGAAACCTGTTGTATGAGCAGCGTTGGTGTTGTGTTGACCTCCAGACTTATAGCACCATCTTGTGTCTGATAAAAGCTCCCTTAAAATGAATCATGATGTTTACTTCTTTACCTCATACATATATCTTTGTGTTCAGTGATAAGAAATCTTTGAATAATTGTGTCAAACAATTTTGTTGTTATCTGTGATGTTAAACCCCCTTAGGTTAAGTGCTGAATGCAATTGTGTAGTGAATGCAGTTGTCAGTGATTGTAGTTGTTTTACTTTTTGTTTCCCTAAAATAGAATTAAAAAAAAAATACTTTCATCACTCTCACTTTTGACAGTTACTCTTGGTGGCTCCTGAATATGTTGGCTGTAAGAGCACTTAAGTGTTTTCTTCCTGTTTGTTCCTGTTGTTCAGTTGATTCACTCTATAAGGATCCTCTTTACACAGCTTGAGACACTTAAAAACTTCATTTTGCAGCTGTATTTCTTTTACTGTTGGGTCTTATCTACTCAGTGAGTAGAAGCTGAAGTAATTTTAGAGTGAACTGTCATGAGTTAGTAGGCCTGTCATAACTACTTTTGTTGGACGATGTATTGTCCCAGGAATAATTGCGATAAACAATATTATTAACATTTTAAGACTATCTTTATGCCACTGATATAATTATATTAGAATAGTACAATAATGCAAGTACTCCCTTTCAAAGAGCAATAAACTTAAATTTCTAAACATACTTTGAAAACTTGTGGAAGACTGTATGCGTGTATGAGTGTGTGTGACACAGCAAAACGTGTCCCAGCATAGTTTATCTCATCATTTTGCTCAGGCACTGCAAAAAAATGCTTAGGTATTCAAGTCTTAACAGTGGCAGGGAAAAACTGTTTATTCTGCCATCATGTTGGCTAAAATGTTGGTGATTCTTATGTAAACTCAAGAGCAATATCGTACAATAATATATGGACATAACCTTGATCATTTTTGCTGACCTCTGTAGACGGATCAGACAGGTATTAGTTTAGTGTTTCACAGTAGAGTTTGCAAACCAATTTATTGTACAGCTAAAGGTTGATGCTACTGAATTCATTACTGTCTCATCAAACTTTGGCACTTAAGTTGCAATGCTTGGAACAACCAGCTATCTCTCACACGCAAATGTAATGTCGTCCTCTGTCAGCGTTAGACTGAACACTGTTTCAAATTAGAGTGTCTTGTCTAAACTTGGCAACGCAATGTTTGGACTGCAACAAAGAGATCTGACATTGCAGGAAAGCCAATCCACTTGTGTTGCATCAAAGGGTTTCTGTGTCTGTAGGCATTATGCAGCACTGAAATATTAGACTCAGCCATCATGTTTGTGGTTATGTTGCTAATGATGATAATAGTAATGATGAGAAGAGGACCGTGGCCAAAGCTGAGCTTTCTCATGCTTGTTTTCTGTGATTGCACAAATGAATGACTGAAGCTACGCTGAGCTCATGACTGTGTGTGTTTCCAGGGTAAACCAGGTATCCCAGGCAGTACAGGGGAGAGGGGACCCCATGGTGAACCAGTGAGTATGCTGTCTTTTGACCATTGTTTTCAGGAGACTGCAAACAAACCACACATTGTGATAACGGACTTGTCTGGAATTTATAATGGATCATTATTCTTAAGAAGTTTCAAGAGGAAGGAGCTGTCAGGGTTGAAATTATTTGATAAACACTTCAGAAGCTCTGATGCTGCTCATTACGAAAAAATGAACTGTGTAAGAGGGAAAATTAGTCATTTTGATTTGTTTTTGTGTATTGCTTTCTCTCTCTGCATGTCTCACACCTTAAAGCTCTATACGTTGTCCCTCCCTTCTTGGATTCTTCCTCAAGTTCTTGATTCCCCTGGAAATCAGCCGACCCCTCAGGGACATTAAGAATGTCAAACAATCAGATTGATTCAAATATTTATTAGAGTAGGAGGTTCCAATAACACCAGAGGCTCAGTTTATGTTATGGGTCTCATCTTGCCTTTGGCTTCTCATCAGTTTTACTTCTCCACCCTCAGTTTTCTCTACTCTACAGACTTAAACATTGAACAGTGTTTGTTTTCCCATTATATGTTATATATTATGTTTCTCTGTTTGGAGTTTTATTTCTAAAGTTACTGTATCTAGAAGTCCACTAAAGAGATTGTGTCATTAAGGTGTCTTATGATTATTTTTCTTGCAGGGACCCAAAGGACCTCCTGGAGAGGCTGGACCTGATGGAGAGCAAGGACCTGAAGTACTTCTTATTTAATATTTGTTACTATTTAACAATTAATTTTCAAGGTTTTTGGTGTTTATAGTTGACATTTCTGTGTATGCAGTATAAATTAAACTTGACTCCTGCCCTTTGCAGGGTGGGCCTGGTGCGGAGGGGGAACTAGGTGCCATTGGAGAGCCAGGGTCAAAGGTCAGTACGATCTTAGCGTGTTTTTTGCAACCACTCCTCACCCCTGCTTCTTAGAAAACATTTGTCATTTGGAGCCTCAGTCTCTGTCAACCTCTAGCAATGTGAAAAAGTGTGACCTTGCTCAGTCAGTTTGGACTTGACATAACCGTAGCCTCAGGTGAAACAGCAGCTGGTTGTCAAGTTTAACACTGCCTCAGTTTCAAGTATCAGTGGTTGGAGCAAGCTTGGGAGTGTGCATGCACATATTAGTGTGTCTTTACCTCTAGACAGCACCATGTTGTGTTTTGTGTCCCTGCAGGGTGATGTTGGGCCTCCGGGAGCTGAAGGGGAGCAGGGACAGGAGGGAATGAGAGTAAGTAGCTGCAAACATCCCACTAATCCCTTCCTTCCTTCTGTTTGGGTAAATCTAACCCAGTCGTATATTTACTCGCCCTCATTTTGACGAGGATGTCTAATCCTCCGCCTGAACCGAAGAGAACAGAGCGATGGAATTGCTTTGGTCTGATGGACTATATAAATAGCACTTGGACTGCCTGAGTCTCATCTTACTGTTCTATCCACAGAATTATATTCAGCATTCTTTACCAAGGTTGCTTAAACATCAGACCCACAGTGCAGTTTTTACTGACTTCATCTCAGTGGGTAAAGGAAGATTAAAGAAATCAGATGATGTTTGAGAAATTGTCCACTTTGTCAGCAGGAATTGTCTCATTTTGTATGACTGTCCCGAGTAGGACCAAAAAAAAAACCTGAGCTCTTACATGATTCATGTCCTCAATACAAAGACAGCGTCTTTTTTTGTTTAGTAGTCATAGAAATTGTGATTACAGCTGGGATTTTTTAAATTCATCTTGTCTGTTTCATTTTACAAAGGACATTACATCAGTTTCTTTTGTTTCATGGCACACATGTTTTAGAGGGTTACTTGCTTCTTTCCTTTTCCATAACAAATAAATTGCCTCCACAAACTTGACATGTTAAACCCAATCTGGGCACAATTAATAAACCAGCTTTTATGAGTGGTCATTTGGCCAGTCTAGTCAAGACAGTTGAGTCACTCCCAATTCTTCAGAAATCATCTCTTCATTACAAACCTTCCATCTTCATCCCTGAACTTCTTGTTCTCCCCCCTTGAAATAATCTCTTGACTAAAAGAAAAAACAATCCTGTTAATGTATCTTACTTTCTTTTATAGAAATAAAAAGTTATATAACACCCCCTTAAAATCTTGTTTTAGCTGACCCCCTGTGGTTTAACTTTTCACTTTGATGCAGTGATGTACAGATGTTCTTAAGGACACAGTGACACCACTGTTAAGTGTGTTTACAGGTGCAACACAGCACGCTTCTGACCACACCCAACTACACACCCACCAGTGATGCTGACTATGGTCAGAGCAGCCTTTAAACTTTCAACCACAGAGGGCAGTGAAAGACTGCTTTTCAGCCTGGTGTTAAGATTCTCTGTAACTTCTACATGTTCTTTATTATGACTTTGACAACTGCATACATTGAAGATCAAGGAAATCACATGTTCTAGAGCTGTGCATGAAATACATCTATAATAAGTTGGTTTATCCACATTATGAAAACATATTTTGTCATATACTTTAGTGATCTTGAGTTGTGCAGATAGTTTTACTGTAATTGGCTCAGGATTTGAGACCCTAACATCAACAGCGAAGGCTCTTTCCAGAAATAGTATTCCTGTTACAGAGAAAATAACAATGTCATAGTTCTTACAGTTGATGTGTCACTTTTTACAACAGTGAAGAGATTTGTTGTATATGTTGGTGTGTTTGTAGGGTCGTCCTGGTCCCCCTGGTGAAGACGGCCCACAAGGAAAAGATGGAGCCAAGGTAAACATTGCTTGACACTGTTTTTGTTAATTTCACTGCTTTCTCACAAAATCAAGTTTGTAGCCAAAATGAGTTGTGGATTTGTTTCTAGCAGGGTCCTTCAGATGACAACAATAAAGGGAGCTTTCAGTAGACTGTGCTTGCTTTGGTTCAACAAAGAGAATAGTTCAGGATTTTAAAATAGTTCATTCAAGTCATATACTGAATAACCCACAATACAGTCAGAAAACTAGATCCACTCAGTTTCACACTAGATTTAAATGGGACTTATTGACCTCTTGATTGGACATTTCAATCTTATCAAATTATAACTTAACTGTACTCCCTGGTTGTTTGACTCTCTTTCTCTGTGTCCATCATACTGTCAGGGTGAGCCTGGTGAGCGTGGGCCAATCGGAGAGCCAGGGGACAAAGGAATAGAGGGAGACCCTGGGCCCCCAGGACCACCTGGAGAGCCTGGGAAACAGGGCTTCCGTGTAAGTTTATTTAATGTTTCCAAACTGGCCAGGAACGACAATTGTAATAAAACAACCTTTGGTGGCAGTTAACAGAAATTACTGCCTTTATTGATATTCTGATTGACTCAAAAGATGCATTTGTGCGCAGTTAATGCAAAAACTAGATCTGAATAAAGATCTGGCAGATTCAGTTTGTTGCAGAAAAGAAAAATCCTCTAGTTTCAGCATACAGCTGATGGAACATGGCAATAGAAGTCACACCTACACAATTTTAGATGCCTTCAACTAACAGGGCAGATTACAAAAGTACTCTGAACCAAATATTTCCTCTATATCCCAGTAGGGGTCAGCCTTCTCCTCAACAAAGCCCTTTTGCTACTGGGGTAGTAAAGGGCACTATTTTATAGAGTGTGAATGTTAAGCCCTGCAAGACAGATGTCACTCAAACACTCTAACTGTTTGTTTGTTTGTTTGTTTTGAGATACAGATCCAGATTTATGTAAAGGAGGCAGGAAGGTCACAGGTGTCAGGAAGGAAGGCAGCTTCAGGGCACACATACAAAGCTCTGAGAAAGCAGTACTGCCCAGTTTTCAGACATGTAAACAGACAAAAGTTTTGAATGGCGTTGTGGACGACATGCTGTAACATGCACAGGAAACTGCCCACTGACAATTTTTGGGGAAAAAAAAAACTTTAATATCAGAATCTGTAGGTTGGTATTTATAAGTAATCAGGTGAGGTTATCAATGCCTCAAATTGCAGAATAGTTATATAATGTCTATAGTAATCATTTAATCGGTCTCCTGCTACAGGGGCCAGAAGGAAAACCAGGGCCCCAAGGGAACAGAGGACGACACGGAAAGAAGGTAAGCACCTGGTTCATCACCACTTTCCCTCTAAAGTATGTTTCTCCACAGTGAAACAGCAGGAGGCAAGAGGACACAGAGCAAGTAACTGCAACCTGCATTAAAGACAAATCGCCTTCAGAGCTAATATGAATTTGTTTTCTTGCTGAAGGACAGTTACACAGTATGGGTGGTTCCTGCTGTCAAAGGGCCTGATTGCTGACTTTTAATTTAGAGGATAGTCTCCACAGTGGCTTTTTGTCAGTGTTGCTTTTTCTTACCTCTTAGTGACATTCTGTCTCTTTTCAGGGAGAGAGAGGTCCTCCAGGTCTTGCTGGTGAGATTGGTTCACGAGGAGACATCGGCCAGCCAGGCGAGCCGGGGCTTAAAGGTGCCAGGGGAACCCGAGGCACACCAGTTAGTTCCCATTCTTCCTGTCTTTCCTCTCAGTTAGTCCTGTCTCAGAATCAGACTGAAATCAAGTTTTGTTATCCCCTATTAGTCCAAAATAATGTCAACATGTTTTTAAATGTATTGTTAATGTTTATTGGTAAAAGGAAGAAAAAAGTCTTTGAGGAAATATCAGAAATGCTACTTTTTGTCTCGGATGGCTGGAGGGATGTGTTGGTGTCTGAGTTAAATTGACAGTAGCTGGCAGGCTGCCAGAGTGCTAATGTTACACTGAATGGAACGAGGGACAAAGTGAACAGGATTGGCTTTAGCTTACATGTCATGGGCTGACAGCATGATGTTAGTGAGTATAAAAGTAAGGACCACACCAACATGTTACTGGACTAAAGTGACGTGACTTGTAGGTACATTTACAAGCTGGTTAATGTCTCCAGCTGAGACGCTAACTAGCTGTCTAGCCTGCAAACTGACATGTGTTGATCTTTGTGAGTTCGATGAGAAGGAGACTTTATCAGAATTGCTAAGATGGGTTGATGTTCGAAGTCTGTGGCTCTTGTAGTGTGTAGCTGGTTGCTGTTGAATTAATAAAAACTTATGGGGCACCATTGTGAAACAGAAAAATATAACGTATACATTTCTCCCTTTTGATCTGTTTTTTTTTTTTTTTTTTACTCAAAGGAGACAAGGACAAGGCATAAACAGAGTACATGCATGTAATAATAGTGTGTTTAATGTGTAGGGAGTAGTAAATGAGGAAGTTTGATGTTCACTTAGGGACTGCTGCACTCCCAGTGCCAGTTGTTTTCTGTTCTTAAGTAGTTCACAATATAGCAACACATCATATTTTATTAGATATTTATATTTATTAGATTGATGAAAAAAGTAAAGTATTTCTCAAAATTGCCCTTATACTCAATATATAATTTTGCATTGAATTATACGTTGTACTAAATATGATTTAATTTCACATTAATAAGTCCCCCTTTTTGTGAAATGTAGTTAGGTTTCTGATTGTACACTACGACAAAAAGCTGTATCAATTTTTGTGTTTTTGAAGGGCGAAGCATCAAATGCCCATCTTTGTTCCAGGCCTTAAAGAAAGCAAGAAAAGTCGGGAAAAGCCAAGAGGAAAGCATCCATTCTTTTCTTCTTACAGGGAAAGGCAGCTCCCTTCTCAGCAAAACCACTAAGACTGTGTTGTGATAGCTGTGGAGAAAAAGATTTATATCCCTGTCGTAAAACAACTCTGGGCACAGGATTCAGTTCACATTTGTGTCTGTTTGAGGCCATGGTTATATTTAGCTGATCCAGCAAAACAAACACAGCTAGGACTGATTCACTGTCTTATTTTGTGTTCATTTTCTGCATTGCTTCCAGGGTCAGCCTGGAGTTATGGGGATAGAGGGGCAACCAGGACTGGCAGGATACACAGTGAGTATCTCCCCTCTGGATTTACAAGAACAATTTGCCAATATACACATACGTACTCCACAGCTCTTACTGGATAGTTTTGTAAACCCTGACTGGTCTGAGTTTTGGCTCAGCATATCCCAC
>JAPZEB010000021.1:9933580-9945196 GCA_029783705.1 Chaetodon striatus | reverse complement strand
GCACGGCGAGAGAGGAGAGGGAGAGACGCTGTGCTGCTGCCAGAGGAGCCGCTGAATGAGTTCCCTCTGAGCGGTGACTCACTAAAAGAGTCTGAGAAGTCCAGGGCTGTTCATAAAACATTCAGGACGCCACAGTTTATTCCACACAACTGATGCTGCTCCTCTTTTTGGAACCACTGCGGAGTCTGTGATAATTATGCTTTCATCCATGCTTGTTGTTGCCGTGGGAAACAGTATGACGTCATACTGTGAAGTGTGTCAACAAGTCCAAATATGGCGAGTATCACAATATTAATTTTTTGTTTATTTCTTTCCAATAGGGAACTGAAGCCACCGGCCTCCACTGACAAAAATAGTCATTTTAAAATTGCTGTTCTACCGCTGCCTCAATCAGTTAGTGTGTAAGCTATATTGATTTTGTTAGGTGTGCTAAAATATGTCTGACTGCGGCCCCTGTCAACAGCAGTACATTGCTTAGCTTCCGCAGCAGTAGATTATCAAAGAAGCTAGCAAAGCAACGCAGTAAATAAAATAAGTGCAACAGAAACGTCAGATATTTGGTCAGACCACCGTGTTTCATTTTATATCTTTAAATGTTACAGTTACTGCTGAAAATGACAACAGAGATACAAGTTTGCCTGTGTCACACATTTCTGTAATTCAAAACAACTGCCGGTTGTCTCCCCGAAAAGTGTCACAGTGATTCAGTCTCTATGAGTGAGGATGCTCAGGTGTATCCTTTATCGAAGTCTTTTCAGCACCTGTGATGTATAAAAGAGGTGGGACACTCAGACAGGTGATCCATCTGTGCAAAATCACTTATCTGAAGCACAGGTGTGTCATTTTGTCAGCCTTATGTCAAAAGTCTCTTCCTTGCCTCTTCCTCTCACATCACAGGTGGAAGGGAGCACCTGAGGAGAGGAGGTGAGGAAAGGAGTCAAGTATGTACAAACTGACAGATGAGAAGAAGTGAAGGATGCAGCCTCGTAGATCTGTTGCACCTGTCTATGTTGAAGACTTAAGTTTTGGCTTTTCGTGCATCACAGGACCAGAAAGAAGGCTGGACACTCTTGCTGTCCCTCCTGTGACAGCTCAGTGTAGCTGCACGCTGTAAACAGGCTGTACTTTCAACCCTTCCTCTCAGCATTAGCCTCAGTTTCGCTGTAACTAAGCACTTCTCCCTAAACGTTCGCTCCCAACTCATCCCCAGCTTCTCTCCTGACCTCCTCACACCTCGTCCTCTGACCTCTCCTCCCCCCTCAGCTGCTGCCCTTCAGCCCGAGCCACAGTATCTCCTCCCTGTGACCCCCACCCCTTCCCGGGGCCAGTCCCACTCCTCTGATCCAAGACATTACATGTCTAATTGAAGCTGACAGCCACATCAATTTCGCAGCCTGGCGTAATGCAGCACCAGGCTGTCACTGTTCCACACAGCTCTACACAGGTGAAACCGCACCCTAGCGAGCACAAGTAAAGCTGTAATATCACCCTGCTAATTATTAGGATGGCACATCTGGAGTCTTCATCAATACGGCTGTAATTGGCACAGAAGGGAGAAATAATTGTGCATTAATTAGAGAAATGAGAGAATTTGAAGCTTTTAACCTCTCGCTGTTTCAGTATGAGGAGGTATGGAGTGATTTTGTTCTGTTGTTTTGATAACTAATGCTCCATGTAAGCAACTGCATTAAATATCTGTGACATCTGGGGGAGGCCCTCTGAAGGTGAAGGAGATAAAAGCACTGAGACATACATAAACTCTGATGGAGTCTTGTATGTTAGGAAACAAGGAAATAATGTTAACACTTGACAGATATAGCTACATGTTAAATGTGCCATATTAATAACCAGTGTTGTGTAATGGAGTAATATATAATCATCAAATATAATCAGTCACAGTTACTGAGGAAAAAATGCCCTGTTTAAAACATTTGGAAAGAAATCAAATTTAATAAGTTAGGTTAACATTACTTTGATAAATTCATAAAGAAGTTACATTGCTGATTAGGTTTTTTACAAGGTAACTAATAATCCGCAAGGGACTGTTCTTTACTTATCAGAGGAGGCGGGTGGCTTGGGTGTAACTTGTTTTAATATTTATTTTTATTTTATTTTTTTATTTTGACCTTCTCTGAAGCTATAAATATTTTTCCTCCAGAAAATGCATGACCCTCCCTCCACCATAAATTACTTATTAGATTTTTAAAACTTACCCTTTGATGTTTGAAAGTTAAAAGTTGAGGATGAAATCAAAGAGTTGAAAAAAGCCTTGGCTCCTCACTCTTGTCGGGCATAATGGTTAGTTAAAGCAAATGGTTTACTTTTGGCCAAATTTTAAACGAGACGTAGAACGAAGTGATTTTGATGAAATATTACTAGACCTGTTTTAAGCTTAGATTTACAGTGTTTTTTTTTTTCTGACAGAAGCCTTTGTTGCACAGGATCTGTCCAAGGACTGTCAGAAATGTGAAAATCCAATAATAATTTCTGTTTTTGAGTGTGATCAATGCCGTAATTTTGGCAGTTTTTTTTTTTAAAGAAAACATGTCCTCAAAGGCAAATTTACTTTAAAAATCAGGGGGAAAATTCATACAACCATTTACATTTTTATGCCCCTCCCTTAAGCCAATATAAAAACATAAATCCCTCCCCAGTATTAAAAAAGTTATTTGAAAAACTGCCCTTTTTTGCACCACCCTCTCCTCCCTCACAGGTAACGAACAGGCCCTGACCTATTATATTTGAAAAGGAAAAACATATTCATATAAATATCTCATCATATTATTCACTTGTTACTTCAACTGTTGCTTACACTAGTATTTTAATTTTTTTCATAATAACTGTATAAATAGCATCATCTTTACATGAACACTGCAACAGGAAATAGACTTAGAGGGCTGGTGGCAGTGGAAGCAGACGATATGGGAGGTGATGTTCATATGCAGAGGTGAAGAATGAGCGCCGACGGACACTGTTTCTGTTCCATTGTTTGAATTTTTGGTGGCATGATATATAGCACTCTGCATTTTGACAGTCAAATAAAATGGCTTACAGTAAATAAGGTGCATTATAGTAAATAGGTCAGGATTTTGGACACAGTCTGTCTCAAAGAGTAATACTTTGGACAACAAACTAAGGCCCCATGTCCATCAAAGTGTTTTTTCCCAGCTAAAAACTCCAGGTGCCTCTCAGGAAACGCCCAGCAGGGAGCGCTTGGAGGCTCAGCGGGCGGCTGTGGCTCCGGAAGTAGAGCGGGTCGTCCACTAATCGAAAGATCAGCAGTTTCATCCCCAGCTCCTCCAGTCCGCGTGTTGAGGTATCCTTGAGGAAGATACTGAGCCCCAAATTGCTCCCGATGGCTGTTCCATTGGTGTGTGAGCATGTTAAACAGAATCCATCCATCCATTTTCATCCGACGTACCTCTCCCCAGCAGCATTTTCTAGCACAATCTGGGGGACGCTGAGGCGTTCCCAGGCCAGATGAGATAGTCCCTCCAGCGTGTTCTGGGTCTGCCCCGGGGCCTCCTACCAGTGGGACATGTCCAGAACACCTCTAACAAGAGGTGCCCAGGAGGATCCTGATCAGATGCCCCAACCACCTCAACTGACCCCTTTCGACACGAAGGGGCAGCGGCTCTACTCCGAGCTCCCTCTGGATGTCCGAGCTCCTCACCCTATCTCTAAGGCTGAGCCCAGACACTCATTTCAGCTGCCTGTATCCACGGTCTCATTCTTTCGTTGGATGGATGAACAGACATGACAGATTACTGTCTAGGCACGCTCATCAGTGTAAAATGTGGATTCAGTATTTTTCCCTAATTAAGTTAGCAATTTAATTAATTAGATTTTTATTTTTATTTTGTCTCTTGTTTCCCTTATTGTCCTCATGCTTATTTCCTTTTATTTGATATTTTTATTCATCAATTATTATTATTTTTTGTTTGTTTTTTTCCTCACGACTGCAAAGCTTTTCCCACTGAGACATTTTGGCATGTCAGACAAAAGAAGCACGAGTGTAAGATTAAAAACGACAATTAGGTGATTTAGTTTCAGGGTCCTGATATGGTGTGTGCTGGCTCACTGGCGTGGCTTTCTGGGACATTTAATGATACTGAGGCGTCGTTAACAAAATGTGTTTCACCTGTGCCTCTGCTGCTACGACAGGTCAAAATGTCTGCTGTGAAAAAGGTCTGTTGCTGGATGTGTCATACTATATGTGCACTGATGAAGCTTCACCATAACACTACAACAAAAAAAGATATATATTGAATCAGTTTTGGGCAAATTAAACACATTAATGCTCTTTTTTAAGGCAGGGCACTGAACTGAAGACTTGCGCACCTGTTTCCGTGCACAGAGTCATGATTGTTGGAGGTAAGTCTGGGTTATGTGCACGTGGGAGACTGAGGCCACAGAGGACCTTGTACATGTCTGCTCTTATCACTGTCTGCGTCTCCCTCTCTCTGTCTGTCTGCCAATATCTGCCCATCCAGCTCTTTTTGTATCCGCTACAGTGCAGCCTGCACAGCAGCTCTCTCTCCTGTTTCTTTCATGTGCTCCACCTCTTCACTGCAGTTTGTCTAATAGAAAGAAAAGGGGGGAAAGGGACAGACACAAGGACTCCTTTAAATGTGTCTGTGGTTATTCATTTTAATGCCAAGGTTGAGGTATTTCTGCTTTGATTAATTGGCACTGCTCCACTTAAAAAGAGTGTCAGAGAGTGCATGTGCATGTAAACTGGTCTTTAGAGACCAAGGCTGGCTGGTTTTATTATTATTATGAATACGAGGGCAAGCTTGAGGAATTGAAAGGATGAGTCAACCTTGTTCACACTTTTTGTAATCCTTTACAACAAGTGCGGTGTTCTCAATAACTCGATCCCCCGACTATATAAGGGAAGTTCTCTCTGAATTGTGTACCGTCCCATCGGTCTGGCAAAAAATCCATAAGAATAGAGCACGACTTAGGTGTGTTTTTGTTGTTCTGCGTGATGTTAGCCACTCCGTCCCATAAATTAGCTGTACCTGGCAGGAATTCCCTCCGTAGCTCCATCCGACATTGCAATAAGGCTGCATTTTAATAATAAAAAGACAGTTTTATAAGTGGAAACAGGCCGGCTGCACAAACAACTCAACAATGCATGTTTTAGGAAGGCAAGTGTGAGAAATATATTTGCATTTACTGAGCTGAATAAGATCAAAAGTGTTTCCAAGGTCATTAGAAACAGTATGAGATGCAGCCCTGCCAGTGCAGATAAACCACCAAACATAAAAGAGTTTAATTAAATGTGTTGTGCTATACTCCTGCTTTAAGTGTCTTTGAACAAACCAGAGGAGAAAATGTAAATTTAAGATTGAATATATACATAGATAAGCAGACTTTAACAACAGACTGTGTTTGTCTGACAGTCAAGTCGGCACAAATATGAGCAGTCCGTAAAACACAAACACATACCCACACGATCATGAATAAATTCTAAAAATAAACCACAACATATGGACATGACTGCATAACAAAGCCTGACAAAAAAAAGAGACAACAAAAAAAAAACCAACAGAAGACAATAACATCCGCTCTCACAATAGCTGGGCGTTTTCATTGAGCTATGTTAAGCACAGCTTATCGGCCAATCTGCTTTCTCTACCACACACACAAATACACACACACACACTCCCCCACCCAAACATGTAGGCCTGGGGCAACTTTTCATTAACTTTGTGGTATTACTTCAAACCCATTAAAATAGGCCCCTCCTAATCTAAATCCAATAATTTGTGCACTTCTCCCTCCCGTCACTGGCATCATGCTTTCCTCTATCTAACCCAATACTAAAAGAGAAGATTCATTATCTCTTGTTTGGACAGGGATTATGCTGATCGGGGCGGCTTAAGGCAGAAGATATAAAGACTCTTAATAAAATTCTTCAGCCGTTGCAGCAATGTGCCATCTAATTTAAAGCAGTCAGACCCCTTAACACTCACACACACACACACACACACACACACACAAAAGTCCCTTTCCATCACCTTCCCCTTCTTACCTAAATCTCAACATACCCTTCTTCTCATCTCCATTTCCATCCCTCTCAGATCATCCCTATTTCCGCCTCTTTTGTTACTAAAACTTACATGGAAATGTTAGTCGGGGTCAGATCTATTATCATACTGACTTTCTACATTAAAGTGGCTGCTCTCATACAGCTGTGCTGTCCCTGTTTTACCCCTAAAACCAATGCAAAGGCTAAAAAAAAAAAACATGTGGGAAGCATCAGTATATTTGGGTGTGTTTCCCATGTTTTATTGTCAAAGTGACAAATGGAGACAATGATTTTTAAAAGGGTCAAGTATTGAGTGAGACTGCTGCAGCTGCTGTAGCCGCAAAACAGGCTGCTATGAAACCCCTAAGGGCAATTGTGCATCGTCGGTTTCTGTCCATTAAATATGCTTGTTTTTGCCACTTAGAGGCTCCGATTGTTACTGTAAGTATCTGAAAACACTGCAGAAGAGACCCTACAGGGAAATAAATGATTTTTTTCTTACCTTTTGCGGAATCTAAGCCTCCTAAAATCTCGCAGACTTTTACACATTGTTGAAATCAGCTAAACATTCAGCCATGACACTGAAAATCTTTTAGATACCACTAAGCTGTGCTTTCTGTACGCCAACACAACAACCTCTTCCCAGTACTCCTCTCTCTAAAGCCTAGTTCAGACCAACGATTCGCGACAAGACGAGTTGAAACATGCAACTACTTGCAACGTGCCGTTATGCCGGTTCAATACCAATGCAACTAGATGAGATGGTGTATCATCTCTATGCAACAACTCTCTGTACTTCTGCTCTTATTTCCAGCTTTTCAGGCTTATTTTGTGGCTGAATATAATTTGTAGCTTCTTAAAATATGAATAAGGATAGTGATAGTGAGATACTGGCTTTAAGTAGTGATGAAATGGCGCACTGTGAGGATGGAAAAAGTGGGCTTGACAGACTCAGACCAGCCAGTTCACACTGCTGCAGCTTTTCTCTGCAATGTTCTAAAACAGTTTTGTCTCATCGCGACTCATTGGCCCAAACTGGGCATAAAAGGCTATTCCAAATGTATTTGCTCAGTCCAGACAGTGTATGTCTTGGGTTGCTGGGGCTGGGTATGGTTTAAAAAATTGCAGTACCAGTACCAATACCAGTGCCTCTAAAGTGATTCTGATACCAATAGAGTATTTCATTTGGCACTTTTTTTTCTACTTCATTTGATACCCCTTATGTGAATGGAAGCATTCAGTTGTGTAAATTGCCACCAGACGCCACAGGCGTGTAGTGTAGTGTAACATTTTGGTGTCAGACTTGTCGATGTGTGACACTGCTGACTCAATGTAATACACCCCGCTCAACTTCACTGCACGGCAAACTGTAAGAGTTGTAGCTGCTGCAGTCATCGGCCAATTGCACATTGTATTAAAACAAGCAATGCTTGTGGTGATTGCCTGCCAGCACCATAATAAAAAATAGTCAAGTTTTGTTTTTGTTTTTTTTTTACATTTTTTTTATTAGATCTGGGTACGAAATGATCAAATGTAGGTATCGTTTAACTGGATAAGTTTAAATGGTACTTGGTACTGGACTATTTCAGTGGTTACCTTAAAGGTATCGAGTACTTATACCCAGCCCTACTGGCTGCCCACTTAAACATCCCTCTATGATGTATCAGACATAGTTTACTAGAAAGTTAACTGACTGCAATCACAGTGGGCTCATTTTTCACTGTCACTCATTTTGTCTTCTTCTCTCTTCCACCCTTAGGGACCCCCTGGTGCTCCAGGTCCGACAGTAAGTGCTTTCCATCATTCAAACAGACAGGTAGACAGCATCAGCCATTGTAGAAGGCAGGAGTCCTGTTTTGAGTTTCAAGTGAAAGACATAAGGTTTGGGCCATAAAGGTTCAGGGACATTTGTCCAGCTCTTGGGTAATTGATTTTAAAAATATATATTTTCCTTTTTTATTTAGATTTTATTTTTAAATCAACATTACAGGAACAGAAAAGATGGTTGAAACCGGGAGTGAATATTTCAAGTCCCAAAATGACCTTGTGATATTACAAAGAGTGGAGGGCATTTCTTTTTGTATTTGACTAAACCCTGTATCCTCATCCTGTTGTTCTTAATTTCAGTCTGGCTGGAAAGTAACCCTCTTTTTGTTCCTGAAACCAAAGCTTTGTGACTGTCAGAGCTTCAATAGACTTTTCCAGTAATAGAGAAAAAACAACAGAGCAAAGCCAGGATGTGGTGGAGCCAGGAGAAGCATTTTTTATTTTGTGCATTTACTAAACTATAGACAAGCCAACAAATCATCCGTGTCAGTGATAAGACGTGCAAGAAGAACCCTTTCGTTCAGTAGCATTGGCGGTGGAGATCCATGATCAGCCTGTTCTGGCACTGTTATAGAAGCCCTCCTCACATCTTGTATCCGTCATAACTTGTGGATAAAGTGTAGCTTTCTGCTATCTGACTGACCTTTTCCTGCTCGAACATTTCTAAGAACCAAGGAAAACAACTATATCAGATGCCTTTTTTTGTTGACACACATTATGTGATAACTGTAGTGTTTATGCTGAGTGGAATGTGTTATTCTTCCCCCTACTGAAGTCAGGAATGTCCGGGTTTATTGATGCAAGACTTATTTCACTGCTTGTCTCTGCTATTAAAGTGTATTCTTTTTCTATTAAAGTTTTCTCTATAAACCGGACGTGTATTGAAAAGGCCATGTTTTCTATAGTCAGTGAAAAATTCTAAGGATTAAAATCTCTCAGTTAAATAATAATCAGGGGGCCAAATCTGTTATGTTTTCATTAAACTGATAAATATGTTGATTTTAAAAATCCACAGAGGCAGATATATGATGACTCAGCAGTCTACGGTTTATCTGACTCTAACACTGCCCTCATGACAGAGGTAAGGCACTAATACACTCATGGCAGATACGTTTCCAGATGGACAGACTAATGAATATGGTCTTACAATTTCTGTTTTTCACTTTTTGTCCATATTGTAACTATAATGAAGGCAACAGTGTTTAATTTTGGAGTCTGACAGCTTTGTTTTTGCCATTCTTAACCAGAATTTCCAGAACACAGAGATGAGCCTGCCAGACCAGAACACGGAGATACTCAAGACTCTTCGTTACCTAAGCAGTGTCATTGAGAGCATCAAAAAACCTTTGGGCACAAGGGAGAACCCAGCTCGTGTCTGTAAAGATCTGCTTGACTGTCATCGCAAGCTCAGGGATGGTGAGAGTCTCATCCATCTGATACTGATAGAATGGGTTGGCAGGGTTTCTTCCTTTTATTAAATACTTGTGTTGCTCTCTCTGTCTCACTAACTCCCTGTCCCTCCTTTGAACTGGGGACTCTCAGGTTGGTTCTGGATCGATCCAAACTTGGGCTGCACTTCTGATGCCTTCAAGGTCTTCTGCAACTTTACCGCAGGAGGGCAGACCTGTTTACATCCAGTGGCCTCTAATAAGGTAACACTGAAGCAGTGAGAAGATGAACATGTCAAGGTGCTGAATGAAATAAAAGACTGTTTAACCCTGACTTAACTGAAGCCTAAATAAATAGAAATAGTGGTTATTGTCCTTTTTATGGTAGGAACAGGTGTTCTGTTATTCCCATCTCCATCCATGCAGTGGTGAAATGTAATTAAGTACATAAACTTTAGCAGAGTGCTCAAGTATCATTTTGAGGTACTTTAACTCTACTTGAGTATTATCATTTTTTGCTATGTTATAATTCTACTTAACTACATTTTTAAATCAAATATTGTACTTTTTACTCCACTACATTTAATAACTTAAATTACTTTGCAGATTAGTCTATTAATACAAAATATAATCACGTTATAAATGACCATATCTTCTTACAAATTAAGCTACCCAGCAGTAAAGTAAAATGAGCTCCACCTCTATCAGCTGCAAAATTAAAGTGATGTGCACATTAATGCATCAGTAATAATTATTCAGTTATATAATATTTATTATTTTGAAATGGGCCACTCTGTGTAGTGCATACTTTTACCTTTGGTACTTTAATTGTATTTGGATGCTGATATTTTTGTACTTAAGTGAGAGTTTGAATGCAGGACTTTTACTTGTAACAGAGTATTTCTACACTTTGATACTTTTACTTGAGTAAACGAGCTGACTACTGCATCCATGTCAGTAGATTCTTAGAACTTTTCCACATTATCATACACGACAGTAAAACACTAATTTCATTCATTTACAATCTTAACTGCAACAATCCTCTGTATTGTCTTTTGTGTTGACATTGTAAGAGGTTTTGTTGCAGCTTTTCAAACACTTGCGTTGTATCTTTCTATCCTGTTGTGATATGGTAGCAGACTGATCCCACTTCTTATCCTGCTCTTCGTCACAGATGGTGTTTGGTGTAGGGAAAGTCCAAATGAAGTTTCTCCATTTACTGAGTACTGAGGCCAGTCACAGCATCACGCTCCACTGCCTAAACAATCCTCCCTACGGCACCCCAGACAGCTTCAGCTCGACTGCATCCCTACCACAAGAGAACACCACACTTCGTTTTCGTGGCTGGAACAAACAGATGTTTGAGAAAGACACACTACTTGAACCACATGTGCTACAAGACGAGTGCAAGGTGAGGGGCAGGACAGAGAACGTAATCAAATCAATCTGAGCTTATCAATGTGATATATGAATCACTTGAATTATGTTTCTTTCTTTCTCTCCACCAGATCCAAGATGGCAGCTGGCACCACTCACGTTTCTTCTTCCATACTCAGGACAGTCGTCAGCTACCTATTGTAGACATACAGGAGTTTCCCGCATCGCAGCCAAATAGTCAGCGTCATATAGAAATTAGTCCAGTCTGCTTCCTCTGACACCAACATCACCGTCCTGTAACCTATTTACATGAACTACTAAAATGCAAGGCTGTTAAAAAAAAAGGCTGCCTACCAAAGAGCGACTGTCCGTGTGAGTTTGTTGTATTTGTCAGAAGCCGTGAATGGGACGTATCTGAACAACAGCTGCCCCGTGTCCGATCAAAGGCAGACCTGCACGGAAGAACTCAATCTCTGTGGAACACCCAGGCCAAGAAGGCCAGAGGAGAACAGTGTATACCAATATTTATCAATAATTGTATAAAGTATGTTTTGTTGATAATTGTCAGTCAAACGGTGCTTAGGTTGGCTGTGCATGGACCCATATCACTCCCTGAGCACAGGGTGGGGTCTCACTGAGCAGCAGCCTATCCAAACCCCAAAACTCACACCCCCCTCTCACCTGGAAACACACCCAGACCATCCCGAGCAGAGGCCTAACCCGAAGGAGCGTGCCAGGCCTCTACATTTGAGCACTGTCTAACTAAAGGTTTTTATGAGTGCAATAGCATGTGGATAATGTGTGACTGCTTTAAATATTTCATTTTCCGATCAAAGGCTATATTTTACATTGTTTTCATGATATTTTTGTCTGCGGTCCTGCCCAGTTGGACCTGTACATCTTGACAGATGGTGCTCTACCTCTACCTGCTCATTTGCTTTCTAAAATAGTTGCTAATGTCAAGTTAGTCTTTTTTTTTTTTTTGCC
>JAPZEB010000021.1:9896173-9911956 GCA_029783705.1 Chaetodon striatus | reverse complement strand
ATCAATTATCAAAATACACATTTTTATGTTGAACAGATCATCATTTCTCACAGAAAGCTAATTCGTGACCTAATTCCCATCAGTTTCAGCTGCCCTATATTTAAAGATTAATGCTAACTTAGATTGCCACCATGCCCAACCTTAGCATGTCACCATGCCTACTGCACATCTGTTAACATTTTAAACATGTCTAAATTACATGACTAATATTAACACGCTTGCATGGTGAGTACAGATTTTTATCTTATTTCAAAAGGAAACCACAAGTTGTTCGAATGTATTCTCAAAGTGGGCTGAGAATCAACCCAAGGTAACTGTGCACAGCTCGTTTTTAGATATGTCAAAAAAGATACAAAAATCTTTATATTACAGATATTAAAAGAAACCTCCAACTTGCGCTCTGAATATCTCTCGGTGAGCCCTAATAACAAGGACTCCCATATGTGCCTTACAATTACGCTTTGCGTTGTATGTTTCATCTTCATCCTTCAGATCCATCAAGGCCTCCATCCTTCTGCTCTGATGCAGAATGGGTTGATGAATCAGCTCCACCCTATATATGGCAAATTCTGTGGTCTTGGTCAACACAAGTCCTTGTAGTTAGGCTTAGCTCAGTATGTTGGGTATATGCATGGAGACCAGGACTTATTGATGCCTGTTCCAGTCAACTGTATCCTATTCCTCAAGGGCAGCAAAAGTTATACTTTTACGGTTTCCTTGGGTTTATCTGCATAGCAGGAATCTTTCCCTGTAATGTCAGATTTATTTTAATTTGTCAAACTGGTGTATAGGCAGGCAAAATCCCAAATTACTAGTAATGAATCCAATACTGTAAAAGAATAAAGGCAGTATGACATCCTGTTTTTCATATCTCCCAAACTGTTTGATATATTAGGTTTTGTTGGCTATTTCTGCATCGTTACATTAGTAGGTATGAACACAGCAGCTGTTTAGGGGATAAATGTTTGGTTGTAGAGCACGCCCAGCAACCCTAAAAAACCCCAACCACGTTTAATAGTTGCTGCCCAGAGCATTACCCCAGAAGAAGTGATCATTATGTGATATCCACCAGCTGGTGTCCTAGTGTTCAGTGTATATGTCATGGTCTCCATGGTGACTCTGGTTTATTCATTTACACACGCACACACACAGTCACACAGATGGACAAGATTTTGGAAGCAGCCAGGCGTATTGTCTTGGACAGATTAAGGCTGAATCCATTTTATGCTCTGAATTTAAACAAGGGCATTTGTGTTTGACTGTGAAGGGAATACTGTGAGAGCACCGGTGACCTCATCTGTCTGCGAAAAACATGCATCAAGCACTACTGTTTTTGAAAAGCTGAAACTAAAAACGAGTTTCTGTGTCTCATTTAGAGAAAAACAGTTCCTCTGGCACCTGAAGCTCATCTTTCCTCAGAGCAGCACAGAGTTCAGTCAAAAGAGGTGAGTTACACATCAATATGCAGTGTATTGAATAATATAACCACCAAAAAATAAATGATCAATACTGTTTCAGTACTCAGAAGAAGTGATTAGTGCTGTAGTGAACATTTTGGTAGATAGACCATGTAGGTGCACAGTCTACAACTTGTCAGGAGTGACTTTTAAGATCTTTATATGTTTGTCCAGGATTGTAAAAGCTACATGGAGACATTAGGCCTCATGCAAGAAACAATATATGAGCACACTTTTTCTTGTTTTTGTTTGTATCCACATTGTGTTTTTATTTTGTCAGTACCCACCAATTTCTGGGATTCACCAATTTGTTTTTTTTTAATTTTGCTCTCTTCTTAATTAAGAAAATTTTATGAGTGATTGAGCACTCTTACCAAGATAAGAAATAAAAGAACTTGTTTTCGCAGTCCGCAAATTGTTGCCCAACCAGAGGAAACACACATTTTAAATTTAAGGTAAAAAATGTTTTAGAGTAATTATAATGAATTGATAATTAAATTTCAGGGTCAAGAAGTAAAAAAATAATAATACTACTTAAAGTGGTGCATTGACCCAATTACTGTAATTCCCGTTACTGTGCGTCCCTCTGCTGACCAGTGGTGGATTTTAACTTTTTTATTTACTCAAGCACTGCACTAAAGTACAAATTTGAGGTACTTTTGTTTTACATGATTATTTCAATCTCATGCCTACTTCTACTCCAGTACACTTCAAAGTAAAATATTTTACTACTATTACTGAACTACTATTATTAACTTTAGTTGTTAGTTACTTTGCAGATTAAGATTTTTGAGCACAAACCATGTGAAAATATACAAGTGCAGCTGAAACAATTTGTTTATAGATTAGAAAATTAATTGCAGCTATTTTCATAATCGTATATGTCATATTTCACAATTATATATAATATATTTATATTGCCATTGCTTTTTTTAACATCTGGAATTGACCTTATATTTTTTCTCTTAACAGAAAATGTAAGAGAAATTTCAGAGAATGTTGCTGCATGAGGCCCGTTATCCATTTTGACCGTGACGTTTAACTTGATTTGGATGATAGGATTCACATATTTCCTCTCCCATTTGCTGTTTTCCATTTAAAATCTCTTTCTTTCTTTCTTGTTTTAGGGTGTCCGACAAGCAAACCTTGGAGCAGATCTTGACCCCTTATATCCACCCCACAGAGTCGGACCCTGTGACACGTCAAAAGTAAGCTTTGTCCCATCAACACTTTTTCTGCCCTAACACAGATACCCAAACCTAAGCTCAGAGTATTAGCCAAGCACCAATCCAATGCCAATGCTTTAATGTAACTGCATCATCACAAGACAGACGCACCATCATGTTCATATTAAATACATGTAACACATATAGTTGAAGTTGTAGGATTACCGATGTTTTGATAAGGTACAGACCTTACAAACAACAGGGAGCTGCTGTGTACATCAGTTGTGGTTGTTAGTATTTACCCAGCCGGTTTGGAAACTACTACAATGTCCAACTGTGTCCATGTTTTATGGCAGAGTGAGGCCAAGCAGCCAATTCACATTGATGAATGTGGGAACAGTGTTAGGTAGAGGTGTGCTAGAGCCCTTGCTACAGGCCGTATGGAACTTGTATAGCTTAAGTGAAAGATGTGTCCATATTTTTGGCAGTAAGTCCAAGGGCATTATTTAAAGTGCACATTATGTAGGTTTGTCACTATGTCTGTTTTGGTAATATTCAGTTCATTTATTGCCATTAACTACAGCTCCTGCTGAATCCCTCAGCAAAGCCAGAAACCTCAGATTAATGTGCTGCATTTAGTGGAAGAAATTCAACTACTAAGTTGTTTTGGTTCAGTCATTGTACTCACGAATAGAGGGAGAAAATTTAACAATGTGATAATAGACCTAGAAGTCAACACCGGTTTGATATATAGTCTGAAAGACCTCTAAGTTTAAGAATAATGACTGCTGCTCAGCCTATTGTTTTCTCTTGAAAAGTTCAAATGTGCAGTTTTGCTATTGGCAACAGATGTGAAGCTGTGTTTAGTTACTGGATTCTCATGTTCATAACAACTGGGAATGAGACTGGGGAAAACAAAGCTAATTGAATTGCTTTCAATAATTGTTGTTGAAATGCAGATTTGGTAATATCTGCACTGTTGCAGCATAGCATAATGTCAAACACTACCCCTAATCCCAACAGCAGTGTGACGCAGTTACATTCATTTGCCATTGCGTCGTATTGTCCTGGGAATATTACATAGCATATGAGCTTTTTGTATTGTCTACAACTGTGTTGTCAAGATGCAGCTGGAGCATCAGTGCTGCGTACGTAAATCAGTTGTTAAAACACAGAAATACAAAAACCTGTTATATTTCAGAGTTACTTGCTATCCTCACTATTCTTATCTAAAAAATAAAGGCTGTATGTAGCCATGACTGCAGCTTTGGTTTTGATGACCTGTGTCAGGTTCACTGTCGCCTGCACATCAGACCAGAGCCCCTGTAATTGAGTTTGGCAGCAGTGTGCTTTGGGAGTATTCCTTCCAGTTACAGACTAAGTACAAATCAGTCTGCATGTATGAGAGCCCTGTATCAGAGTGGATCGAAACGCTAGTGCTCTTACAGATTCATTGTTCAGTATTTTATTATTATTATATTTTCTCCCCTATACAACAAATTTCAAATATGTTTTATATTTCTAATTAAAATTAACTGTAGATTGTCCATGAATGAATTAAACACTGTCGATCTTTGCCGCCACACAAAGATGTGCTCAACTTTAATGTGAAGGTTTTCCATTGAGCAGATGAATAGGCTGCTTTTAGTAGGTTCAGTTTATCTTGATTAACTAAGGGGAACATTCAGTTTGTGAATCTTAACTGTTATTCAAAGGTAATTTTATGTCCTGATCTTTCATATCAACCATCTCAATCCAATTTCAGTCACACAGGATTTGGCTGGTGTCTCTCCATGTTCTGTCTAATTCTCACAGTCTTACTTTCCTGCTTTTATCTTTTGTAATTTTGCTCTTGCTTCCCTCTCTTTTTCAATTCCTAGGATCAAGTTTCTCCCAACATGTACTGCAGTGGACAAGGCAGGCTCTTTGATTGCAGAAAACGTCTAATCTGAACCTCTAACAGAGCAGCGATCTGACTCTTCTGACCTAACCTTTGTACTGATAATAGTAAGCAGAGGCAGTCTACTGTAAAACCTGCAGAAAGGGCATATTACAGACCGACGTAACTCTTAAAAATAGACACCTAACTTGGTCCATTGCCGACCATTTATACACAACCTCTGCGTACTCTAGATTGGAAAGGAGTGGGGTTTAATTCTTCACGGCTCATTGGCTGGCTGCGTACAGTGGGCTCAGGTGCCATGGCTGTCAGTTGCATGCAGGATTGTCCCTTACACAAGAAACCTCGGTGAGATATATCAGTCAGCATACCAGACAAGTGTACGTTTGAGTCTGTCCTGTTCTACACTCAATGAGCTCCTTGTGCTTCGACCTTTATGGTAACCATCCTAGGACATTATGCACAGTCCATGTTCCTGTGTTTTTTTTTTGTTTTTTTTTAGGTTGCAGTTGAGTCTCTAACTCCCTGTGTTGATGTGGACATCTGTTTCAGGTTGAAGATGTATGTTCACGCTCCGTTTGATCATGTCAAAGTCTTCATGAAAGCAGAGGGGAGAAGGGCAAATTCTGTGAGGTGAGATTCCTCTTGTCACCTGTCTCATTTCTTATTATGTGATTTGATACAGCTTTGATTCCTTTAGGGGAAATGTATGTTTGTTCTCCCTCTTTATGTAATTGTGGGCACAGGGCCAAAAAAAAGAAATCTGGATCTTGGTAGGACTGAACAGGTTTGATGGTTTCAAACTTGATGGCCTAACCCCACACAGTTGAAATAAATCCTCTCTTTCTAGTCCAACGACGAGGCCACTTGCTGGGTTTTATGTGCTGAAATCACTTGTCCAGCCACTGTTCGCATTTGAACCAATGCCAGTACCTGTAATTTGGCACCATGACCCAACGGTACCTTTTTTCTGCACTCAACTATCTTTTTAATAGCAAAATATGTAATTTTTGAAAAGCCACAGGGAATAAAAAGCAATTCTGCTCCTCTACTCTTTTTTAATCACAGTTGTTCTTCAGTGTCTGTCTGCTTTTGTGTGTGTGTGTTTTAGTATGTGTGTCTGCTCGTCTAGCAGTGATGCTAGGCTATAACTAAAATAATATAAAAAAGAAAATAGACTAGACGCCAAAGCAATCATGGCAGATTGATGCAACAGAGATAGTTTTGGCTCGCTGGGACGCCAACAGAGCTGGTGGTGTTCTATGGCTGGTTTCCTAACTTTGGGGCACTTCCGTCTCCTGTCTGAAGTTGAACCAAGCAGCTCAGCGGAGCTCCATTGCCACCCTTGGATCTCTGTGGTTGGCTTTGAGGCTTTGGGGTGTTTCGTGGCAGTTCTGCCTCTTGTCTACACCTCAGCTTTGTTAGATTTTGACATCCTGATTTGCTGCTTTGTTATTTTTCTGTCTTGGTGTATCCTGTATCCGATACTGACAACATGTAATTGTGACAGTGTTTCTAAACTACCAAGCATACTGTGTCTTTGACATTCCATGTTACTTTTGAGCAATAAGCTAACACAGGTCCCTTGTCACCGATCCTCTTTGTGATATTCATGGATAGGATCTTGAGGCGCAGCCGGGGGGAGGAAGGGGTCCAGTTCGGGGACCTCAGAATTGCATCTCTGCGTTTTGCGGACGGTGTGGTTCTGTTGGCTTCATCACACCGGCCTGCAGCTGAGTTTGATATAGTTTGGATGAGACTCAGCACCTCCAAATCTGAGGCCATGGTCCTCTGCAGGAAACTGGTGGATTGCCCCCTTTGGGTTAGGGGAAAGTTACTGCCTCAAGGGAGGGAGTTCAAGTATCTCGGGGTCTTGTTCACAAATGAGGGTAGAAAGGAGCGTGAGATGGATTGGCGGTTTGGTGCAGCTTCTGCAGTGATGCAGGTGCTGCTCCGGACCATTGTGGTGAGGAGGGAGCTGAGCCAGAAGGTGAAGCTTTCAATTTACTGGTCCATATACGTCCCAACGCTCACCTATGGTTATGAGCTCTGGGTAGTGACTGAAAGAATGAGATTGTGGATACAAGCAGCCGAAATGAGTTTCCTCTTTGGGGTGGCTGGGCTCAGCCTTAGAGATAGGGTGAGGAGCTCAGACATCCAGAGGGAGTTCGGAGTAGAGCCGCTGCTCCTTCGTATCGAAAGGGGTCAGTTGAGGTGGTTCCGGCATCTGATCAGGATGCCTCCTGGACAAGTCCCACTGGTAGGAGGCCCTGGGGCAGACTCAGAACATGCTGGAGAGATTACATATCTCATCTGGCCTGGGAACACCTTGGGGTCCCCCAGGAGGGGCTGGAAAGCGTTACTGGGGAGAGGGATGTCTGGGTTACTTTGCTTTGCCTGCTGCCCCCGCAACCCAGCCTCAGCTAAGCAGATGGAAATGGATGGATGGAAAGATGGTCACATATGTCCGGCTTTAGCTCACACAGTTTAAGAATATTGTTGTAATACAGCTATGGAAATACCAACAAAAAATGTAACAGCCAAACAAGTGGAGGTCATGCAGCAGATAAATGAAAAGTAACAAAACATATTACAGACAAATACATACAAGATACAGAGTTTATGTTCATTTCAGATGTGTGGCTGAGTTTTGATTGTAAAATAAAATGGTGTGTCAGAATCCTGTCATTGCTCAGGCATCCGGTCTGTGTGACCGTGCTGACCGTTCAATTGGACTTGCCAATCATGACTGATTTATTCAGCGCGTTAAAATCAAAATTTATGTTTATGTTTATGAACATGACATCACAGACTTGTAAATTCCTGCAAAGCTACACAGACTCTTGGCAGGGAGGCCTTAAGATGTTTTTCTCCTCCCCTTTTGACTTTGATTCCAACATTGAGAAATGCCATTGATCAAGAAAACACTTTTATCTAAATCTCCCACTGTTGCTTTCCTTTAATCTCTCTCACATTCACTTTCTGTTTCCACAGTTTTTGTCCTGTGTGCTCTCTCTTCCTGCCCCATCTGTCTTTTTTTTAATGGGGGTCAGGGGATGGTGTTGATAACACCCATTTGCCTCGCCTACTTTCGGATTCCTTGGCTGTCCTCCATTTCCACTTAGTCATGGAGTGAATGATGATCATAATCATTACCCCCCTGGCCAGCATGAAACGTCACGAAACCTCCCATCCCATCCCTCATCCTTGTAACATACACATGCTCCTTTTGTTTTGCCCAGTGGGCTGGGCTGCACACACCTTCTAAGCAGATAAATTATATTTTATGGCAGCATATAGAGAGGTTTTACTGACAGACGAGTGTAGAGATGTGACACGCGAGCGAAGATTTAGTATAAACTGTCAGGCTGCCCATCTTTTGCCCTTACATGGATTTAATGAAAGTTTTAGCACTTTTAAATGTGTCATTATCTCTGATGCTGCACAGTGTCACCTTCATAATGACTGTCATTACAAAGTAGTTTATAATGCGGCATAAGGTTAATAACAGGTTAATAATATATAAGGCTTATTAGATAAAGTTTTTTCAGATTCTCAAAAACACACATTTCTTACAAAGGACAAGCTCACCATAACTAGATTGTGAAGACAGCTCAGAATATGCTTTTGCTAATATACAAATGAGCCCTAACCATACACATGCATACAATTTACAATGTCAGGTATTTGTTTCTGAACTTTAAGTGTTATTTAGTACCACATTAAAGCCAGCTTGGTTATAGGCATAATATTAATATCAATTAATAAGTGCCTGCATCCTGCCATAGTTGCACTTTGGATGGATAAAGACATGATTGTGCAACACACACAAACAAGGCACATCTGTGCTCCACTGTAACCTTTTTACACCCACCTGCTAGCCAGTTACCAGCTAAAGCTATTTCTAAATGGCTTAGCATCGCGCATCAAAGTATAAATGTTTTAACATTTGTCAATGTGGACATACTACATAGTTAGATCGATAAATTCTCCACAATTTGATCATCATTTCATTTTATGGAAATTAAGAGCACCAAATTTACCAGCATGGTAAGCAAAACAGATAGAAGAAAAAGAGTGGTGACTCCCTCCCTTTTAAGCAGTCATAAAGTCAGAAAATGTGTCCATTCCTTGATTATTTATATTTGATTAGTCCGCAAGGGTCCACTGATCAAAATGGTTTTCAGAAAATGTATCCAATTATGAATATTGTCATAGGAAGTCCATTGCTTACTGTTTGGGACTTTGTACCACCATTTGAGGTTTCACAGTTATCAATAGGCTGGCACAGTGGTACAGTGGTTAGCATTGTCGCCGCACAGCAAGGGTGTTCCCGGGTGGGGGAGCCCTTCTGTGTGGAGTTTGCATTTTCTCCCCATGTCAGCGTGGGTTCTCTCCGGGTACTCGCCTTCCTCCCACAGTCCAAAGGCATGTAGGCTAGGTTAATTGGTCAATAGTCTGGCGACCTGTCCAAGGTGTGCCCCGCCTCTTGCTCAGTGTCAGCTGGGATAGGCTCCAGCCCCCCAGTGACCCCCAACAGTTATGGAAAATGACTGAATGAATTAATTAATGAATAGCCATCAATAGACTTCAATATATCTTCAGTTTTTTTTCCGTGTCACGGAGGTGAGTTAAAGTAATTGGCACAAATTGGCCCTTAAAGACATTTCAGAGAGGTTTGGGGACACCAGTGACGTCACAAGTTGAAAACTCCACAGCTCCCTTAAGATTTGGCCCAAGGGTCTTGAATTGTGTTCCAGAGTGGTTGACAAGATGTAGAAGGCATAAAAGCTTATTTGTGTAGTCTGGCATAAAACATGTCCTAGTTATTGTTATTCAAAAATGAGTTATCATAGACAAGGGGGAAAAAAAGTCTTTAGAGCCAAGTTTGAACAGATGTAGGTCAGGTTGTCCTTTAGCTACATGAAAAACAAGCACATTTTTAGAAACCAGAACATGTTGCTTCTCACATTAAGTCTTATACATGCATTTTGGCCTTATGGGTTTTCTGTTATAATATTTTCCATTTGGGTATGCCAAATAGGCAAAATTTCCCCCAAAAAAAGGGGTAGATGCTAAACATATGTTGCATAAGTCTGAGCCACAGAGCAGGGATTGTGAAAGCCTGATAAACCCGAGGATTTATCCACATTCTCACACACGTGAAGAGTTACCCTGCTGCGGCAGCTATGGTACATATGCATGCCTGTGTGAGTAACAGGACACAACTCTGCAGATGGTTTATGATTTGTGCACATGTCTCAGTGCTCATGGGAGCAACCCAGTACCAAATAACACGTGTAATGCGTACTATAGTGCAATAAAAGAAAGCTTAGTGATACCTTTCTTGTGACAGTCATGGCCTGCGTTGTTACATGAAAATGTTGCACAGTGTTGCATCTTCATTAAGTCTATACTGAAGCTTCTTCCAATCCAAAGCAAATCACAGCTCTGAAACCACATTTCATTTTAAGCCTTTTATACCGATCTAGAAGGCAATTAGAATTTTGATAAGCTGTTTCCAAATAGCAACAAAATAGAAAGACTGAGTGGGCTTTGCAACCTTTTATAGCACTGCAAAGTCACATGTATTTACCTATACAGGAAATGTTTGTAATGTTATCCTAGACGGGAATCATCATGTTCTCTCCCCCAGAATGACAAACATGCAGTCAGCATCTGCTATCGTGCTTCCAAGGGAAATCATATATCACTGTTAAAACATAAACAAGCTGTTTTGCAAATCAGCTGCACAAACAGATCCAAGTTTTTACTGACTTCTAGCTATAGCGAAGAGGGGCAGTGTGAAGGGATGAAGGCATGTTTCTTGTAAACAAACAAGCAAAGTTTGGTTTTTTTTAAATATAAAATCAAAACATTTTTACAAACTTGTCCATTGGGACGAGGGTTGTCCAAATCCTGCTTTAAAATAGGAACACGAAATTGACCTATGCTTTAAGACTTTTATCTCTCCGAATCCACAGCAGCTGCCTCGTTTGCTTTTTTTCAGCCACTCATTGTGAGAGTGAGGGGTAGTATCACATGAGAAAGTCAAGGTAGAGACATACGTGGGCAGAGACATTTCCGGAGAAACTTTAAATAAATGAGTCATGACAGTTGTCATCATCCACGTAACAATGTTGCCAGTTTCCGGAGCAATGTCTTATTAATGACTCCCAACGGCTATTAGCCCGACATGGTTACAGTCGTCAGTCAGACTGTGGAGAAAGAATGTTTTGACTGTGTCTTGTCAAGTCTGTGATATTGAGTAATACAGTGGCATAAATCTCCCTCTCACTAGTAACCCTTGCCTGTCATTCCTTCTTAGCTCAGAGTATGGGGTTTTATAATGAAGGACAGTTAGGTCCGTCATTCAGTTCTTAGTAAGTGTTTATTGTCAACATTATATTGAGGATGGATGAATGGAATTAGGGCACAATAAGGGTGCTTGTCCAAGGGGGAATTATCTGACATTAACTAGGTACTCTTACATAACAGAACCATAGCCACATACAAGAGCACTAATAATAAGAGAGGCCCCTACAGACTGAGGTCACATCCCATTTTAGGGGTCCTGAAGGAGGTAATAGCATGGCAACCACAAAGTGGCCTCCACGTTTTTGATAATGCAGTCTTAGAAGAAAGCCCATAATTTTGAAATGTATTATTAGTGTTATGAAGTAATGGACAGCAGTAGTCATGACTACCTAGAGGCGGTTTGCCAAGTCTAACACAAAGGCTATGACTGCATGTTTTTGTTGTTGAATGTGTACTGGAATATCAACCCACTCCAATAAAGGAGCTCTTGTGCTAAACTAAACATAGCTGTGTAACCAGTCAACATTCTCTTACTGGAAAGAAGACAGACTATGCATCAAGAGAACCATTCACACCCGTCTGGATGCTTGTTTGTGTTATTTTTTTAATGTTTATTTTTTTATTCATCCCGCTCCTTAGATCAAGAGGATGGGCTTTCCTTCTTTCCCTTACCTCTTCTTTTCCTCTCAGCTAGCCTGTTGACGTGCCAGAAGTAGAGATGCTGTTTTTACATATGCAGCCAAGAAAGGAAACCTCTGTGTTTGCATTCAGTTTTTTTTCTAAACCAGTGTTGTGGACCGATCAGACAGTGATGTTTCTGTCCTGTCCAAGCAGTATTTTCTCTCACATATTTGTGGCAAACCCTCTCCTTAGCTCTCCTGAGCCTGTCGGTCTGCTCTCCCTCAGTTTGCCCTAAAGCCATGTTCAAGTTTGTTTCTGTGCTGCAGATGCTTCCTCAGGTCTCCTGCAATGCTGGCTTGGTTTTGGGTATTGTTACTAAAATAGCAAGCAGATTACATTGCGTAATCGTTCAGTGTCTGAGTTGGATTGTGGTAGTATTTATACCTGTGTAAATCTTTGCTCATCCTTATTTATTGAGTTTCCCATCTGCCTCTGCTGTACTTCAGTATTACAGGCTGGGATATGCTCGAAAACTTACTAGTACAAACATTTTGTCTTCACACTAAGTCTGAGGAGAAGAGTTTGTGTATGGGTTCTGAATGCCAACACAGATGAAGTAAAAAGCATTCCGTCTTAGTGAGGTCAAAAGCGCTGATATGTCACATAGGGATAATGCCTCACATGGACAGTTTCTTCTTTAAGGCCTTGTGGTGCGCTCATTTGTACACGTGAAACATTTTGTCGTCAATCCAAAAAAAGCATGTGCAAAATGCATAAGCATAAGCCTACTATATATTCAGAAAGGTTTATGCATGGATAGTGTTGGGTGGCTGTTTGATCAAAGCAAAAGTCACATTGTTAGTGCTCATAATGAGTTGCAATGTCATTGAAACATTTTGCTCAAATTCACTGTTTTGTTGTCCAAACTGTGCATACTTGCATAAGCACCATATGCACCATGAGAAGGTCTGAGATATGCATTCACAAAATGTATAAATGAGGCCATAGTCTGTCATTGCGTAAGGAGCACTGAGGACATAGTATTGGCAACAACAATAACAAAAAAAAGCTGACCTAAAAAAATTACCACGCAATCCTGGAAGCCTTTTGCAGCCAGCAGCATGCAAAGACTGTCCAAAAACAACATGAACCCAAACAAGAGTCAGTTTCACAAAACATTGCTGCTATCAACTAGCAGGCTGCCACGGTCACTTATTTTTTGCACAAGATTAATCCCAGTTTTCAGCATTCTTATTGTTATCAAAATGATGTCTATTTAATATCAAAATATTTGAAGTTTCTTTCCGTACACCTCACCAATCTAATATCCGTGCTAATGGGTCTCAGCGGTGGAGGGGAAAACAATAAGAACCTCAGTGAAGAGAACATCAGTCTTGCCCTCTGTTCTGTTCATTCACTAGAACACTATATAGAGACCAGATGTTTGCGTGTTCCTGGCTGAGCCATCCAGCCGTGTTTCTAGAAATGGCCAGAACTTTAACAATCGCATCGACACCACAGGGAGCCGCAATCTGCTTTGCCATCTACTCCTCTTTCAGTGTTGTTTACAAACACTTATGTTTTTGTTTAGTTTGTGTATCCACAAAAATAAAAAACATCCGTGAACATTAATTTATTACAAGTTAGACATAAAAACAAATGAAATGGAAACAGTATTTGTCTGGTATGCACATTGCAAATGGATGCAGCCCCTGTAGATATCCTGCTTTCTGGAGTTACTTTCCACATACCAGCTTCACAGACTGGTTTCAATGCCTAACCTTTGACCCTAGCATTGGTGCCTTTTTTTCTACCCAGGAATCCATCTTTACACACGCTATTTCTACTCCTCTGAAGTGGAGATGTGCCAGAAATACCCTGCAACCATTTAGAGCAAGAAATATCCTGTTTTGAGACCCACAGGCTATCTCCTCTTTCCTTTATCCTGTCTTGCAGAAAGTGCCAACACGTTTTGCTGTTTATTTGTGGGATTGTGTGAAATGATCTTAGCCCACCTAAGAGAAACTCTTCCAGGAGGGAGGGCTTCTTGGAAGCTGGCCCATCAGTAAAGACCTGTAAATGTCACATTATAGTAGAGTGCTTTGATTGGCTTTGGGAGAGGGTGTCTACCTGGGCGGCTCTCAGTCTGCTCGTGCTTTTAGCAAAACAAACAATGGCAACAATCTTCAGTCTGGCACGAGTCAGACAGTTGGTGGAGGTGGTGCCAGTTACTGTATATATACATAATATATGATGTCTCGTATTTTGGTGATGACAGCCTAAGCTGGATGGTTCTGAACCGGTTGAGTGCAGAGGCAAGCCATGTCTCCCAAGAATCCAGTTAACTATTTAGTCCAGTGATTTATGACCATCCCTAATGCATGACAGGACTACTTAGAGACAAGACTAGACTGATGTCATCGCACACAAAGAGCTAAAGGAGGGAAAAGAGACCCTCTTCATGTGAGAGATGTTGTTGATTCTGGGTAAAGTCAGTTTCCATCTCTTGAGATGAACACCAAGCAGGATCTTCAGTGTGCCAAGCCATGACTCAAATCTCTATCAATCCCTTAAAGATCCTCAGCCATCAATGTGCCACAGGCAGCTGGAAATAAAGAACTACAGTTGCCAGTTAAAGAGTTTTAACAACAGTGGCCATCTTTGCTCTGTGTTTGTTACAACTTAGCAAACATGAAATTACCTACAGTGAGCCTAATGTCGCATAATTTACCCAGCATGCTGCAACTGAGTTGCCTTGTAATCACGTCTTTTTGTTTTTGTGCCTTAATTTGATCTGAAATAGGTACCATGAGTTGGACATCTGCAAGACCTTAAGGGACAATCTCAGCTACAAAACACTGATTGAATATCCTGTGCTTCACATTGTACTCAGAGATCATTGGAAGGAATATCCACTGAAAGGACCAGGTAAAAAAAAAAAAAACACTCTTATCAAGCTTTTACTGTCATGGCTAATGTCTGTATCAATACTAACACACTTGTGCTTTATCAGTAAAAAATCATAGAAATAGAATGAGAGTAAAACAGACATTTCTATATATCTATATATATATATATATATATGTATATATATGTATATATATATCATCGTAGCAGGATGATCAGTGGTGGTCATTATTATGTGTGCCATTGCCATTGCAACTGGGCTAATTTCCATGAAAACACATTGACAATTGGCAAGTTGCGGGACTCACTGAGGTGAGGTCTGGCAGTAACGACCAAACGAACAGTTGAGTAATATATTTTCAAATAAGCAATATGTTATTTTTAAAATATGACCATAATGCTTATTTCCCTGTTTCTTTTGTTGCCATTAATTGCATGGTTGTTGAAACATGTAAACTGAAACTGTAGCTGCCTCCAGAGGATGAATGAGAGCCACTCCTGAGTGAACAGCAGAGAGGCAGAGACCGCAGAGATAAACAGTGTGCAGATCAGCATATTTTGACTAATTTCAACCAAACCTGAGTGGGCTATTGTTAGAACAGTGGATTAACTAACTAGTAACTAATAAGACTAGTTAAGATGGTTTTGGTAAGTTTTTTTTTGTTTCTGTCAAGTTTGAATGAAGTGTGTTTTATGATGAGTCAACAAAGCAATTAAGCTAATGCTAGTTTTAGTTCGGAGAGGAACTTGGATAGGTGTTCGGCCAAATATTTCTTTTTAATAAAGACAACAGGTGTAAGAATAGGCCATAACAGAGTTCTCAAACTAGTGACTGTGCACGCTTTAGACCCCACTGTTAGGTGTTGTCACAATAACAACTAACAATCGCCGTATTCTTTTTAATAGTAAAATGGCCACGGCAAACAGTTCAATCTTTGTTCTACTCTCATTCTATTGCTTTGAAAAAAATATTTCACCCTCCATGTTCAGCCTTATGCTTCTTTATTTAACTATGTGTTCTGTAACTAAACAAAAGGGTGGACATATGACATGAGTCAAAACCCTACGTAGCCCCAAAACGCCAACCCCTCTCCACTTCCCCAATTCCAGCCGCATTGTATCATGTCCTGGTTTCTCCAGCTGAGACTTTGAGACTCCCTGTTCCCTTATTTTTCACTATGGCAACATGCTACCCCAACGGAAATGAGGGTGTTCTGCACAGCATCACACACACCAACCTAACCTCAACAGTGTCTGTGGCCAGAAAGAGGATCAAACATGGCTTACTGTTAAACAGTGACCTCATGAGTTGTGAAATGACAGAAGATGAGAAAACAGGAGATCAAGCCTGTGGCTTTTCTCACCTGTTTGTCAGTTTACTCCCAGTGGCTGATGTTTAATACCAACAAGAGTC
>JAPZEB010000021.1:9866397-9876888 GCA_029783705.1 Chaetodon striatus | reverse complement strand
TATAGCGGCACAATGTACCAGCCAGGTGTGCCTGAAGTATGAGGGCTTTCCTTCATCTGAAGCAACCCAAATTCCTCAGCATGGAGAGAGAAAAGAGAAAGAGAGGGTCTTTTCTTGGGCCACGTCCATCCGTGATGAGGAATGATGGAAAAAAAGAAGTCTGGGTGGGGGCAGGTGTTAGTGTTGGGAGGAGGGCGGTGGTTGGTGATCCTGGCTGGAGTGGAAAAAGGAATGTGGGGCTCCTGGAATGTTTAGAGCAGTCGGGGATAATTGAGTGAATTTGGAACAAGAAAAGACAAACCGAGGTCCCGCGGTGGAAGAATGTGCTTCTGGGACGTCTGAAGAAACATTCCATCCATTCAGACAGCTTCACCGGGCCCAGAACCTTCCTTAGATGGCACCATAGGGAATATAAACCCCCTCTCCACCCTCCTTCCCTCCTCCCATACACACACTCACACACTCACTGCTTTTTCTTTCACACTCTTCTTACCCGACTCTTCTCACACTGCAGGACAGGCAGAGATCCTCCTTTTTATATATATATTCTTTGCCCTTGAAGTCTGCGTACATTATTTCATAAAGTCTGCCAAGAGTGAAGCAGTTACATATGTCTCTCTCGTTTTTTATTTGGAACAGTTAAAATGTATTTTAAGTAACCATGGGAATCAAATGGGTTATACAATTCTTGCTCTACTTTTCTATGTCATTAGCATCATACAAATCCAGATGTGATTTTGCAGTAAAGGTCACCCATCTCTCCCATTTGTTTCATCCATTTCTCCCACTTTTCCCTTTGGGAAACTCTTTTCCACATTACAAACATATAATTTACTATGTCCATCAATGGTTAAGGTCTAGAAGGGTCCAACAGGCTTTTTGCTGTTGCCTTTTTGCAGGCTACCAGTAAAAGCTGACATATATACAGGTCGCCCCTTACCATTACTTCTGTTATCACACCAAGATACAACCTAAAATGTCATATGGTCTCCCAGAATTCGTCAACCTTCTATCATGACCCTGTTGGAGTGATTGGTATCCATGTTGCAACACAACAATGTAACACTGCTGTTGAGTATGAGATAGTGTCTTTTCTTTAATGGTATTGTCCTTTCATATTCTTCACAAATTAATTTTGTTCTTGATCTCACCCATCTCAATCTCAGATTTCTGAAACTCATCGTAGCATGCTATATAAATTGCACGACTATACAGCTCTATATCTTGAAATCAAAACCACAGTGGTCTAAATACAGACATTACTATGTGGATAGTAACTGTGAATGTTTACAATCCCTATTGATTCATTTGTTTTTGATTAATGGACTAATTGTTTGATCTGATGGTAGAAGCAATGTTGATCACAACTTCCTAAAACCCAAGTTGATGTCTTCAAATTGCTGATTTTGTCCAACCAATAACTAAAACCCAAAGAATTCCAGTTTATTGTTACATAAACAAACAAACAAATCAATCAGGAACAAGTTAGTGTTTTGCATTCTTGCTTAAAAAATAATTATCTGCTGATCGATTAGTTAACTGACTAATCCTTTGGTGTCTAAATGATTCCTATAGGACTATACAAAAATATGGAGAACTAATATGAAATGTGTTATGGAGAAATAACTAAATTCTTTCTTTAAGAGACTTTTAAAGTATAAAGGAGTTTGACTTGCAGGCTGTGCTCTGCTGATCCACTGTGAAACGGATTGAGCCATTAGGTTCAGTGTGTTTCTGACTGTCACTTGTTGGGCTGAACGCCTCACTGAGGGCTGACAGACTCGTAGGCTACACGTGATGGTCGGTGCGCGTCACCGAAGCGCTGTCGCTCGCCTGGAGACTAAAGCAGGGCTGACTGACACTGTGTAGCAGGCTACTGTAAATAAAGAATAAAAACCCAACCAACTAGCAGGAAACAAATAAGCAAGCCAGGCAGCATCGGGTTAACTGATAGTAGTTTCTGTCATTCATTCGCCGAGTTGTCTGTAAGGGTGTTTTTCACTCCTTTTTTTTCCAGATTTGAGCGTGCCAAGTAAAGGGAAAGCAAAACATGGCTGGTTTAATGGCAGGTTTTGGTCATTACACCCACGCCGTCGTCCGGGGAATCCCCGCGTCCCTGGCCAAAGAAGCGCTCCGGACCAGCCAGTCGGAGGTGGACCTGGCCAAGGCGCGGAGGGAGCACGAGGCGTACGTCGAGGTCCTGGGGACGAGGCTCGGGCTGGAGGTGGTCGAGCTCCCCGCGGACGAGTCGCTCCCGGACTGCGTGTTCGTGGAGGACGCGGCCGTGGTGTGCGGTGACACGGCGCTGATCACCAGACCCGGGGCAGAGAGCAGGAGGAGAGAGGTAGGAGAAGTGTCATCTTCCACCAGCATGATTCAATACTCCGAAAATAAAAAGTTTGATGTGAAAGTGGAGAGGAAGGCGACCTCCCCTCCCTCGGTCGCCTGTTGTACTCACTTGGCATGCAATTAATAGTCTGCAGGGGTGCATGATGGAGGGAGAGATATTAAGGTGGCTGATCTGTTAGCAGGGATTTAAAATTGTGTTTCTCCTATCTTTTAGTCAATTTGTAATTAACTCAATTAGAGTCCACTCCAGCTGCATAAATTAAATCTTATGCAAAAATGTGTTAAACTATAGTTTTAGGTCTCACCCTGCACGAGGCCTACATATCTGAAAGTGCCATATCAGATCACATTTAACCATATTGTGCACCAGCCCATACAAAAGGGTATGGTGATTAAGCATGGGGCAACGCCCATTTGAAAGACTACAGTGCTTTTGTCAATATAATATGTGACTGTGCTGCACTGTACATTTCCCAGTAGTCTGAAAAATAATGAGTTTTTGCACATTTATAGTGCAGTTCACTTTTCTTAGTAGTGAATGACTATTGATTGTCAGCTGTCACTTCATGTTATGTGTAGTTGTCAATATATTTAATGTGTTACATTTAAGGCATTCAAAAAGATCTTGCTTCATATCTCACAGGGTAATTGTCTGATTAGGATCATAAGAAGAAGAAAAAAGAAAATATAGAGATGTATTTTAGGAACTGAGAGGTTGATGCTGAAATTAATTAATCAAGACCGTAATTTTGAAAACAAAACAACAGTGTGAGTGCACTTGGTTTCCTAGTGAGGTTAGCTGCAATGTAGGGTAGCTGTGTGTGTGTGTGTGTGTGTAAGTGAATGACAATGATTGAAACGGTAGGACGGCTTCTGTGAAAGCCCCTGTCATTTCACATCAGAGTCACTTTACTTGGCTCACTGGTGCTAATGGTCCCCAGCCTCACTGGCGGCGGGGATACTGATTGAAAAAGCTCGGCGTTGCTACCTTCAGCCACCACATTTGATTTATTCTGAACGTGGTACAAGTTACATTAGCATGCACATGTGCGCACACCATCAGCACTCTGCCAAAACCCTTTTTCACATTTAAATTGTGTTTTTTTTTTTTTTTTCATATTTCATAAAGAGATAGCAGTGATTTGGTTTCTCACCCCTGTTCAGCTCATGGGAGCCGTCAGCTGTGATGAATGAAAAATTGGCAAAGTGTGAGGTACAAGAGCGTTAATAATATGTTTGCAAAAACAGGACTGTTCAAATCACTGTTGGATTGCATTAAATGCATGACTATTTATTGTCTCGGGCAGAATTATAAGTGATCCAGCTGAATAGGATGCTTTTATTCATAATGAGATATAATGTCCTGTGAAAATGACATTTCATTACTATTATGTGAGTTAAAGTGCCGGCCCGCTGGATGCACTGTGAAAAATCAATGAAATGACGTTTTCACATTAAAATGAGCATAAAGGCTTTTGTTACACAGGGGTTATTTGGCAGTGTGACTTTTGAATGATTTAATTTAGTTTAATGATATTAATATTTGTGCCTTTTGTGCATATGAGGAATAATGTAATAGAACCATACTTTTGTACCACACAGTATAATACATTGTAAAGCATTATTTATCATTATAATGATTATAGCTATAAAACCTAAGATGATGTTCTTTGTTCTGGTGGTGCAGGAGGTACAAGATGTAGCAGCACCAACAGCATCACCACAGCACTCAATCGCTGTGGGTTTTATAGCTCTCATAACATTTCTCAGTGTGTAGAAAAGTTTTCTTCAAACTCTTATCGAGGCCGCTGTTTACAACAGCTGCCATGGCAACAGATAAGGTGCAGCTATCGGTAATGCAGGAGCATGTCTCTCACCAGTCACAGTGAACCTCCCTGGTGTGTGACATGTCATGAAATTACAGTAATGCTAATCTTATTGTGAGTTTAAAAATAGTGAACTTACAGTGTATGAGCACTGCCTCATTATCCACCTACGAACAGATGGTGCTGTAATTATTAGGTACATCTTTTTTGATCTGAGGAATTATGGAAAATGGGAAACAGCAGTTTCTAGTCTTTTTTTTATTAGCCCTTCTGAGAATAAATCCTTTTGCTTGTGGAGGTGAACTACAGTACAGTTGCATGATCACTCACTTCCTGTAGACATGACAGTGCTTTTCCTGTCTCTGTTTGTGTGATCAGTTACAGTTATCACGTTTGAAGGCTCTGCCCATATGTCTTATGAATGCCTGTGTTGAAACAAAAGCATCTCCCATTCACTGGTGGTTGAATGGAAATGATTTTCATCATGTGATTAAATCAGCGTCCTTGCATGCAGATTTGGCTGCACCACAACACTTATTGGTGTGTTACTAGTTCAGTATAAGACTGATTTCAAGAGAGTCCAGCTTTATTCTGAAGAATCAACAAACATCCTGGGAAACTTTAATTGGATGAGTTTGTTCTCTAACCTAAAAGATTAATGAGTGACTATCAGGAAATGGCTTTTCTATCCACTGCATGGTTGGCCGGGGCCCTGTCTATTTTCTCTGCCTTGATTCACATATTTTTCAGCCCTCCCAGTCTTCCATTTATTGCTGCCAATTTACTGCCAAGACGTATGAGGCAAGATTCAGTCGCTTCCAGTTGCAGTTTGAATAAAAAGCTTGTTGTCAGTGCTTGTCATTAACTTGACTGGTTATCAATTTTTTAAAGTTGATTTGGAGTCGTGCAGGCATCAGTGTACTGTAGGGGCCAGTGAGTAATTGTAGACAAATGTAAATGTAGGTTAGTTCAGTTTGTTTAACTGTTAACCAGGATAGTTATATATGCTGCCAGTGAAAACATGGACTTTGTCCAGGTGCTCTGGACTGTCAGGGGGAAAACACTTTCTAAAACCTGTGCTTCTGAAACTCATTGGATCAGATACTGTGGAGTGCAGGTGTTCAGTGCAGCAGGAGAATTGATATGGGAATTCAGAGGTCTTCTTATCTATGCTGGGAGGAATCACTTGTTATTGTTTGTCACTTCAGTCTATTTTAAATGCAGTGGGATTTAGTTGTTGGTCTGTTTACCTGAATTGGCCTCATCCATCAGCTCTGCTTTGACTTCCCTTTTCTTCTTTTCCTCTAATCGTCTGGTAGAGTCACTGCAGCAGAGATGAACTAGTTGGTTCACACAGTTTGATCACTCTCCTCTCTGCCTAAAGGATGATCACTTTTTCTAATTGATTGTATCCATTGTAGAGTTCATTATTGTTCGACTCCCTAAGACAGCATTGAATGGAATAAGTTACTAAACATTTCTTAAAGGTTGCAGGAATCTTATCCATTAGGCTGTGGCTTAAAAGCTTTATTATCAGGGGAAACGCTTGTCTGATGCACTGCATGATTGTTCACTGCAGACTGCAGCATTGTCTGAAAACACTCCAGCAAAGAGCCAGAGTTAATTATTTCATAATACTACACATTGGTCTGATAAGCTGAAACTGTTCACTAAGCTGGATGCAGAGCTGCAGATTGTCAGGTGACCTTTACGTTCTTGCTGATTGTGAACCTATTCAGGAATCACAATGTAATGGCACAAATAAATCTGCTGTTATTTTGTGTCTTGATTACTTTGTCATGAGATAACACACTAAATCATTCTCTCAATGTCAAGCCTTTTGAATTGAGATACATTTGAGTACATTTCATGGCCTCATGGGTCAAAAGTATTGTTATATGTTTTTAATTTGACAGCATACAGTAGCATGCTTGTTTTCCTGTTGTTTACAGCCGCCTTGTGCTGTCTGATTACAGGGCAGAGAGACTGACCCACAGACAGTTTTCAACACATTTAATGTTCATTTAGATTGATAATTACATTAGCCTGGCTTAGCCAACTTTCTATAGGGGTTAAATGTTGTAGACTGGAGTTCACAGGCAGATGATGATGTTTACAATCTCAATCACAAGATGTTGAATGGTATTTGGTGGACTCCCTGTGCCTGGGAGACTCTCACTAGACGCTCCGACAGCCCAGCCACTAAAGAAAGTCTCACTGGGATGTGTTCTGCATGCACAGAATGACTGACCTCAGAATATTTCCCTGGCCTGCTGACAACATTTGAGTTTATCAGCCCTCCTGGTCTTAACTGTTGGTTCCAGAGTAGCAAATGTTGCCAAACTTTCCTCCCTGTCACCTTCACACTCCACAAATAACTTACCTATAAATTTAAAGAAGAGTGAATCAAGCCGCCTGTTAATGTTGTAATTAAAAATGTCCTCCAGTATTTATGTTTGACAGGAAGGAAGTTGGTGCACTGCAGGTCTGGTGTGGATGAGTTCACAGTAAATTTTATTGTTGTCACTGCTCTCTGTCGATCTGATGCAGGTTTTGAACTGCTGGCACTCCTTGTGCCAATCAAACTAGCATGTTTTTGCTTGCTTACATACTTTATTGATAGTTTTTCAGCACCAACTCAGGTAAAAGAGTTCAGGTGTCTATACCCTTTTATACAGTTGCGTGCAGCTGTTTGGGCACCCCTAGTCAGAATTTCATTTACTGCGTATAGCTAAGCAAGTAAAAAAAATACCTGATTTCTAAAAGGCAAAATATTTAAGATGACACATTTCTTCAGTGTTTTGAGCAAGATTACATTTTTTCAGTCTTTTACAGATTCACAATAACAAGAGAGGAGAAGGGCCTGGAGCAAAAGTTTTTGCATCTTGATGGTCAGTACTTAGCAACACCCGTTTTGGCAAGTATCACAGCTTCTTAACGCTTTTTGTATCCAGCCAAGAGTCTTTCACTTCTTGTTTGGGAGATTTTCACCCATTCTTCCTGCAGACGATTTCTAGCTCTGTGAGATTCTGTCTTGCATGCACTGCTCTTTTGAGGTCAATCCACAGGTTTTCAATGATGTTAGGGCCATGGCAAAACCTTCAGCTTGTGCCTCTTGAGGTAATCCATTGTGGATTTCGAGGTGTGTTTAGGATCATTGTCCTGTGTAGAAGCCATCCTCTCTTCATCTTCAGCTTTTTAAAAACAAAAGCCCAAAGCACGATCGATCCAACCCTGTGTTGAACAGTTGGACAGGTCCTCTTTTTATGAAATTCTGCAACCTTTTTTCTCCAAACACACCTTTGCTCATTGCATCCAAAAAGTTCTATTGTAACTTCATCAGTCCACAGGACTTGTTTCCAAAAAGCATCAGGTTTGTTTAGATGTTCCTTTGCAAACGTTTGATGCTGAATTTTGTAGTGAGGACACAGGAAAGGTTTTCTTCTGATGACTCCTCCATTAAGGTCATATTTGTACAGGTGTCTCCGCACAGTAGAACAGTACACCACCACTCCAGAGTCTGATAAATCTTCCTGCAGGTCTTTTGCAGTCAGATGGGGTTTGACAGCAGGTCAATCTGACCTCCACAGTTCCTGTTAACTGCCATTTCTTAATTACATTACGAAAAGAGGAAACAGACACCTGAAAACACTTCTCCATCTTCTTATAGTCTTCTCCTGCTTTGTGGGCATCAGTTATTTTAGTTTTCAGAGTGCTGGGCAGCTGTTTAGAGGAGCCTTTGGCTGCTGATTGACAGGACAAGGTTTCAGGAGTCAGAATATTTATAAAGCTTTGAAATTTGCCTCGCCTTTTCCTAATGAACAGGCCACAGCCCTAACAAGCTCTTGAGACCAAAACCATTTTGTTTAAACCAGGGTGTACACATTTATTTCTGCTGCAAAGTTTGGCATTTTAACAGGGGGTCTATGGGGACTGACTTGCTTTTGGTAGCCAGCCTGAAGTGGCTATTTGGTTTTTTTGCTCTTTTGGGTTGACTTTATTTTTGAGTCTCAGAGGCTGCAACTTTTCTTTAGTACATTTTGTTCATGTGTACAAATATTTGTATCAAAAACAATTCTACCTTTTTCTTAGAGTGACCTGAGCCACAAAACAAAATTCTCACCTTGGTTCCAAGCTAGTGGTCGTAACTGAAACAGAGAGTTGTTGGACAAAAGTGGACAAAATGAGTATTCTCCACAGAATATCTGGGTTCACTCACTGTGACTGCTCCTCCTCATTCAGACTAGACACTTAAAGGGCAGTTCACCTAACTCTAACTCTAGTAATGCAGATATCAAAGTGAAAAATGCATAGCATACATACATATTACACCAAAAGGATTATTGTGATTTTGGAAAAAGGTCTGTATGTGTTCTTTAACCAGCTAAAGCTTTAAAAGTTTTTTTTTTTTTGCAAGACATAGTGGTCAGAGCGAGCAAAAGTACAAGTTCAATTTCACATCAAAACTACTATTTCACTGCACAGCCTAATCATAAGTAATTAAATTAGCATTTCACCTGCAGCTGCAGCGTAATGGAGCCTAAAGACAAATAAATTCTGGAGAGAATTTTTGTGAGAGAATTGCAAGTTGTAATTGTCTCGCTTCAGCAGAAGTGTGATTTAATTTATTGCATTATTTAGTTATTTATTTTGGAGGGCATTGCACTGTAGCTGATTGCTGGTTGTTGCTGTTGAGTCAGTCAGGGCAGGTATAATTCAAGTCTCTCAGAATAGAAGTGCATTTACTGAAGGCACTCTCAATGAATTTAGATCAAGCTGGTGGGCTTGCACCTGTCTTACTTCATCTCTTCAATAGATATTATTTACAGTCACATTACCCAGTGGGTCTATGACATACTCAACAACAGCACGGTCAAGGAACTTCACAAATGCAACACTAGATTCTACCATATTTGTTTAAAGTTTTACACTTTAAATCTTAAAAGCCTTTGGAAAGCTTACTAAAATATTGGTCTAGATGAGTAGTTCTGAGTTTAATTAACCAAGCTGAAAGGACTTTCTTTAAGTGTCCTTGAAATTGTTTGTTTTTTTTGTTGTTGGGAAAAAATACAGCTCTTTTACTTTTTGCAGTACTGTTTTTGCGATATTTTTTTGTCAAAGATGAACTCAACTCTCAATCCAGCAGCCTGACAAGTAGTGGTTTTGCTGAACTCGATAAACTGCTTCATATAATTTGGGCTGTCTCCCAGGAGTTTCAGTTGGGTGACTTGTTCCTCTGTATTCATATCCTGAACTTCAGGTTTTGCTGTGCAGTCTCTCAGTCTGACAGTGAAGACAAACTTAATTGCCTAAAAAGAAAATCCCTTTCTGATCCCCCACTGTCTCTTTTTTACTGCCACTGTTTTTACTGAAGCAAAAAGACCTGACTTTAGAACAAGTGAACGGGGTGGTGATGTGTGATGCAGCTTTATCAACAGAATGAACTTCACTTTAAATCCACCATGAAATGATTGCTAAACCTGCCACCTTTTACTGCTCAGACACTGTGATGACTTAAAGTGTAGCCATTATCTGTTTTTGAAGTGTCAGTTGATGCTTGGTGTATCCTTATAATGGTACACTGCTGTAAGTAGTTACTGTAAGTTAAGCTCACTGAGCCCGGAAAATAATGGTCATTAAAAAGTGTTAAAAACTGTCATAACAAGTGTGAAAAGCTTTAGGTGTCAATTTAAGTCTGGAGACAGGATGGAAAATTCTGCTTCACAGACACAATATTTAGGTCATGTTTTTGTAGACGTAATATTTAGGTTCACAGTTTATATGTCCGTGCAGGCCCCTTTCTGGTCATGCCTCATGTAGCGGCCCCCAAACTAACACCAGACAGCACAGAAGCCCTGTTTTGACTAGATGGCCCGCAGATGCAGATTCCTCGCCGTCCTCCGGGCTCTTATATGACTTCCGTAACGGAACCGACCTGGTTTCCCTCAGGGAGGCTTGACATCCGCGTGTGAACGGGGGAGGAGGGTGAGCCACCTGGAACCCGCCAGCAGCATGTGGGCCGGGGTCAGCGTGCCTTCCCCAACTGTCTGTCACATTCCTACCACATTTAACCTGCCCTTCCTCTCACTGTTTGTCTGTCTGACTCCTCGTCTGGCGTGTTCGTTTGTAACATCGCGGTGCTGCTTCCTCTCCCGTCTTCCGTCTCTGATTAATTTTCTTATGAAGGAAAAATGTCAGATCTTGAGGTCTTTCAAGGTCTAACTCAGGTTAAGCTGATTCCATTTACATTTTACAGCCTAAGGTTCAGGATCATTGTTGCCACAAATCAACCACTCAACAATATTGATGGTCTGCC
>JAPZEB010000021.1:9811468-9825121 GCA_029783705.1 Chaetodon striatus | reverse complement strand
TCACAGTTATAAATATTAGATATAAAATCATCATTATAAAGTCAACATCAGTGCAAGTCTCAATATGTGTGTCACCGTTAAATCAGACCGAATATGCCAGCTTGAAAATGTGTATTTTCAGATGGGATTTGAAGATGGAAAAGGTGTTGATATTGCAAATGTCATTAAGGAGAGAGTACCAGAGGCGGGGGCCAGAATGGCTGAAGTATCTGAAACCCATGGCAGTCCAGCGGGCAGGTGGTGATGTGAGTTGGATTGCAGAAGAGGAAATGCGATATTTAACAGGAAGCCATTGAAGTTGCGGAAGAACAGGAGTAGTATGATCTATGGAGAGGGTTTTGGTAATGATACGGGCGTCTGAATTGTGGACCAACTGGAGTTTATGAAGACATTTGAGAGGAAGACCAGTATGAGCTCAATACGAGCTGTAACCAAAGAATGAACGAGGATAGCAGTGCTTTGAGGTGTTAATGATGGGCGAAGACGATTGATATTTTGTAGATGAAAGTATGCAGACCCAGTAACATTATTGATGTGGGCCCAATTACTTCTAATTCCTGCCGTGTTTGCTGTCCGGCTTAGCAATGTGCAGGGTCCTCTTTCCTGATAACAGATGATCTTAGAGGTTAAGAGTGTTATCTAAGAGTGATTCTACAAGCCCTCTTCAACAGAGGCACTCTTTAATCTGTAATCATTTCTAAGAACCCCTGTAGTTACAAGGCTCATAACACGCTGCAAATCTACAAGAATGTGTTAATGTTTTATGATAATGTCAGCTTTAAATTTAGAGAATGCAACCTAGCTCTCTGGAGTTTCAGTCTCTTGGCAGTAGATAGTTTTATATAACAGCCTTCAGTTAAACCTTTGTACAAAAATGAGAAAACACTAATTCTGTGTCTCGATAGAGAGTCTTTTGTATCATCACTCCAGCACCCAAATTGAGACCCATGTTCACTGAAAGATTTATAATGAGAGGTAATTTTGGTATTCTCTTTCAATTTTGATTTTCCATCTAAAAATAATAAAAAAAGCAGCTAATGAAGAGCCACTAGAGCATTAATAGAAAACTAATTAAGGAGAAGTCTTTATGTCTGCTTAATGAGTCTATACACAGCCAGCCATTCACACTTTTATGTGCAATTACATGAAGGATACAGCAGCTTTTCTCAGCTCTCTGAAATGCAATTACCTCTCACCCACAGACCATATATGCTCTTACAAAGCTGAAGACACCCCATTTAACAATCAGAAGCATAATGCCCTGCACTCTCACTTTGTTCCTCGCTCTCTTTTCAAATGATTTGTGTAATCCTGGCCTTGCTGCTATCTCTCTCCATTCAGCTGGCTGTAAATGTGTCCAAAGCAGGACTGTAGTGTGGCATTTTCCTCCTCAGAGCCCTGATATCCTGGGAGCCCCAAGTGAAAGCATTCTGACAGTGCAGTCGGTTTGGCTGAAACAGCTCTTTTTACTGGGGCAGCCTGCCAGATCCTTGTGGTCGATGTGGTGCGAGGGTCTCCAGATCTGCTACTGTTAACTATGCACGGCACGCCTTCACATTGACCTACTTCTCAACATTTATGTAATCCTAAAGCTGATTGGGAGGGATGTCATGGCTTGGTTAACCACAGGTATGTTCCAGCATACACCAAGGATTTGTTTGGATAACACAAGGACAGGCCATGGAGGGTTTGTTTTCTCTTGGCTGCCACTAAATGAGCTGTTGTCATTTCATACTTTAGTTACAGGCTGTGACAGTGTAAACCGTCGCAGTAAGTTCCCTGTAAGAATGTAATGTTTGACCACCATGACAGCATCAGACTGGGCCCTTTTTTTCCGTGTACGCACCCACCTGTGTGACTCATGTTCGAGTGCTTTGTGTGTTCTTTATGATCACCATTCCTGCAAGACTGACGGGAAAGAAATCATTAAGTATTGATTCCCGATAAGAGAACTTCACACTGTTAGAATTTTTCTGTGTGCGTCCTCTATCTATTTAGTGTGCCTGTCTGTGTGTGTGCAAGTGTGGCTGTGCAATGGAGTGTAAGAGGTGTATGAGTGTAACAATAGTCAGAACCCCATTACAGCTTCTGTAGATTTTCTCCCTCATGGCTGCCATTTATTCAAGCCTTCAGGCGCTCTTTCTAAAGAAGCACTCAGTGAAACCGCTGCCCCTGGCAAACCTTTGACAAATCTATAATTGAGCCATTTAATCGCACTTACTGCTCTCATCAAACAAAGGGAATCATCTCTCTGCTTCCTCCATGACGTCAGATACTTAATACCTAAAAGGTTCAGATAGCCTTATCCAACTTGTTGCTGCATAGCTAATGAGGTTTGTGCATTTATGTCAAATTCCGCTTGGTCGATTGCCCTGAAATGCAGCCATTATTCCCATTCTGTACTCCATTGGTCTTTGAACTTTCCTCAGTCTGCATAGGCCTCTGCTATCTGTTACGATCATCTCCTGTGTCCTGGATGTCCAGCCAAACCCTCAGCTATGACGCACAGGACTCAATGTTCAAACTTGTGCCCATGTGTCAACACAATCAAGTCACTTTTTTTTCTTTGTTTGTACACATAGCTCTTTGAATCAGTAGACTGCAACTTTTGACCAACTGTTTATGTTTTCGAGTCCTTTTACATTCAGAGAGAGGCCTCAAAGCTGCAGTAATTTTTATATTAACTAGAAGGGCAGTCAGAGAGTGCAGACCTCCGCCGAGGCCAAATGCCCGATTTCACACTGTTAGCTAAGTAAAAAATAGTTTGTGTTTTCCCCCTCCTGATTCTGATCTGCTCTAAAATTTAATGGCGTCCTCCTTGGCCCATACTACACCCTTTGACCAAGTCTAATAAAAATCTGGCCAGTAGTGTTTTCTGTGTTCCTGCTGACAAACAACCAAACCAAAGGTTCTTGGCGGAGGTAACAATGCATCATATTACTTTGTGTAGTGTGAGAAGGGTCGCTCATAGTGATGGCACCAATTATAGACTCTACAGTCCGTCTTTGCTCTACGGAAATCTATAGCATTTTCCAGCTCATTGTTTTGGTTTTGCAGCCCACAAATGTACTGTTTTGCTTCGCTCTCAGTGGTCCTATCAATCACCACCTGTTTTTAGTTGAAGCAGGCAGCTGTACACTACACTGTGCACTGCATTTCATACTGCCCAACACCAACCAACAGACAAAGTAAGCAACTAGCTGGTGAACATAGGATCCCTCAGGAGTTGGTGGTGACAAAAACAGAGCTAAAAAGAGAGGGAATTGGCCCTCCTAAGTTCTGCCCTTTTTTCATCCAATAACATTTGAGCAAGCCTGGAACACGGCAGAACTTCAGTCAACTTTCTCCTTAGTCAGACAAGATCGAGGCTAATGTGTCTTTGTGCATATTATCTCTGTAAGCTGTTGCTCCAAAGTAACTTTTCAGTGAAGAGAGTAACGTCAGGTCGGCACCATACTCTGTATTCAGTAATAGATACATAAAGTACTTTGCTGAGAAAGGGAAAAGCAATATTGACTTGTAGTCTTGTCATCCTCTGTCTCTACTTCTCTCTGAGGTTGTAAGCCTTAACTGGCGTTGTTTTGCCTACTTCAGAAAATTTAACATTGTGAATATATCCTTCCATCGCATGCTGTAGTCCTACTGTCTCCTTGAAGCTACAGTATACCACGTAACTCCAAGTGATTTACTAAGTGTTGGACTCATATTTGCCAGGTGGCCAGAAACACGACTGCAGACGAATGCTAATGTTGTTCTGGGTAAATAGGCCAGTGGCTCCCAAACTTTTGGAGACCATGGCACCCCTCCAGAGGACATTTTTTACTGTGCCACCAAACCTCCAATGTAACATGCATGTATGTGAACACTTGCTTATCAGTTTAAACAACTGTGGCAAAATCACTGCTTAACATCCTTTTTTTCCCGCCTCAGCTGACCTTAGTGTCTGGCGTTACATGCCACTGATTTCATGTATTTTTTTTTTAAACCACAGACTACAGCTGATAGCTGTCATTTAAAGAGGTTGACCTCCTTGCGTGTGAAGCTCGGAGGAATGCTGTGTCCCCATTATGTTGGAGCGTGGGACTCTGTTGCCGGGTGTAGGGAGGCTAGGATGACCTTCAGGAATGCTATTGTTGTGTACTCGATTCCCTTTCCAAATGCACTGTGCTCTATCAGACTGATGGTCCTTTTTAGTAGAATGCGATATCAACGGGTAGCAGGGGCGAGAGAATGGGGAGAGGGGGTCCATAAAAAGCCCCAAATAAAAGGCTGTTCTCTCTGCTCCGTCTCCCCTGTCCTGTGCTGGAACGGCAGGAATGTGGCAGGCAGACCGACTGGATCTCAGAGCCGTCAGCCCCTAATGAATTTTAAAAGGCCTTTTTCATTCAAAGCAGGGTGCTGGCTAGCAGCATGTCGCCTGGCCAAGCACTCAGGGGAGAAAGGGGAGAGAGGAGAGAAGAAGAGAGGAGCATAGAGGGTTGGGGGAGAGGAGAAGGAGGTGCTGGCAAAGTGAGTTGGCACCTAGGCAGGGTGGGGTATTGGATGTCCCTCACAGTGAGAGATAATAGGCCACTCTGCATGAGAAGCCACTGTAGGAGCATTCTTGACCCTGCCACGAGGGTCTGAAGAGAATAGAGGGAATGTGAGAGACAAAGAAAGAAAGAACAGTAAAGGAGAAAAGAAAGAGAATAAGGGCCAGATAGGAGAGACAGACCTACTAAAGACAGTGTATTCTGACAAAAAAGAAACTCGAAATGTCTGCACCTGTTGAAGGAATTGTTTGCCACTTTGGGAAATATGCTTACTCACTTTCTTGCCTACAGTGAGATAAGAATATCGATGCCACTCTCGTGTCTGAACAGAAATATGAATCTACAGCCAGCAGCGGTTAGCTTAGCACAAAGACTGGAAAAGGGGAAACCACAAGCCTTTCATGCTGTGCAAACATGAAATTGGTATCAATTGTATTCTCTAATACTTGACAAGAAAGCAAATAAGAATTAGCCAAACTGTTCTGTTAAAGGCTATCACAGCTTGACAGTACATTAACCTCTGCTGTATGCCACCTTTTGTCACAAAGATAATGAGCACTTTAACTTCCACAAAGCGTAGAGGTGAGGAAGTATTGACAAAGACATTCTGACTTAATGATTGATGAACCTGAAATTGGCGACTGTACCCAGTGGATGGATTAACTCTTTTGTGAATGCAGTATGAATCACATGAGGGAACATTAACTTCAAGTTTAATCTGCTGTAATTAGCAGTGTATCTATGGGGAGCTGTTAAGGCCTTGCAGTGGCATGCTAAGTGTTTTGTCAATCATGATTACAGTACTTAATGCTCTGACACAACCTATAGCAAAACAAGCATTGGTTTTGTTAGACTGATGCAGGTGAAGCTGGCTAAAGAAGAAGACAGGAGACTTTAATGTCAATCACACTCATTGGTTGCTTTATTATAGTAAGTTTTTGGAGAGTGGTGGGATTCATCCATTCAGTTGTTAATGACGTGGGGTTAAAGAAAAATTGAAAATGGTTTTTCCCCACAGATTTTAAAATAACATCTACAGATACCTATGATTGTAAGGGGTCATGTTGGAGCGACATCCTCATTGAACTTTGAAGTGGATGTGTGAGAACAGGAAAAATGTGCACTCCTGCCAACTATGCACAAGTATATAGGTTATCTGCTTCAGTGAATCCCTGTTTCTGCTACAACATGCTGATGGCAGCGTCCAAATGTGCCGAAAAGCACATGAAGAATGCAGGTCAAGAGTGTGATGGTGTCAGGAGGGTTTTCTTGGCTTACGTCAGGCCTGTTGGTGCCAGCTGAGAATTGCTGAAACACCACAGCCAATGGGAACGTTGTAGCTAAGCAGGTGCATCCCTTTATGGCCATTGTAAACTTTGAATATTTCCAGTACAAACAAGAATTGCTCCAATAAGTCGCACATAGTCCCAGGATCTGAAGCCAACAGGGAATCATTTGGGATGAGATGCAGCGCCATGTAGCGTTTCTGTTTCACCTGTGCAAGACCTGAGTGATGCTACGCAGACTGAATCCCTTATTGGACTATTTGGGACTTTGAAATCATGCTTTTATTAGCCAAATGAACCCATTCCTGTTAAAATAAAATATGTTTACTTATTACTTTTGGTACCACTACCCAGAAAATAAAAATAATGTGGCCCAAAAGTGCCTTAAATCTCACACAGCCCGTGCTTACCTGTCCAAATGCTCTGAGTCTGTACCCACAAAACTTCTGGAAGGCATATATGGGTCACACTTTGTGCTGATGTAAAATGAAAGTTTAGGTCATTGGAAACTGATGCTGGAGTAGACCGGATGATTCAGCCGCTTGGCTCTACAGCCACAGATTGATATTACACAAAGTCTGCTTTGTGAGCAGTTTAGCTAAGTGATTATTCTAGTTTTTCTTGCAGAATTTGGGCAACAGCCTTTGTTTAATTATAATTAGTGATAAATTACAATAAGTGTGTAATTTATCTTTGTGCAGTCAGTGTATGCCTGACCATTCACAAACTGTATACACTAGACCATTACATCACGGCACTCAATCTTCTCAGTGCACACGTTTTAGCAGGAGGAACTGCTTTAAAAATGGGGTGACATGATACTAATTCATGATCATTTTCAAATGTAGTTTGTCGTTCTTATTTTTCAGCCTCAGTATTTGTGCTTTGTCCACATCTCATTTTCTATGCCCACTAAATGTCTACCAAACTCACAAGCTACATTATTTTTGGTCTCTGTTGAAAGACAGCCTAATTGATGTTCTCTACCACACACACACACACACACACACACATCAGACACTGCAGATCTCATGCTGTTGTCTATGTATAGGGGCCTTTACGTTTCACAAATGGGGGGGCTGAACAGCCTTTGGGTCACATCACCTCTAGTGATGTCAGAGGAAATGCCAGAGAGCTGAGGTAAAGAGCTGCTTCATACAATCCTGCAGATTCCTGGGCAGACGACCGCTGTGATAGTGGAGGCTCCAGTGAGCTAGAGGAAGAAAGGAAAAAGCAGTGGCTGATAATGGCGGTGGCGACACAGCACAACGTGTAAAATGTGTGTGGCCTTGTGCAGAGACGTGTTTCTCCTAAATGTATTTTTTTTTAATTTAAGGGCTCAGTATGATCTACATAGGGTATTAAATGTTAAGTCCTTGCTCTGCAGCTTTGTTGTGCAAATCTTCCTTCGCTGATGGGCACAGACATGCAGACAAGTTCGTTTTTAATACGTTAAAAGTTGTAACTGACTAAGGTTTCCTGCAGTTGATGAATCAGTGATTTAGCAGGAATTACTTTGCTGGGACCGCCTAAAATTCCACAGCAATGGGACGCAGAGGCAACATGACATATAATGAACAAACATCTAACGCACAAGTGCTGTTTATTTCATCTGAATTGTGTACTTCCTCAGAATCTGACTCAACCTTTACCACCCGCCCAACATCTTTACAAACCTAAGTAAATGGAAAGCAGAGAGTTCCTCGGCGGTGCCTTGGCTTGCCTTTGCTTCGCACGAAAACAAAAAAATGAGAGGGATTAACTGTTACCTATACTTAATATGCTGCACACTGTTGCTGTCAAAGCTTTTAAGAAACCACTAATGAATTTGTGAACCCAGTTCTTTGGAAGGACGCTGTGTTCTCGCTGGTTAACTGAACTAGAAAGATGAGCAGAGTTCCCGCGGTGAGGATGAAACATGTAGGAGGAACGTTTAATTATCCTGTGGGATTCCACTGTCTGTTTTCTGGAAAGTGAATAGATTGGAAATTTGCCATTGTGGTTGTGAGCCATCAAGTCACAAGAATGATTGCCTGTTTAAAGAAACAGTCATCCAAACAAACAGCTGTATAGACAATAAATGTTAATGAATATACACCCAGTTGCCAGTTTATTAGGGTACACCTGGCTAAAACTAATGGAGTCTAATCCAACATTCCTGCAATAAACCTGGCCTTCATGAAGGTTGTAATGTTCAGTTTTTGCTAAAACTGTTGCAGAGAGCTGTTGAATCAAGTCAGGGATCATTTTGCAGAATATAGTTTGTCGTACTGTTGAACTATATCACATCATACAGAGAGGTGTTTTTGTTATTTAGCCCGGCCTCACTGATATAAATGGTGTGGACAAAATAGTTTAAAACACCTGTCAGTATAATGCAACACAGTTAAACAGTACCACAAACTACATCCTCCAAAAATGACCATTTAGTCGAAGGAAGGATTTACTATAGGACTAGTTTCAGCTAGGTGTACCAACTAAACTGGCAACCTTAGCATATAATACTATTATGCGGGTATGTGTGCATAAGGATAAGATGGTTGTGCATTAATATGTGTACATGCTGGCCTTAATTGTGATATCTGGGCAGTGCATGGCAGTCTACCTGGATGACCTCATGGTTAGATGCTTCCACATATGAGAAGAAGCAGGAGCATTGTGTTCGCCAAGAAGCACAGTGAGCAGGCTGAGGTCATAGTGAGATAGGGCTTGTGGAAACACTGATGCTCTCGGTAACATGACTGGTCTTGGAAACTTCTCCCGCAGGAACCCCAAAAACAGGACAGTAAAATCACACTGGGCGGTCAGACAGGAGAACAGACCAGCCGAGGTCCAGCCAAAAAAAAGACCTGCTCTTTCCTCAGGTTTCCATTTCAGCAGAGAGGACATCCAGGTGAAGTGTGGTTTGCCCCTTCATTTTCCATCCAAGGAGTGCGTTTCATAATATATGTTAATACTGTCTGGGTGGCAGCCATCCTTTTACTTCCTTCCTATAAATATACGAAAGACAGATGACCCAGACCATGAGGACAGGAAGAGGCGTTCTTAGTTTGTGTTGGTCCTTCAGCGTACCTATTTTCCTCAGCCACTGCCTTGTTAAAGTTTTAAAGTACTTCCTCCAAAATGACATCATTTCATGGCTCATTAAAATGATGTCATCGCAACCTGTTGGGGAGAAGAGGTTTTGTTTCAGTGTACTCAATCTCAGGAATCCGGGTAAACACTGTGCCTAACAGAAATCCAGTGAAAATCCTCAAACTGATTTTCATCATCTTGTTTACAGATGTCTGATTAGAACTGGACCGTATCATAATATTCCCGAAGATAGGAAATGCTGATGGTTTGGACCATTTGCTGGTGTCGCTTACTGTACGTCATCACAGTTCAGTCTTTTGTTTAGTATCAGCAGATGTTTTTAGAACATTTCTGTTTGTGTCCTTGTGGTTGTTCCAGACGGAGGCAATGAAAAAAGCTCTGAAGGACTTGAATCTGAACATTGTGGAAATGAGTGACGAGAACGCCACACTGGACGGAGGAGATGTGCTTTTTACAGGTGAGCTATGTGTCCTCGATCACTGTGTTTTGTTGAAACACCTTAAACCTCTGCACCATCAAACAAAAGTCTGAAGCCATCCACATATGAAAGATTGTACAAAAAAATAAAGCTGACACTCTCCCTAGAGGGGGGACCATTGTTTCTCTGAGGTTTCTATAAATTTATGCAACATATATCACATAGTTGCATATAATAATAAAATAGTAGGTGCTCTATAAACCCCAGATAAGTGTAATAGTTGTTAGTTTTTACAGGAACAGGATAAAAATATGAAAAGAAAGCTGAGGTGAGACAGGGCACTGTTTGCCTTTACACCTAGCTTGAAAGCTGGCACCATGTCATCTGTGTCAGTTTGTACTGGATGCAAATGTGGATACATGCAAGTCTAAAATTTAGTACTGTAGGGTTGCTATGGTGTTGTTATTAAATGCATCCTGAGGTTTTATTGCCTGCCCTGTATTTGGATCTCACTTCCCAAACAGTGTTACCTGTGTGATGTCAGTCGCAGGGCAAGCAGACAGCGGAAAAAACTGTACGCCACTTCACACACAAGTGAGTTGGAGAGCGAGTTAGTTCCGCCTACCCTCTCTGGCAGACAAACTACTGCTGGGTGATGGAAAATGCGTCACTAACTCTGCGCCACTTGCGATTTTCCCTGGGCATGTCGTCACAGACACCTAGTTCATAATACTGCAAATACAGGGGCTTTTATCAGTGGACAAAAGGCTCAGTCACCATTGCGTGACCTCATTCAGTGATGGATAGTGACAGATATTTAATTAAATGAAGATTTTTGTGAAGTGTTGTACAACTTCATTTTGGCAGTAAAAACTACCATGTGTACTAACACAACAAAAAACACTCATTAACAAAGCTTTTTAGCTCATACATAGACCTCATCTTAATGAGAATCTACAGCAAAAGAGAAACTATTAATTTAGTATTTAACACAACACCTCTCAATACAAAAGTGTTGGATGGATCAAACAACATACTGGTGACTTTGCTTTTCTCAGAGCTTGTAAACTGTTAAGTTGGTCCTGTGAGTGGAACCTGGGAAAGACTGTGGCTTCATCAAGGACCATTTTTCCTCAAACACCAGTTCACATTGTGATGGCAAATGAACATGGCTTTCCACACAGTCAACAGGGATGAAATATTTCTTTTACAAGCTTGGATGCTTTTAATTTGATTTCCTGCATGGCATGCTCTTAGGTCAATCAGCACATAGATAAGTAACATTATTGGCATAAACCTTTGCAATAAGTATCTGGCTCTGGTGAGCAGCTTACAAAAAATTGTTTTTCCACCTTGCTTCAATGATTGAGGTCAGTAATGACGTGGGTTCTACTTTAGATTTTTCCCTGTACTGCCATAAACAAATGCAGAAATTCTCCGACCATTACAGAAAATAGTTTAAAGCAGCAACATAATGCACATGTTTCTGGTTGGATTAAAATGGTACAGCAGGTTGCTTTGTGTTTTTTTTCACCTCTGTCTCATACATTATTTTCACATTACAAAACACCTGATGTGTTATTAAATGTTACTTGATTCAAAACATGAAACAGGGTCAGGTAGAATTCTGACAGGCCACATGTAAAGTTGGGTTTTACTGCAATCCAATATCTTAATAGAAGAACTATGCATGTACTTGTTGAATTCAAGTACAAATAAGAGGATGTAGCTGTAAACAAAAAACATTAGAGAGCAGTGAGATAGCAGAGTAAGAGCCTCTGCAGTCTCAGCTCACAGACTGTTGTGTGTCTGTAAGTTCGTGTCTGTGTTTCGGGATCCTCCACGCAAACATTCCTCTGTGCGACCTCGATGACCTGGTGCCTCAGCACACTAAGCAGAATTTCCCTCGAAAAATATTCTGTCGCAAAAACGTTGTGCAACACATACTGCAGGGTCAAATCAAATCAACTGTACTGCAGGCTCTCACCACGGGCTTCTTATTCCTCTGGCATCAGATAGTAAAATATGGTGAGGGCAGAGAAGCATTGGTAGAGTCATGTGGTAAGTCAAAATGTGGGTCAGTGTCTTCTACACTGCGCAGGCCACAAGGAAAAAGCATAGTACACTTAATTGGGTTTCGAGACACTGGCTCTACGTGCTCGTTCCTTCCAGCTGAAATCGGTTTCACATGGCAGGGCTAGAAACATTTCCTGTTGGCAGGGCCCCGGCTAACGGCTCATTTTGTAAAGTCTCAGCAGCTACGTTAGAAGCCCATCCCTGAGCTCAGTGTGCTGCTGCAGCTTCGCCAGGCATTCAGGGCTCTGTCTGCCTGTGCCCCACCATACTGACCACAGTTGGCCTTTCTCACAGGCATGCATAAAGTACACACTGTGGCGAGTACAGTGTTCACCTACTGTAGCTTTACTGCCTCGCTGTATTGCTGGTGTTCAAGACTTTTAGACTAGATCACTGTAGACTTTATGAATTTTAGAATCCTTTATCCCCTCTGCTATCTTTCGCAGCATTTTCACTGTATGCTTCAGCTCAACTCAACTCACTTTCGGTGCCATGTCCTTTCTCTATTTCGTTTAACACTGCGGATGCTGCATAGAAACTGCTGTGACATCATCTTTAATGTGACACTCACTGAATCCTTTTATCAGCAACCAAAAAGGGAATGACTGTATTTCATCAGTCGTACGGCTTAGTGCACATATAAAAAAGAAAAATAAGTGTGGTTTTCATTGAGGGTACCTAGGCTGTTTAAATGTGGGTTTGTGACTAGTCAGTGGCTGCTGTGTTTTAACTCCATCTCGCTTGGAACCTCGACCCAGGTGGTACCAAAAAGAGAAGCAAGTACTGTTCACAACTTTTGCTAATGGAAGGCCAAAAAAGGGTGAGCGGAGTTGAGTAGAGCTATGCTGCACCATGCAGGGGAAATGTGGCATTAGTTTCCTCTAAATACATTTTTTAAGTGCTTTTATAAAGCCTCATTACCTTGTGTATCTTTTCAGATCGATTTTTGTCTTTGAGATGTAAAGTTATTTATTAATGTACTTATTTATTTCCAAATATAGTTTGTTTAAACTTATAGCCTCTGATTATCTTTAGTTTCTGTTTATTGTGTATATATGTGTTCATCTGTGTGGTGAGGTGCTGCATACAGTTGAATTGATATTTGCTTATTACCAGTGGTGTCTGATCCTCTCTTCAGGGCGAGAGTTCTTCGTGGGCCTTTCCAAACGGACCAATCAGAGAGGAGCAGAGATCCTAGCAGATGCCTTTAAGGTAAGTTTAAATGGTGCAGTGGTGTAAAAAGTGGCTGAATCACAACTCATACTTGTAAAAGTAAAAAATACCTTGCTCAAAAATGTCTGACGTTAATGTGTAAGTGTGCCATACATAACTTGAGTTAAGTATCGGAATTTAAATGTACTGAATTCACAATAATTCATATTTTTAGAAACTTTAGGGCAGTGTTGCAAACTGTAAACACAATGTTGACATGTATGTAAATATTGCAAACATGCTTGCCGACAGTTGCGTCGCTAAACAGGAAATATCTGACTCTTTAGCTGTTAAATGCTCCACTATGTTCACCAGATAGTGGCTAACTTTGACTTTAAGCTGTTTGTTGCTACACAGCCGAGGTACAGTGGTTTGTGGGGGCTTTTTTGCACAAAACCCATATGCCCAGTGCAGCTAAAAATAACATTGATAAGACCTGTGATAAGGAACCAAAATAGTGAGGTTGCGTGTTATACTGCGAAAACAATGAGCTGAGAAATGCTATAAAGCTCCACTGAGCAGTGGGGAACTATAGAGTGGGGCTCTGTGGGTTTGTCAAAATGTGCAAGTTTTTGCCATTATACATTTGACCCATCGTTTATACATATCAATTAGAGCAGCTTTAAGTATCAAAAAATAAAAGTAAGTTTTGTTTTTGTGTCTGTAAAGATACATATTAAGCTGAAGCCAGTTTTGAAACTAAAGTGAGATCACTCAGTCAAACAGTGGGGTAAATCCCAAAAATGTGAGTGAAGTAACTTTTGTTTCAAGGGATGTGTGCTAACTTTATAGTAGTCAGCACAAAAATAAAGAAATGTATTTAATCCATGGTTCTGGGCACTTAACAGAAATATCAGTTTTTGAAATTTACAACCACCACTCTGCCTTCTGAGGTCCCTTAAATGCTGTGAGCAATCACATGCTGCAAACAAGAAAGGAAGAGATAAATATGTTCACTCCGCTGCTTTCCTCAGCAATCTATATTAATTCATCTCATAAATGGCCCATAACGCATCCTCTATAAGTCTTGGGA
>JAPZEB010000021.1:9787992-9805515 GCA_029783705.1 Chaetodon striatus | reverse complement strand
AAACATTTGTCCTGTACTAGGCAGGTTTGCCCCACATACACATCATGCTAACATTATTAGCATAAGCTCATGAGATTTACATTGCATAAATTAGCCTAATGTCTAGCAGACTGTCTTTTACTCATATTTAGCCAGATAACTCACACAGGGAACTTAAAATGCTATGTTGTGGGAGCTTTATTGTTCTCACAATTTATTGTTTCTTATCTGTGAAATAAAAGTAATTTTAAGATTAGTTTCCACTGAGGGAAATGGTTCGCAGCTTACAAGCATTTTTAGCCGAGCTTGTCAGACTACATGTCTGCGCAGAGCCTACACCGTATGCACAGCATCAGTTATATGCAAAAATCTACGCTTTATGCTGAGTTGACACACTTGTACAGCCCAATCCAAGAGGAAGCATTGTACAGCTTTACAGGTCATTATCTGGGTTAGACAGTATTACCACAGTTTATATACCAGGTTATGACACTGTTGCTGCACATAAGGTTGATCTTGTTTTGTGACTACTTTCAAAGTGTACAAAGAGGTGCCATCACCTAACTGGATTGTGTTTTGCAGGACTATGCTGTTTCGACCGTGCCTGTGCTGGAAGGGCTGCACCTGAAAAGCTTCTGCAGTATGGGAGGACCAGGCCTTATTGTCATCGGCGCCAGTGAACCAGCACAGAAAGCCCTCAAAGTATGGAATTTGTTTATTTAGTGCATGATGTGTGTGCGGTTAAACCCTCATCCTATTGCTGTGCTTCCCCCAGCTGTAGTCATGGAAACCACTGAATCAATGTAGTGGCATTGTTTTTGTAACTATGACGCACATTGACGCAGCTGATTTTTATTTTTTTTTTGGGGGGGGGTTGACTCTTGGCCCAGTGCTGTTGGTGTTAACAGCTCTGTCCTTTTTTTCTCCCCTTCTGCAAAGTATTCAGCAAAAATAACACTACAAGACAGGACATCACACGTGTTGATCCAGTGCAGACTCCCTTACTTACAGCTTGATTGCCGCTTCCCACTGCAAGCACATTGAGACCACCTGTCACCTTAATCCTTCCTCATTAATTCACATTCTCAGCTAAGCTGAGGGGATTGCCCCTGGCACTCACACCCCAGCTTTGGTTGCAAAGGTATTGTCCTTCCATTAAACAGCTTGAGCTCATTACTGCATAAAAGGCTTCTGAATCGATCGAGCTCCATCGCAACAATAGCCCTCAAAAAAATAAACACAGGGGATGCTGAAGGATTCAACATGAACAAGAGGCAGTTTGCACCCCGACAGAGACAGACTGGTCGTTTTCACAAAGAGAGTAATAAATCTCGGCCCATCCCTCTGGTGGAGTTATCCCTAAGATTTCCAAACATGAGACAAACTTTTGTCTGCACTATGACTGTATCGCAGCTGAATGTGTAATGTCATATTTGCACCGCATAGACACACATGCTGTATGTTTAATTACATAAGTATGAAGACTTGCACTCAAGCACATACACCCTTGGCCCCGCTGGCAGGGCTTTTCACTTGCCTCCTAGAGTGATATCTCCCCCTACTGGCCCAACCCTACACAAGGTTACTTTAAGTCAAGTCAAAGCCACTTAGTGTATCTCAGGGGGCAATTAAAACCAGCCCATCTGACAGCACATCCTAATGAAGTAAAGTACTTGAGAGCAGCACAAGGTCAGACTTGTTGGTCTTGTGTGCATGTTTGCATAGCTGAAGTGTACACAGGAAGTCGAGAATCTGTGCATAAACACACGCAATAATTGATTTTATATTCCAGCATCGACTCATTAAGATTCCTGCCTGTTTGATCACCCCAGTAATTAGCTACTGGAGCGAGGAGTGGCCGTTAGGGAGACTTAATGACAGACTGCTCGCTTTCTAATTACGGCTTACGTCACCCTCTCTTGCAGCAATTAGCTCCTGTTTTAAAGGACTTTTAACGACCCTGGATTTGTAATTAGGTAATGTTCTCTTTGTGAGGGGAGTGAGATCTCGTGAATGCTGTTTTAATGAATTCAAAGTGCTTGTTTTGGATGTGGATGCAGCTCTTACGGCTGCGAGGCTCCTTGTCTGTGTACCCTAGGACAAAGACACTTTGTACAAATTAAAGTTGGAGCCTGACTCATTCAGTTTGTCTTTAGGGAGCTAGAATTTTGCAACTATAAAATATTCAGACCAGAGAGGAGACCCTGACCTGTTGGCAGTCTGGGTTTGGAGTAGAAGGTCTGTATATGTATATCTCACCAACATCTGGTTAAAAAGACTTCCAATATTCACTTTACTAAGCAGTTAGGCTCTGTCTTTATCTGGGATGTGCGCTCAGAATGTGTATTTGTGCAGGCCAGGTGTAGTCTCCTGTCTGTGTTTAGCTCTCCCATGGATGAGAATACATGTTGACCGGATAGATTTCATCATCCGTCTGCCGCTGTCACTGCCAAGCCTCACTCATGAAGTCATCATCCCAAAATACCACCTCTGTCAGAGGCTGCAGCACCCACTCCCTGTTCTCTCACACTCTTTAACCCACCCTGGAGTGGACATGCTGGGCAGGCTCTAGCTAACCAGTCACCACTGTTTGACTCATGAGGTCATGCCTCTATACTGGTCAGGGTTTGATCTTCCCCTCAATGATGTTTACACACTTGAGTTTTTATAGATAATGAGGTGGTAATATGGTGAAAGCTTTATTTCGGATGATTTATATTTGATGACCAACTTCTGATTACAAAAATATGTGCAACCTATTTTGCAAAATATGAACATATTCTACATTTCTGAATTTCTTGTTTGTTTAATATCCAGAGATCAACAGCTACTTCCCCTTTTTAGATTGTTTGGATTTATGTTTCTAAGTCATCCCAAGACAATATTCAAACAAGATAAAGGCCACAATGACACAGAAAGCATTTTGCTCGTTGCTCGTTTGCCAATAGTAAAAAACGCTTGCTGCACCTTTTTATTGTTGCCAGGCAACCACCCTATCACCTCCTTGTTCTAACCTTCTCATGTAATCAATATACTGTTTATTTTGGCCAGCTAAAACTACTCACTTATTTCCACAATAATTAGGAACCGGTTACTAAAATGGACAGGCAGAGGTCTTACAGCTCTGGGGGTCCAGCAACCGCTATCACAGTTTCTCCATTGTTTACCGTATGTGAACTTGTTGTTGTGACCACCATAGAAGGCCCGCCTCTCAAATTATCAAATTGGACAATGTTAATTAAGCTGAGATGAAGTGGGATGCTTTTCCACTCTGAGCTGAAGTTTTTTCAACTAGTTCAGAGTGCTCTAGCAAAAACGCAAAGCACCTAAAGCACAGAAATGCGAGGCACGTAACAACACAAAAACACTGGCTGTTCTGACATCAGCATGCTAACATGCTTAAAGTAACAATGCTAACAAGGGGAAGTTTAGCAGGTATAATATTTACCGTATTCACCACTTTGTTTCAGTATGCTAGCATTTGCTAATGAGCACTTAATGCTAGCCATTAGCCAGTTATTAACCACAGTGCTGATTAAATTAGCAGAAAGGCTGAGATTCATGCTGGAGGGGGGGACTGGATACAAATGTCTGCACAACACTCAATGGCAATTTATTCAATAGTTATTGAGATATTTCAGTCTGGCCTACATCGTGGATGACCATAGAAGTTGAAGTAGCATCCGCATCTGAAAAGTAAAGCCAATGCCTTGAACTTGCATTCTTTCTAGAAGTTTATGAGAAAATGATCCCATTTCTCACTTGCTTAATTACCCCAGTAAACCTTTTCCTGATGAGCTTATGATCTCAATTTCTCGTTTCATGTCTTCCTCAGTACAGCTGAGATTCATTTTGTAAATAATGGTCCCTTTAACAGTAAAATAGATGATAAAGCAGGGTGTGCTTTAGGGTGTGACTACCTTGAAATTGAGAAGTTGCTACCACACTGACCTGTTAACTGGGATAGAGGCAAAGCAATGCGTCACTGGCAATACCTCAATCAGACCCAGTTCTCACTCCACCCCAGCTCCACCTTCACATCCAAATGTGGTCATTTGTGGCTCCAATAAACTAAAGTGGCAAAAGCCAAAATGCCAAACTCAAGGCTTCAAAACAGTAGTCCACAAACCAATGGGTGATGTCACAGTGGCTATGTCCACTTCTTTTATACGGTCTATTTGGACGACTAACTGGCAGACATTGCCATCCCTGGAGTCACAGTGCTACTTAAAAATGGATGAGCTTTGCTGCATGTATCATATCAGGAAAAGGACCATATATGGCATTTGAGCACTACGTTTCCTTGCCAATGATGTTATCGAGTCCCTGAGTCAGCTGCAGAGTCAGCCAGCAGGAGCTGATATCACAGGTTACAGTAAAGGGTCTCTGGTTTGTGGCCTTGTTTATTTGAAAGATAACAGGAACAAACACAAGAAATGTGAATTGTTTCAGGGTGCTATTCTAGGTTATGTCCTTTTCTCAGTATTATCAGAGATGTTCTGCATCCTCTCCTCCCCTTCCGTCCCTCCTAGTCCTATTCCCTTGGATACATTAGGGTGCAGCAATAAACACTCCCTATAGACCAATAATATTTCCAGAGTGAAATACGTGTCAAGGAGTAACAACAAACATTTACAGTACTGTACATCAACAGGAACCATTTTCAGTTTCATTTCACCTCTGAATTGGAAGTGGCCTTGAATAGGATTTTTCTTGCACATCCTGCTGTTGCTCAACAGTGTGAAGAAGTAAAACTTTTAAAGGCTTCCTGGGAAGGATTACTACAATGAGCATTAAAAATATTCATACCAGAGGCCAAAATGCAGATTACACTGATGACCACTGTGGAAGGCATCAGGTCCAGTAAATTGTCCGTGTTTATGTTAACTGGTCGAGATCGCCCAGGGGGGATTTTATTACCTTCCAGTAAATATTTTGTTTTAGCAGCTCTGACTGAGCACATTCTGCTGCCCAGTTACCACTCTGTGTATTAACTGGACCTCGGCCGCTGTCCAGAAGTAAGTTGCTGCTGATTTGCTGTAGCTTTACGCCTGGTCGAGAGCCAGGATGACTGTGTAGAAGCCTTGGTTCTTCTTTTTTTTTTTCTTTTGCTCTTTAACACTTGCTGATGACGCACAAATCTGAGGCATATTAATGGTGTCAGGCAGCTGAGCTGCTGTTAAAAGCTTCTAAAAGTCTAATCTAAGAATTGCTTAAAGACATGTAACCAAGATAACCTGCCCTTGATTTTCTATCTTTGAGCCTTGAGACTTGAATGTATTAAATCATCTTTAGTATTAAAAATACACGAGATAGTAATCTGGCCTTGAATTGACTGAACACACTGACATTGAAAAGAGAATCAGCTGTTCCATTACTTAAATTTACCCAGGATTTAATTGCATTTCATGGCCCAATCTTAATACAGAGCACGATGAAATTCTGCTGTAGGACATATTCTTCACACCCATAGTTCTTATTGAGAAAACGAGATGTTTTAGAGACTCTGAGCGAAACAGGAAGTGTAATTTTTGGTGGAGTCCGCCTTTATTCTCCCCTCTGCCACTCTTAATCCCCCTGTGTGTGAGAGACAGTGTTGGCGGTCACGCACATGGACAGTGTTTTCATTTAGGGCCGCTGCAATCACCTGACACACCCACCAGTGACCTGGGAATGCGTCTGCTTTGGTTACACACATGCAGACGTGCAGTATGCACACACGCTGCTTGTACTCCACCCTGCAGCCTTGCACTCAGAAATGGCAATTTCAGCTTCTATTAAGTTAATTTGATTTATTTTGTTATTTGTAGGGCCTGTTACAGTAATTTACTGTTTGTACATCAGAAATTAGTTATGGTACTGGTTTAATGCATGATTTCCCTTTTTTATTCTGTTTTTAACTTTGTTGGAACAGATCCTTAATTATTGTGCTGGCTTTGCACGGCACTTCCCAGAGATCACTCATTGAACAATGGGCCCAGTCGTGTGACAACTTTTTCCTTGGGTTTTCTATTTAATGATGGGATTTACTGCTCATACTAACCACACGATTGTTCTTCTATTTATTCCAACCGAGCACTGTTGCTGCTGCCAGAGACATAAAATGTGTCACTTCCTGTGTGCTGAGTAAATTTTCCCAGGAAAGCCCTAACAGAGGTACTTAGAGCAGCACATTTGCTGTTGGGTTGGACCAGCTGGACATCTATTTACATCACAATAATGCATTTTTTTTCAGTCTACAAGGAGTGTGTGTGTATTCAACTTATTATGCAAGCAATACAAAGCAAAGCAATCCATATGTCTGTATAACTCACATAGGAAAACCCCTTTCCCTTCTCAGTAAACGCCCTTATCATCCTTGTTGCAACAGATCCAGTCAGTGGGAAGTGAAATGAAAACATCTTCAGCCACAAAGCCCATTGTGCTCACAAACCTCACATTTTTCTCCCACGTTTGTAGTTGTGTCATCACATTCGCTCACAGCCACTCCTCCAAACCTATATGTGCGTCAAACAAGACGTCATACATTTTACATTTTGCAAGTAGTGAAGTCCCATAAGTGTCATTTGGTGAATTTTATGAGCCAAATCTGATCTACAGAATTTACATTTCTTTTTTCATACTTTCTACTTTTTATAGTGACCCTACTAATTATTAGCAAACAGCCAACCCAGCCTGCCCATGATTGAAGACAAACGATGATGACAGAAAGACGAGCAGCAGAAAAGCACAAAGAAAAATAAAAGACAGAGGAGGTCTATATCTGTTGAAAATCTCACTCCTCAAAATACCTTTTCTGAATGTTGACGCTTTGGAGTTTTTTTTTAACTCGCTTTCCATCTCCCCTCCCCTCCTCGTCTCTGAGGTATCCGTCCGCAGATGTTCTGCTCATAAACGTTAAGAGGCACCTGCCTCTGCTCTGGTCATAACATCCTCACCCCCCGACTTCCACTTGGCAACATGGGCGTCTTCTCAGCCTGTCTCCCCCCACCGCCTGTCCCACCTTCACCTCCTTTGGATTACATAAATAACATGACATCTGCTGAGAAAGAATGTCTGTCTGCTCCTGTGTTCTCCATTAAGGCCCCCCAGGCCCCGAGTGGTTTGGCCAGCAGAACGATGTGGTGCTGCCTCTGGTATTGTGGCCTTGCTTCTGACTCAAAGTGCCTAATAGTCTGAATACCTTTCTGTTTCTGTGAAAGTCATGTGGACTCCCCACAGACTGTTAGTTCATCTAAATGTCTATTTCCTGTCTGTCTGTTATCTGTGTGTGTAGATTATGCAGCAAATGAGCGACCATCGCTATGACAAACTGACGGTGCCTGATGACTCGGCTGCCAACTGCATCTACATGAACCTACCTAACAAGGGACATGTGCTTCTGCACCCCACAGCAGAGCAATTTCCAGAGAGTGCCAAGGTAATGCTCTGCTCATTTCACATCTGCACACAGTGCTGTTATCGCAGTCACACGATCACACGATCACACGTTCATTTACAATCCTGAGGCTACACCTTCGGGAGGAAGAAACCTCGTCAGGACAGCCAGTCTGGTTTAGTGGCTTATATTTAAAGAGCACTTGCCTTTGTTGCTCTCCATCCTGTCCAGACCTCTGAGATAAACAAGTGGCTGGGGAGGGAAACCCTGCAAAATCTACAGTATGTGGTTGTTTAACACACACCACCACAGGTCAAGCACTGCCAGCACTGTGTTTTTTTAACAAAGGAACCGACAGTTTTATGTGATGTGACCTTTTGTGGACATGACTCAGACGGCAGACTAGGAGTTGGAGACACTGGGTGCTTTTTTCGCCTCAAAACTTGAGTTATTCACCAAAGCTGATCCAAAAATAGTTCTTAAAGCTGGTATAATCAATAGTTTTAGCTGCAACCAGCAGCTCTATAGCTGGCTTTGTTGGTTTTGTTGGTCCCTAAATAATTACCAAACCCTTTGGTGGCCACATTTTCCACCCTTTAAGGTCAAGTGTGCGTGTGAAGGTGTGTGTCTGTGTCATTGTCGGCTAAAAGGGGGCTTTGTAATGGGGTGGATGCATGCGGTTACGTGGTTGCAGCTATTGCGAATTCACACTAGTTCTATTAACAGTAGATCAAATGACTACATGGATGTGAAAGCGGTCACTCGTCATGTCTAACACACATTATCACCTGACTCTGCAGCTTCTTGTTGACGTGGTTCAGCTTCACCACTCTCATCCGTGCCATTTCCAGACGCAACAGGCAGCTCTGAAATATTCATTCATTCATCATCTGTAACCGCTTTTCCTGTTCAGGGCCATGGAGGGGGTGGAGCCTATCTCAGCTGACATTGGGCGAGAAGCATGGTACACCCTAGAGATGTCATCAGACTGACACAAAGAGACAACTACGGTCAATTTAAAGTGACCAGTTAGGCTAACTGTCAGACTGTTGGAGGAAGCTGGAGAACGCAGAGACAAGAGATGCAGGGAGAACATGCAGACTCATAGAAGAGCCCCAGCCGGTCAGCAGGTTCGATCCTACAACCCAGAACTCTCTTGCTGTAGGGTAACAGTGCTAACCACTGCACCATCGTGCGGTCCTAGCTCTGGAGTAATAAATAAAGTAGCTTGTGTGTGTTAACATGGTGGCCATATCTCCCTTTTCAAATGGACCTGCACTTGTATAGCGCCTTTCAAAGCGCTTTTTCACACTGCGAGTCACATTCACCCATTCACACACACATTTATACACTGGTGGCCGAGGCTACCATACAAGGTGCCACCTGCTACTCAGTTTTTAAGACACTCTCACACCGGTGGAACAGCCATCAGGAGCAATTTTGGGTTCAGTATCTTGCTCAAGGATACCTCAACATGTAGGCTGGAGGAGCTGGAGCCACAGCTGGGGACAAGTATATAAGTAACCTTCTTCATATACAAACTAGCAAGTTCCACATTATACTTTTTACACTTTATTTCTTTGTACTTCTCTACACTTAAAACTACTTATTCAGATTATCCACTAGCCTAATGGTCTGGGCTCTACTTTAAAATGAAGGCAAAATGCCAAAAAAATACCTTAGAAAATGCTTCCCTGGCTGCACCAATTCCTGATGAAAGTAAAATTGCTTCCTGTTATATAAAAAATTCTTTTTGTACTTATGGTTGCCAAGTTGGCACTACTTCAGGAACTCATAAGCAAAATGTCAAAAGAAATCTATAAGGATGAAACTAATTATTTTCAAAGAAATATTGAAGATTTGCTCTGAGTGCAGTCTTAAGAACAACCCTTACAGCATGTGTTCTTTGTTAAACTGCTAAGTGCTGTATGCTGGCTCGACATACCTGGCTGAACTCATCTCCAACAGTGTCTCACAGCTTACACCATCACTGCAAGTACACATATAACCACAGCCTTTCTTAAATTTCATTCAGACATACGGTGACCTACTTGCGAACACCGTCAAGACGTGCCTTTCACTCACGACACATTGCACATTGTTTTCCACAGTAGTTCACCGTGAATGATATGTTATTGTCTCACTTTGTCTGTTGGGGTTTGGTAAAGGCTAAGCAGAAGCCATGTTATTTAGATGCCTTGGGGTCACCCCACATCACAACAAGTCGAAAAGATTCTCACAGGATCGAACCCAGCACCCTACAATCTGCACAGACAGTGCTCAGACCTCAAAATGTACTCTGTGGTTAGAACCCCTACCTCCGCCAGCTATTTTTAGACGGAAGAATTCACAAAATTATACGTCTTTGGACTTACATCCACGGCGAAGGCTCAGTAGTTTTTTCCAGGAAGATTAACTGAGGGAATTCAACTTGAGCATAATAAAAATCTATTTGTGTATCTTGTGCTTCCTGCTTTGGGAGTACCTTTGAACGGACCATTTGGAGCAATATTTGAGGAATGTATGTATGTTCCATGATTCAGTTTCCTTCATAATGTTCAAACCCACCAGAATCTGGCGGGGAAACCATTTTTGGTCTAAATTTGTGTTTAAGGAATTGCAGTTTAAAGAAAGTGGAAAAATATTAATAGCGCATAGCTGAGAGTTGACTATCGTGCCTCGCTGTACAGTCAGTCTACAGTTGGTACATGTTTCCCGAGGGACCTTGTGGTTTCCTTCTCCAATGAGATGTAGAGATTTCTCAGCACAATCACAGAGACACTCTGCAAGACTTCTCCTGCTTTTCAGCTCTAAACATTGTCTGTCCTAATCTCCGGTCTATTTTTAGTTTGCTCGTGAAGTTACATAAGAGTTCCACATTAACAAAGGCAGGGGGTCATGAGAGAGGATTGGTTGGGGTCGTGGGTGGGTGGAGACGGGGCATCTTAAATGGTTAGCAGGGGCGTCGGGTCCAGAGTGCTTGGTTTGGAGATAAAGAAAGTAAGCAGACTAAGGGCCTAGTGAAATATAGCAGCTCCTACTGTGTAGGACCATGCCACCCTCCAACCCCACATATAAATATCACCCGCAGTAATGAGAACTCAGCTGGAAATGTTACAAAAAAGAGACACTGTGGAGGTGGAGGTGCTATAAAAAGCAGGGGATTTAGTGGTGTTGTTTTGGGGGAGTTATGCAAAAGCACAACCTTCCCTGAGCTGACCCTCCGATCATGTGGTATAAACAGAAGGTTTTTGGATGGTGCCCAAAACTTTGGTTCAGACTGAAATATCTCAACAAATGTAGGATGCATTGCCGAACAGATGTTCGCGTTCCCCAGAGGATGTGTCCGTCTGACTTTGTGGTCCCCATGTTTTTGTCTGGCGTCATCATGAAGTGTTCCTATATACTATCAGATGGATTGCCATTAAATTTGGTACACACATTCATGTTCCCCTTATGATAATCTCTTCAGACAGATATTTGCCTGTGTATGTATATTCTCTGGGCAACAGGGCCAGATTTTGGTCTGGCCAATCAGGTGGGTCCCTGCCCATAGGATAAAATGGAACACAACTTTGGAAAATACAACTTTGGTGTAATAGCTTAGCCAATCACTTAACTCAACAAGTGCCGTGGGGTCTAAATTTGAATTTATTCAACACTCTAGTTTGTGATTTGGTCAAAAAAACAATTGTATGAAAATAGCAGATAATGTTGTTTCAGTGAAGTGATGTAGTGCAATTGTTTAAAACTACTAAAGGAGAGCCCTGGCCTGTACTCCTGCTCACATTACACAAAATGTCTTGGGTAGAGTAGAAACAATAGTTCTAAGGCACACGAGAGCAGCATCTTTAAACATGGCGTTTGTATCATCAGAGGCTTCGTCAGCCATATTGCATAATGAGATAAGAATTTGTTTAACTGGCCCTTCTGGCCGAGCCGCAAGGCCTTGCTCAGTATCACAGCGGGGTTGAAATGAGAGTTTAAAGAGAAAAATATCCTGGTTTGGAAGTCTGGTAGGAAAACACTGGTTTTCTTCTGGAACATGTCCACAGGGTGACACACTCCTTTACGAGGGTCTTTTGAGAATGTCGTAATAGTTCTCACTCCCATCTTTTTTTTTTTATATATTTTGCCGGGAGAGCAGGAAACCTTCTTGAATGCTTGTTCTCTTACTTCACGGTTTGTGTCCCTCTACAGCCCTTTTATATCACAGAACATTACAAGTTGACAGGTAGCGTAAACAAACTTAAGTGTTGCATAAGTTTTCCCTTTCAGTTCAACCACTGCCAGCTGAACTGTACTTCAGCCTTCTGTAAAGGGCCTGTTGTAGTGCTGGCTGGTCAGTACCTGTAGCACTGGCTCACAGATATGGTACCCAAGGGCAGGGGTGGGAAGGCAGGGAGGGTACAGCTGCTGCCATGGCAATATCTGTTTTGTATTTAATTGTTTATTTGTTTTTTTGATGTAGAGGGGCAGGTTTTTGATTCTGAAATATATCATGGCATTTAGACGTGTTTTTCCAGTGATATTTGGCTGAACACTGTGATGATCTGTTGAATTTCAGCTGACATAATTATATAATAATCGCCGGTAATTTCTAAACAGAATAATTTCAAAGTTTTCCCAATGACAGCTTTGTCCTCATGTCCCACAGGTGTTCGAGAAGTTGAAGGACCACATGCTGATCCCCGTGTCTAACATGGAGAAGGTCAAAGTGGACGGAGCCCTCACATGCTGCTCTGTACTCATCAACAAGAAGGCCAACATCTGAGCGCGCTCCCCAGGGGGTCTCTCAGTGCATGGCAACACAGCAGAGCCTGTATCCAATCACAAATGCTCTCGAGGTTAATAAATATCTTGGTACTTAGAGGGAGGATTGGAGGGAGTCATCTGATCTCACTTTTCCCCCAAAACACTCAATTTACATAAAGCAGTCTTAAAAAGTGTGAATAGATCAGTTGACATAAAACACAACTAGTTTTAGGTTTCATTAATCGTGTTTTTTAGCAAACTTTTAAAATCTTGCAAACAAAAGAAATGCAAATTAGGCACGTTTCCATCGTGATTCTCATGTACGTTTGGAGCAAATAAACAAGGCTCCACAAAGCGTAGTTTTGTCAGAAGTTTGGGCTGTGCTTTACACAGGGCTGCGATCCACCAGCACACATAGTAGAAGAGGTAGAGGTTGCAACCTGGAAGAAAAAGCAAGTTGCCATGGCTATCTAACCAATCCATAAGGGAAAAAATGAAGGGACATCTTCAAGAATTTGTTTCCATTTTTTTGTTTGTTTTAATTGCTCTTTAATTTCAGCTAGTTTTGGCCATGTTTCATGATGTCTGGCAACAAAACAAATTAGTTCAGTGATTTTGCACAAATGAAGATGCCGTCAGCGGAACAGCTGATTATTCATGTGATTTAAATGTTTGCTACATTAGACTTTATTCGGCAAAGGCATTTCCATATCCCATTTACTGCATCAGCTCTCTTTGGACAAAGGCACAAAAAATGTCTATGGAAACATGGCTGTCATCTCTATAAGAATTAGGGTATTGCATTAAAATAAGCCGTATTTTACTCTTTATTTGGATACACTAACATTTTCTATAAAAAGCTAAAAAAAAAACCAAGGTAAAAGAACAGGATTACAGGTTACATAATGGGTCATTATTCTCCCCGTATAAAGCCACACATCTTTTTGACAGTATTTTCTCGTCCACAAACTATTAAAATTGTATTTTTATCAATGTAAACCCACATCTTATGAGAACAGTAGAACATGTGCCATGTTGAGCCCACCCTTTAAACCTGCAGAGCCCCCACTGCTCATGTCTAGACCAATCCTCGCTTACACTGATCGATGTTTACAACCCTTTAAGTGGACCACACAGAACAGAGCGCTGGAGCAACAAAACCAGATGGATCATAGTTTTTGTTATTGAAATGTAGTCATACCAACATTATACTGTGGGTTTATGTATTACATAACTAACAGACATCTAGAGAGGAAAATGTATACAGTTAGTTTAGACTGTTTACATGCACCATTTTAACTGTGATTTAATTTTGTGTGTGGTCAGTTAGATAATGCAATAGGGTTTGTAATTAATTTTTCAAGAACTGAATTTTGGTGCAAGATGACGGGGAAAAAAAATCCCGCTGCTGCTGTAATACGACAACCATAAACATGTTAATTTGTTGCTGTTTCTTTACAGTTGGTGCTGAATACATTTCACAACAGTATTTCACACAGCTTTCTTTATATGTTAAAAATGCATGGCCATATATTTGACTATGAGGTTGTTTCTCATTCTGAAAATACAGTTCTTGAAAAGTCTTCTCAAGATATGAGCTTTTGGTATGATCACTGGTAATGATGATTTTGGGACTAATATTAGAAGTACTGCCATTGAGACCTGAGGTGCTCTTACTTTTCATGACTGTTGCGTATTAATCATTGCTATTGATTGTACAGGTACTGGAGACAATTTTTGACTCTCAAGAATTGCCACCAGATACAGAAGCCAACAGTAGCCTGTTAATTTATTCTACATGGACCATATTTGGCCATTTTGTTTAAGCTATTTGGCATCCCTCCTGCTGAGCCTTTGTTTAGATTCATGTGGGGATGCAAATGTATTAATCTGTGCCAACCCCCACAGAGGACAGATGAAAGCTGCCTGTGTGGGGAATGTATGTTTTCATTATCTTAAAACAAAGTAAGCTTAATTTATTCCAACATAACACCTCTGCTCCTTTTAATGAACAATGTCTGTACGGGGGAACCAATGACTGTACTCCTGCTGAATGACTCTGAAGGCACTGTAGTTTTCTCACTTCATTGGTTCTGTCTGTGTTGTTGATTACACTGGTTTCATTTTTTTCTCCTGTCTGGCAGTTTTTAGTCAAACTGACTCAGAGCATGCTGTGAAACTGATGTCTGTTCCACTAAATCCAATCGCACCAAACGTGACTGCAGTGAGAGAGTTTGCACTCAGCATGCAGAACAAGCTAACTGTTTGGTGTGTTTCCATGTGTGCTAACAAATGGTAGCTGCAAACAGAAGTTTGAAGGACGTCAGTGAGCTCTGTTTCGGTGGCCGTGTCTCTGTTGTTGCTGAATTCATGTTTGAGGCCTGTAGATATGAGAACATGGTGTATGTAAACATGTATACTGTACGTACACTATATACTGTACATGTTAAAGCCCATCGCATGTGAAACCATGTTTTTCCTCAATGTGATTGTAAGTGAAAGTTGAGGAAATGACATCAGGAGGTGATTCAGCCTCCCTCTGTAGACGTTTGCGTATGGGCAAGTGGGCAGTGATGAAACATGGAAAGAATTCTTATTGGGAGGAGAGGCTTGTACACCAGTAAACACTGACTCTCTTAAACTCTCTCTGTCTTTCTGTCTCACTCTCAGCACTCGCACTCTCCCACCCTCTGCTATTGCCTCATAGTCGATCTGGGCTAATTTATGGCCATGATATCATACAGTCTGGCGAACACTGTAGATGTGATGGACTGCCGTTAAAGTGTGACACTGGTAGTATATTTTACAGAAGGCGGCTGGCTGGATGCAGGGTGATAGCATAGTTGCAAAGCATCCAGTTCAGCTTCTCACGCAGTTACTCCAGAAGGCAGAGCCAGGCAGGAGCAGTCGTACACTGTCTGATTAGTTCAATGTCAACTACTGGATTTTATCTAAAATGGTCATCCCCTCTTTATATTGCTCCCAGTCGCCTGTGGGTTGTCCAGCTCCGGGGCGCTATAACCTTTTCCTATCGCTGATTTCAAATCAGAACATTTACTCCATTTCTTGGCACTTGGCTGGCGAGCCTGTCTGTGAGTAACTGCTCCTGAAAATGTGTTCTGACTTTGTTATCCTCTTACTAATCCCCTCACTCATCACAGTAGTCATGATGTTGTGATTGCCCTGGTTCCAACTGAGGTCTCTTGGTTTTCATACAAGTTGTGAGTAATAATTATTTGAGTCATCTTAAATTGAGCCTTTCGTCTACTTTGTGTAATAAATTAACATTTAGCATTCAACTGTGTTGTGTTTTTCTTTTTAAATAAATTCAGGTTAAAACCTGCTGCAGAGGTCAACTGTCACTTCATGATTAATATTATGTTAATTCATATTTTGAAAATATATTTCCAACTTTAACCTTCAAAGACAGTGTTGTTATGATAGCATGAGGCTTCATCAGTTGAGATATGATACACATGTGAGTCTGTGCCAAAATTTTAATGTTATCTCATTTTCAGTGATTATAGAGTAACTAGCTTTCTCTCACTGAAAAACACACATCAACTCTCACCATTGATCTCTGCTACCACCTAGTGACACCAGAAATGTAAGACAGATTAAAATAAGGTTTGTATCCTGGCACTGTGCAGCTGCTGTTTAAGAAAAGATGCTCAAGTCAGTTAAAAATTGAGTGTCTCCTGTGTTGTGGTCTCACAGCTACGCCGGAAAGTCCAAATGGTGGCCCTAACAAAAAATACAACTACAAGAAAAACAACTTTTCAATGTTTATTGACAAAAATACAAATCATGTTACAATCAAGTTATAATGTAATGCATAGTGAAGTTAAAGCTTGAGACGAGTTTATGTGACAAACAATGGCAAGGCAATAGGGGAGAAAATGAACAAAACAAATCCTGGTCCTTTTCAGAAGGATATCATTTGGAAAGGTAATAAAATATACAACATTTTCTTGTGTCAAACTTGAGCAGAAGTTACACAAACTACAAACTCAAACTAACACACACTGTAATACTAGTATTCCTAATCCAGGACATATACTGTGACAAATAAAATAAAAATTAGAACGTAAAAATGAGGGACTGGGACTGTTGTTACATGGGGTGTCAGTTTGAGTTTGTACTTTTTTTTAACATTTAAATGTAACTTCCTCTTAAATTTCCTTCAGATATATACATATATATATATAATAGTTCAAGGTACAAGTGTAGAACAATACCACCTGGTAATTGTTGTGAGCAGATACTGTACAATACAGTCTTATTGACGACCAAAGCCACTGAGTGGGGTCTCACAAAGTGTCTTGTGATCTACTGTTCACTCTAGTTGACATGCAAAGACACAGCTGTGTAGATAAAGTGTCTCTGATGTGGAGGAAACCATATAAACAATTACTGATGTAATATCTGATATAGTATACTGAAACATCTACAGAAGCATTTGAACCTACAGCTTGAACTCTCTTAGAAATGGCATATCCTTGTTTTTGAATGTTGATTTGTACCCCTAAGTAATTAATCTTTAAATTTGTGGTGCACTGATACCTTTTCAGCTCCAAAAGACTGTATCAAGAGTGACTGAAATGATGAGAGAGATGCCATGATCAAAACTAAACCCCATTATACTGTGAATACATGGTAAAACATATTTTTTAAGCCACATGGTGCATTAATCTTTGAGTTCTAATGTTAATAATTAAGTGGATTCATTTAATCTGCACCAGTGGAAACAAACACTTGTTATATGGTACATTTAGCTACAGGGGAAATTAGTGTAGATGTTACCGGGTCCCCTTGAAGCACTGACCTTGAATCTGTCTGCTGGCTCAGCCTGAGACAAGTAGGAATAGTTTAGGAATTCACCGCCTGAGCCAGGTGGGATACAGCCTGAGCCATCGGTGCAGGAACAGTGACATGTTTCAAAGAGCTCATCGCTCATCCCTGAGCCCTCTTTCTCTCCAAAGTCCTCATAGACATATGGGTTTCCTTTTGGGCAAAGAATGACACTGTCTTTGTTCAGAGTCACGTAGTCTGGAAAGATTTCACTCCCACAGCTTCCATCTACCAGTTCTTCACTGCAGAAGCATCTTTCTGGTGACAGGAGCTGGGTGGATCCCTCTGATGAAACCTCATCTTCAGACATTATCTCCACCACAGATGAGGTGGTTTCCTCATAACACTGCTTTGCTGTTATTGGAGGATTCTGCAGTTTGGGCACAGAGTAGTTCATTTTAACACCTCAGGACACACATCACTCTCAATTTATATGTTGTTATGACTTGTGTTTTACTTATTCCTAATTAGGGCCCTAGCCGAAGGCAAGGCCCTATTGTTTTTGCTTTTCAGATTCTTTCTTTCTCCTGACGAAACAACTCCAAATTTGACCCCCTAAA
>JAPZEB010000021.1:9758997-9778671 GCA_029783705.1 Chaetodon striatus | reverse complement strand
GAACATTAATCCTCAGTTACAGCCACCTTATCTTTGATCTCTCTCTTGCAGCGTCAACCACAAATGCAATAATTTCATTACAGTATTACAAAAACAAAAGAGAAATACTCTGACTGCTCTTTGATGCTCATAGCTCAGACTTGTGAGCATGAGAACTTCACCAGGTATCAGGAAAACATACTTCTCTGCAGATGGGTGCTCACCACAGGTTGATATAATCTCCAGACTGCAAACGCACCAGAGCTTTGATGGCTGGGGGTTTGATGAAGCTGATCTGAAAGTCGTAAACAAGTTATGCATACCTTTCTGAGATAACAAGCCTAAACAGCGGCTAAACAGCCGTACATGACCCTGTAAATAAGGATACCAACACACGATTCACTTAAATGTCATTTTAAACTTAAGTTTCAGAGGAGATTAGACATTTTTGTGATGATATTTGGGCACAATAAGACAACATTTCCATATATTTAGCATTAAGCTATGAAAACTGTTGGCAAGCTACAAACACATTTCTAGCTAACATGTAGCCCCCACACCTCAGTGTTCCCAATTTATGAAATACATTTTGATAGCATGTAAGATGAATTTGAATGTTTCCTAACACTTTGTGACCAAATCAGGACATAGGGACCAGAGTGCTGAGGTCACAGATGGAGTTACAGCAGTGCCTACAGAGCTAGTGTCTGATACTCGAAATAATTGTTTAGCTCACTTTCAGATAAGGGATAAAAATAAATGTTATGTCCCTGTTGTTCCTTTTTTACACATTTGCGTTGTTGTATAGCCGGTGTCTTTGTGTGGGAGTCCTCAGGAAGCTGGCCCACTGAGACCGTGTTTGACAGACAGTTATGAGCCTGCGGTTGGTTTGTGGAGGAAACCCAGTGACAGATCAGCTCAGCGCAGCAGGGGAAGTAAGTGTTCCTGGACTCTCCGAGGACACTTTGGCCCCCAGCAGCCGGGCCTGTGGTTTCCCACCATGCTCACTATGAAGCAGGCCAGCAACAACAACAACAAAGACACAATAATCTATGCCAAAGTCAACATCCTCAGTGTCACAGAAACTAAACTAGAAGCTGGACTCATGCAAACTACTTGTGCTGATAAGTCCAGTCACTACACGCAAAACCCTTACTCAAGAAACCATTTAATAAAAACATACTGTACATTCTCATATGATGGATATACTACCATACAATGCGTTAGGTTGCAGAATGTTAAAGGTAAACTATAATGTTGCTAGCTGGTAGACTGCTGTGCATTTGCCCTGTATAAGAAGCATTTTCCAAACAACTACTGGGGCTTTGCACGCAACATATGGAGCATCTACCGTGGTTTCATTTATACTAGTCTGTAACTTGGACTACTATTGAATAAGAGGCTTTGATACATCTATGTGACCTTTAAAAAAAGACAAAATATATACAGTAGTAGTTACATTCAAATGGCAGTGATAGCAAAAAGCTAAAGACACAGATGGCATGAATGAGACTGGTTTTAAGTGCTACATTGTATGTGTCTGTCATCCTTTTTCTAACAGTCTGAGAACTGGAATATTTGTGATCCACACTGTGTCCTTTTAATATCATTTTTCATGAATAAAAAACATTCCCTCTCCGTTTAGAGCAATGGAGGGAAAATAAAGTCCAGTGTCGACTCCCCACAGACCCTGTGGTGTTTCAGCAAGTCACATAGCTCCTTATTTGCCACGTCCCCTCAACACTCAGAGAAAAAGGTCCAGCATTGTAACTCTTGTAACAGCAAGAGGTACAATGTCGTGCCTTTTCTTCTGGGACTGGTTTGTAGTGATGGCGGGGTCAGTATTTCCCAAAATGTTAGTAGCAATCGCATCGTTCCATCCAAGGCCCAGCAATCCTCTTCATCTCCTTATGCCTCTGATACCTCCACACAGTGTCCTTTCACAGTCCTCCATCTATAGCTGGGTGGCCTTGGTAGAACGCCTTGTCCTCCTGTCTCGACGTTGAGGTGCTGGGTGGTGGCAATAACGTGGCGACCATCCTCGGGACTTCCTCTTGGGGCTACGTGGCATACTAGGGTCTGGGGGGGCTGGTAGTCAGGCCTCCTCGGCGGTGGCATCGATCCCAGCGTAGGTGAAGTTCTCAAAGAGAGCCATGTTCACGTAAGCCTAGTGGATAGATAGAAGAGGTATTGTCAGGGTATTTGGCAGGCATGTGAGAGGTATAATGGCTCCATCTGTGCCGCAGGATGAAGATATACTTGCTTCTTAAACGCGCTTTTGAGCAGACAACCGGCTGCACCCTGAACATACATGTAATTGTTCACATACTTCCCAATGTATTTTGTGTGTTACTGGATTCCAACAGAGAACTCTGACCATATAGAACTTCCACATTTGTGTGATATAAATGATAAACATGGCAACACTCATGGAGGCCATACTGTTAATTCTGAGATCATGGCAGAAAAGCGACAGCAGCGTCACCACAGAAGGAGTGTCATAGGTCCCTAAATAACAGCAAGCCACTATGTAGGTCAAACTTCCTCTAAACTTCACTATTTTTTTCATGACCCACCCGACTCTCCCTCTTATTGGCAACTGCTCATTGTCTGCGTTGGTCGGGGTTGTTCGGTTTAGGCATGAGGAGTGAGATTGGTTAAAGTTAGGGTAAGAATATTAGGATTTCATGTCCTATTGTGCAGGCTTCACTTGGTGAAAAGATCTTGGTGAGGTGTTATTACCAGGTTGCAATGGCTGTTGTTTTCACCTTGTGAGTTTGAGTATGTTAGTCATGATGGTGAAATGCTGTCCTAAATTGTAGCAGCAACAACCACAGAAGCGGTTTTTGGTGTATTACCAGGTTTTGGTCTGTCTGTCTGTTTGTTTGTTTGTGTACAGATTGTGTAAATGATATAACATTACAACCATGCTAGATGGAGTCACAAAATTTTACAGCTGTGTACTGAGATCACAATGAAGGGATGGTCCAAAGATGGATGTGGTCAAAGCAAAAGCCTTGGAAGTAGATAGGAAGTAAGCAATGACAGGGCCATTGCACCCCCCTTCCCGCATACACACACTTAATGCCACTCGCCCACATTCACTTTAAGTTGGGGATCGCTGCATTGTGGCTGGAGTGATCCCATCACAAGATGGTTTCTAGTTTGATGTTACTATGTTTTTTAGCGATGGGGTAGCCATCTTGAGGTAACAACAGGACATTTTCTTATTTCTCTCTCTCTGCTGACATTGTGTGAGAGCAGTATTACCTTCCTGGCCTCCTGCATCCTGTTGAGCTGGACAGAGATTTGGGAGAAGGGGGGTCTCTCGTATGGCCGATCCCTCCAGCACTGCTTCATCAGCTCGTAGCTGGACAAGGGGAGAGACATTGATAAATAGGGAATAACAGAGCAAAGAAAGACATCGGATGCTAATCATTAGCTACAAAATGTTGAATACTTACACCTCATCATCACAGTTTTTGGGTTTCTCCATCCTGTAGCCTTGTGGCAGTTTTTCATAAAGCTCCGCGCACGTCATACCACAATACGGTGTACCTCCTGACACACACACAAACAAGATACAGAGAAAGTGCTTTTATCATAATGATGGTGATTGATAATTATGCAATGGTGAGGACTGTCACTATCTTGTTTCCACCACTGGAGCGCAGGCTGAGTGCTTACTGTTCTTACCTAAGCTTACGATCTCCCAGAGGAGAACTCCGAAAGACCACCTGAGAGAGAAAATGCAGAGACAGAAACGTTAATAAAGTAGTACAGACATGGGAATAAAATTACATTGTTTTGTAAGTAACACCAGAAAAAAATAACTTAATGTCTTCACCTGGGACTTCCTTTGTTAATCATATGTGAGTTTAGGTAAAATTTTTGCAAAGAAACCAGCATTATCTTACACCTGCTGATCTACATATACAGTAAATTATTAAATATTTTGAATCTAGTAAAGCTGGTACATTATGAAGTTAGAAATGCTGCTGTTGCATCTAAAATCTTCAGCTTTTCATGTTCTTACAATGCATAGCATGGGAAAAATGCCAGATTCCATTTAAACATTCAAATAGCTAAATAAATATACGCAGGAACACAATGATTATATTTTACTTTGAATGGTTAAAATGCAAATGTATCGCAACATCAACACGGAAACTGATAAGGTACTACTGAGAGTCTCAACAACATCAAACCACCATCTTTCCTGCGATCTGATTAGCGACAATGCGAGAGAAATACTGCTTGTTTCACCTGCCACGGTGCCATGTGGTAGATCATATGAGCAGACAAGTGTTGTTTGTGCCGTCAACCACTTTGTCTTTGCCTTTCTCTTCTCACTCTGTCTGAGATCTTGTTTTCTGTCTCTCACTTTCACTCTTGTTTCTCTTGCTAATGTTTACCACTCTTTCTGACCCTACAGGCAGCCTTCACACTTCTTCCGTTAGCTGTCCTACGCTCTTCAAGTGTGCTCTACGCAGTGTATAAACAGGCTCCAGTTGACTAGCCAACGTCTCGGCCTGTCTGGTAAGGTGTACCCAAAGCTTCCTGTTTGGGCTTATCAGTTACAAAACACACTATCATCACTCCACCAGTGACAGAGGGATGATTTGTTTGCTAAGTCAGAAGCTTGCCATGTCACTCAGTATGATCAAATTGCTCCCAGAGACATATTTCTTTTGCATTTTGGTACAGCAGTTTTAAATACAGACATAACTAAAGCTCCTGTGTGATAAACATTGTGATCTCTGCATGCCCTGAAAAACTCCACCTGCTGCAGAGAGTGCAATAGTTAATGTCAGGAATGATGTTAGTCAAACAGATGAGTTGCCATTGTTCACTCACACATCACTCTTGGTTGTATACACACTGTAGTTCAGGGACTCAATGGCCATCCAGCGTACAGGCAGCCTCCCCTGAAAGCAAAGCAACAGATTAATGCAAAACATTCTGCCATGTTGACATATTAACTTGCTTAAACATGTGAAGAGTCTCATTGTGGTATTAAAATAAATAAATGAAAGAATGAATAAATAAAGATCAGGTCAAATTACATGTCCTTTGCCTATTAGGGCAATGTGGCACACTGCTGTACCACCACTGCACATCATGCTGCAGTTGATGGTTTTACTGCCCTCCTCAGGTCATTTCAGGTATTACCAGAATCTCTGAGTTACTGTCTGAAGTAGATTTTAACAAACTAAAACCTTTTTTAGGGCTGTTTGATTGCATTTAATTTAGTAGTATCAAGTAACTACTCGTTAATATAGTTGTTAAAATAATATAGTCTTTCTGAGGCTGCAACTAATGACTATTTTTATTGCCAGTTAATCTGTCAATTATTTTCTTGATTAACTGATTAGTTGTTTGGTCTATAAAATGTCTGAAAATGCAACTCAAAGATATTCACTTTACTGTCATGGAGAAGTGGGGAAACCAGAAAATATTAACATTTAAGAAGCTAGGATTAGAGAATTTTTACTTAATTTTCTAAAAACAAAAAAACAAAAACAAAAAACAAAAAACAAAAAAAATGAAATCTGTTTCATCATTTCTCAAATTAGTTGGGGAATTAATTTAATAGTTGACAGCTAGTTGATTAATCGTTGCAGCGCTAGTCTTTTTCACGATGGTATACTGATAAAGTAATTACACTGTTGTGTCACAATATCATGTGCAGATATCTACAGCCAAATGTCTGTTGCAGTTTGTGTGACTCATCAGTCTTCTGCTATTTCACAGAAGAACTTTGATATTGTCTTAAAAATGTGAGTAATGTGTACAGTACAATGACCTATGCAACAGCAGCTGATGCAAATAGCATTAATTACTGTAAAATGAAAACACACAGCATACATTTTAAACAACCAGTGCCCTCTGTTAGCTGTTAGCTGTTTTCTAAAAAAAATAAAAAAGTCCAACTGTGCATGACCCCAACACTCACCATTGTCTTCTTAACATAAACTTCCTCTCCGCGGGACAAGCCGAAGTCAGCTATCTTTGCCACAAGGCTGTCCCCTACAAGGACATTTCTGGCTGCCAAATCCCTGTGGATGAACTAGTGGCAAGAGATTAGAGGAGAGGAGAGACGTTATTACTGGTAATAACACTAGGCCTAATGCATGAATCATTTTTACATTTTTTAAGACATTATGAGCATATATGCTCATAATGTCTTAATAATCATAAAACACTAAAAAACTAAAAATCACATATCTAGATCTAAGTGATGTAGTAGTTTAAGCAAGTAGTTTAAGTAGTTTATAAAATGTCCTTTTTAATGGACCAGAGATATAAACAAGCTTCTAAACTAATAATATGCTTGAGCAATGTAACACAATAATCACATCATTCAATTTATAAGTTATTAGTTAAAATGGAGTGTAACATACAGCATGATGCAACAGTAATACAGCTCATTCGAATTACTTCACTTTTAATGCTGTCTGCTTTACTGCATCATCTACAAAATACTGTATCATGTACAAAACTTATGAAGAAGTAAGGCCAGTTCATGCATTATTTTGATTATGTTGCAATCAGTAAGAAATACTTAGGTTTTCTTACATTGTTACACTTCTGCCCCACTAGTATTAATTAGTATAGTAGTAGTATTAGTAGTAGTAATAGTATTTAGTAATTAAATCTTTAGAAATAATTTAATAGATAATAATAAATAATGTATTTATTTATTTAGCCTGTTATGAAAGGCAAGACATTTTCAAGAAAATGCACAAAGAATTATACAAGTAGCTGCCCACATACACACTCTCTCTTCTCCTACCTGTTTGTCACTTAGGTAGTGCATCCCAGTTGCCACGTCTACAGCAAACTGCAGCAGCTGCTGGGAGGTGAGAGTGGAAGCAGTGCCATGCTCCTTGGCGAAGGCGGGATCAGTCTCCAACACTCGACTCTTCCTCAGGAAGTCCAGAAGGTTACCATAGGGAGCATATTCGATGGCTATGTACAGGTAGCCTGGAGGACACAGAGAGTGGGTAACATAGGAAGAGGAGTTTATCCTGTTATACACAGTACTGTATGGAAAGGGTACCTAATGAATGTACCTTCTTCATGATGTTTAATATATTGAACTCCCTTTGGAGAAAAACATAATGCATGATGGTGATTAATAGAGTTATGGCTGCTGCTAACAAACATTTAATTTTCTGTCTGTGAGCTGTTAGCAACTCAGCTTCCCCAAAACTGTGACTATGGGCTTGGCTGGCCTGCCTGCAATAGGCTGGGAAGAGACCCAGCTACAGCTGGTAAGGGGCTCGGCCTTCAACGGCTCAATCTTAACACAGACAGAGGTAAAGCAGACCCTTCATGAAATCCTAACGGAGATCAACCAGATGGTTGATGCTTTGTTAATAGACGGCGGCTTCCAGCCAAAACCAGAGTTCCTACAGGTCATGAGGCATTTGTGCTTGTTGGAAGGGTTTCATGTTGATTTCACCAGGAGTAGAAAGAGTGCCAACACAATTAGTTAATACCATATGTGGAAGGAAAGAATAACGGGGCGATGGACAGACTGGTCAAAGATCTGGAACATAATACAATTATGTTCCTTCTCAGCTACAAGAGGTTATGTTAATCAGGACATGCTGTGTTTCCTGCAGCAACGTCATTCCAAAACAATTTTCTTTGCTCAGTATGAAACAGTAAAAGATGTTTTTTCAAACCAAGCACATTAGCACAGTCAAACACTGTGTATGGATTATTGTGTTTTCCTAGCCTCAAAGTAAGCAAACAGAAGGCAGTTTTCGACTTTTTGCTGTGAGTGACCAAGGTTTTCAAACCTCCCAACCTCTTTAAACTAGCTTAGGGTTTACTTTTTGATGATGAATGAATTAACTCTTGTCCTGACCTGGGACCGACTTCATTAAGTCAGCTCTACATGTGTGGTAGTATATCAGCATATAGTCTCCACAGAGATCAGCAGAAATGTTGTGCTATAAAAGCTGATCCACAGGATGCTGACTATTTTAAATCTTTATCTTCCCCTTGACATTTGAGTATCTATGATATATCTTCTATGTTCATTTCCTCCTCCTGTCCAGCTCGTTCTAATCCTGAAGTCATCATGTCCTGTCCTGCCGTTCAACAGTTCAGTGCTGCATTACCCCTGCACGCACCTAATTCTTTCACAATGTTGATATCTAAAGTAGAGTGAATTTGTTCCAGATCTCTGTATGACAAGAGTGTATGAGCTGAAAACAACATATATCTTTCCCCTTTTTTTGGTATTTGAAAATCACAGACAGATGCCAAGCGGATTAGACAAATGAAAGTCAGAAACCAGAAAAAAAATTTATCAGAAAGCCCGTAAAAAAAAGCCAAAAACAGCAGTTGAGTAACAGCTTGTGCTACCACTGCAAGCCACTTTCTCTGTTACAGTGAAAGACATTTTAACAGCTTGAGCAAAGGGAGAGGCAGCACAGGAAGAACACATGAACTGTGTGCCAAAGAAATATTACTCCCTGAAAGCACGTCTTTCCTCTAGATCTAAGTCTTTCTTTACTTTCCCATCTTTAGCTTCCAGCCTGCTTTTCTCCCTGCCCTTTTTCCCCACAACAATCCTACCTTTCCCTCTCCCTCTCTTACCGTCTTTCTCTTTTTCCTCCATTTTACAACCAGTTTGCAGGTTGAGCACCAAGCTAGTCTTTCCATACTGTAAATAAAGTGTGCATGTGTTAACCTTTCAAGTTATTATAACACAAATTGCAATAATAAAGCAACAATAAAAAAAGATACTGACACAAAGGTAGGATAAAAACTTTCAAGACTTTCTAACGAAACACTGTAATGCTCATGCTTTTTTTAAATTGATCTACTCATGAGAGATTTGATGAGATTTGTTGTTCTAGTTGAGGCTGGGGTGTTACAGTGTAAATGTGTTTTTGTGCTCTTATCACTAAATGAAAGACGTGAACCTAAGTTAAACAACAGATGTAAACACAGGAGAGTAAAGGCCTTCACAGTCGAATGCTACTTGAAAGTAAAACCGGTGGGGAGACACACTGAAGTGGTCAGATGTTTACTTTACAAGGCTGATTTGGTTTTGTAATGTCCTCACTGATGTACTTTCCATACTACACTTCCTCTTTTACATGTTATCAATCTTTGATCACACAAAAGAAATCCAATTATTGGATGGAGAGGCCATCGGATGTAGCTGCGGGAAACTGATACCCCATGGTATTAAGTGAGGGGCCAAGGAAACCTTATACAAATACATAAATACATGACGCAGCAGTATGCTTATGAGGCACACGGACAAATCAAACAAATGTGATAGTGCAAAATGCTTCTGGCGGCCAAGAATTATTTAGATTGGACACATTCTGGGGCTTTCCAGGTGCAGACGACAGAGGATCAGATGGGAGTATCTGTTTGGATCTCCAGCAGGAGGAATTTAACCTGTTCCTTAACAGTGTTACATACACAGCTACAGTTTGTAGAGTCAGGATAGATAGAAAAAGGATCTGGTCAGGATATTGTCTGCAGGACACTGACTAATATATCAGCCTAAATCTGTCCTGTATGAAGTCAATACTGAAACATCTTGAAAGAAAAAATGTAATCATGCAAACATATTTAGATCATGTAAATGTATCTGGAAAGTTTCCACATATATTTTGCAATACATACCAATCCAGTATATTACTCACCATACAACATCAACACACATGTGGGCAAGATGTTAAAAGTGCTACGGATGAAATCATAACACTGAGCTCACATACTCACTGATCCATCTCCATGACAAGCCAAACAAACTCCACCCGTTGATAAAGACTGTGTGATATGGTTCAACATTCCAGAGAAAACTATGAAGCCTAAGTAATCAACTGGGGAAGTTTCAAGGTGATATCTATCAGTTAAATAGTTATAAAATCATCCTAAAAGAATGAATGCAAGAGAGCTTTGAGACAAATAGTTAGTCTGGAAGCGGTTTTCTTCCTCCAGCTGTCTCACTGTGGCTGCTTGTTTTTTCATACACATTTAGGTGTTTGTTTTAGTTCAGATTTCTGTTCTGGAAGTTACATACATTTCAGAGGACTTTATTAATAACTAAGATAATTGTCTTAATGTAAGCTGAGAGGACGTTTAATTGGGATGTTTCATCAAACATCTGTATTTTTTATAATTTCAGATATATGCTGAGAATGGTTTGTAATACTGCTACTAATAATAATACTGTACACACTATTCATTCAGTTGACTGGATCTCTTCATACATTTCTCAAAGTATACTCTCCTGTAACAAAAGTGGCGTCCTGCAGAATCTAAACGTTGGCCAATGTCCACCAAATGGCAACAACAATATACACTATACACAAAATGTATTAGGCCGAGACACCAGATAAGCAGGGTAAAGTAACATACATACAGCCTTTGTTGTTTTGCACGCAGCAGCCAATAGATTCCTATGACTTATGAATCCCTGTTCTTGCCAAAGTATTATGCATCATATTATTAGTATTTCTTCAAGAATGTAACTCAAAGGTTCATCAATATCCATTAGAGCCACTAGGTGTCGCTCACTCACCTCTATTCTCGCAGGCGCCGATCAGGTTGATGATGTTGGGATGCTGGCCTAGTTTACACAGCACCTCCAGCTCCCCTGCAAAGTCTCTGTGGTCATTCTCTGAGGCAAACTCTGCAGGAAGATCAGCGCGCACAGCGTCATTAGACAAAGTGCAAGCAAAGCAGCTTCGGCTGGCGTCTTTTGAATGCAGTTTTCACATCAGTAAAAAGAATGCGCTGTGAGTGGGATATTATTATTTGCTGTGCGTCAGCATGTTTGTGTGTGATGCATGAACAGTATTTGTATGTTTGTGAGTGCTTGCATAAATGTACCTTTCAGCATCTTGATGGCTGCGCTCATTTTGTTGCCATCCTTCTTGATCATGGCTTTGATGACCTGGTTTTGAAACATTTGTTAACTCGAATATTCAACCCAGTAAATAAAAGATGTCGGTGAATAAGGGAAACATTTCAAGTCCTCCTCAAGACACTTTTCAACACATCAGACCGAGACCTTGTCAGACCAAGACTCAGATGAGGGGTCTGGTGTGCATCAAAATCAGTGACTAGCAGATGAATCAGAATGATAAGTGTAGTTTGCTTGTTTGTTAACTTGTTAGCTTGTAGGCTAACTGGCAGTGGCTAACACAGCATTAATGGTCATGAAACATATAGTAATAACTGCTATGATGGGGTTTTTAGAAGATAGTGTAAGGAAGCTCTAGGGTCCAATTTACATCCAAAAACTTCACACTTTATCTTGTGCGGCATCAAACATTTTCACTACGCTAATGCTAACTCTACTCTCTGTACTGACAAGACTGCATTGTGCTGGAGGTTTCTGGTTTCTTTGCTGGTGTTGTGTCAAAGTTTGTTCCCCCATCGATACATGTTTCCTTTTGTACAGAGTGCTCCAGGAGTCCTAAAACCTGGAAATGAGTTAGCATTTTGCCATTCATGGTTCCCTTAAAGTCAATGGGCATTCTGAAGGGGTTTTTCGTAAGATGCCTGAAATAAGGTCTACAGAACCTCATCAGGCCAAGCCGCGCTGAACGGCTTTACTGTTTTGTTATGGTGGTGAAGTTGGGTCATGTGACCGCAGTGTAGTTCATTTATAGCCTAATGTTAGCTTCTTTTATAGCCTAATGTTAGATCCTTCAAGATTTCATACATGTAGAACTGTATGTCAAAGTCAGATAGGGTTTGATACAATTGCCTCTGGCAATTGCATTTAGGCTAATGACAGTGGTGTAGACTATCTTGTTGAACAAAACATTATTTAATCAGTATTATGAACTTTGTTTGCCATAAATCTTATTTTATGTAATAATCCAAAAATCCAGTTGAAAAATCCCATGGGCTTTTTGAGGAAAGAACCAGTGCAATACTAACCTCCGCTTCGGCCTCAATAAAGTGTCATTGCTGGAGCACTTTATTAGTGACGTACCTAATCTAGCTTGCCAGGGTACATTTGAATCTCTCATTTTGGTGAAGTGCAAAGCCATTGGCCCCTTCAGCAGAGGAATGTGAAAACACCTTTGACAAACTTTTTATAGATACAAGTCGGTAAAGTCGGGGTCATTTTAGGGGACATGAGCATAAAAGAGTCTAAATACCTGGCCAAAGTTGCCTTCTCCAATGACATCTTCAAACTTTATATCCTCCCACTCCAGGATTGGATAGGTGAGGGGCTCTGGTGTTGGCTTGGGCCTCCGTGTCAGTGTCAGAGTTCCTGAGTTGAACTGCAGAATAGTCTCCTCACCCTTAGGGTATAAACAGTCTTAAGCATGGTAGTGAATACAGAAATATTTCTCTGATGTAAGATTCTCTAGAAACATATTTGAGCTTTGTCAGATCACTTATGATATCAACCAGGGCTCAGTAGATCCCTCAGCTTTCAACACTTCCGATCCTTACCGATCCAGACTGGTAGGTGAACTTGCGCCGACGATTGAGCAGCGTCTTGCGGATGAAGAAAAGAGCCAACAGTGCAAGCAGGATAGTCACACAGGTGACAGTTACCGAACCCACCACTGCCACCAACAGCTGGTAACTGTCCCCAGGAGGCCTACTAGCCACACCCTGGGTGGTCGGGGTTAGACTCTGAAGGCCTGTTTTGGCAGAGGGGAAGAGATGGAAAGGGAGGACAGAGGACAGAGTGGAAGATAGAGAGAAAAACCAAGTAGGGAGATGGAGATGTTTTTTAGACAGTGGAGATAAACAGGCTGTCTGTGTACTATTATCCTAAATAAACCCCTGTCCCTGTGTGGGTGGTCCTGTTCGACATCACCTGGGAAAAGCCCCATATTGGCCATAAGTATAGTAGTGTAGAAATTTTCCATTGGGAACTACTTCTAGCTTGAAGGGATAATAAACATATGTCCAAGAAACTATAAAAAAGTCCTTGATTTATGCCAGTACACTGGATTATTCAATCCTTATTACTCATTCCAGTAATCAAGAATAATTTTTTTGCTGCCCTGGTGTCCCCCAGAGAGGAAAGGCTTACAACAAAGCTTACTCAAACTTTTCTGGTCTGACATCCCATGTTCGGGTGTCAAATCTTTTCTAATTACAAAACTGTCATGCAAGCTTGAATTAATCTTACATCAACATGTCAGTTGTAGTAACGGCGGATAACGGTGGTTGAGCAGACAGTAACTTCCGACTCACCATCCCCTTGTGTCATCGCTTCAACAAACTTGCTCCACTCTCCCGGCACTTTGGAGAAAGCTCTCACTCTGAACTGGTAGAGTGTGCTGTCGTTGAGTGCTGTCACGTCTTTGGTTGTCTTGTTTCCGTCATCTGTGTCCACCCAAGGGTGAGGACTCCCCTGGCCGACTGGCTGGTATTCTATGATGTATTTAATGATGCCTCCGTTGGGATCTTCAGGGGGCTGCCATCTCACCTGGATGGCTGACACAGACAGAGCCTGGGCATGGACGTTGCGTGGGGATGACGGACCTGAGACACAGGGCAAGTATTATAGTTAATTACACTTAACAGGGATCCTGTAAAACTTTATTTCAAGACGATATTACTGCTCTGGGAAAGCTTTAATACTAAAGACATGGGTTTAACGGCTTCCATTGCTGTTCAGCTGGATGGATCTTTTTCTCACTTGTTAATCTCTCCTGACTGCAACTAAACTGGATTTATCCTTGACACCTATCAGCTGCTACACTGTTCCTCAACTCTATTAAAGTTTGTGGGCAGGGAGAGAGTCACCAAGCAACTAGGAAGCACAAATCATACTCAGAGGTTTTTACGTGAATCTACAGTTAGGAGCTCTTATCATTCCATTTATTTATTTTGTGTATTTACACATGAGCCTCTTCTGTGTATTGTGTTAGACCTCCTGGTTTGCCTCACACCACTGTAAATGAATTATAAACTTCACTGAAAACCCTAAAACACTTTAAGGGAGCCTTCCCTGCAGCTTGTTAACAGCAGAGTTTCTTGTTACCCTGGCTGTTGATGCGGAATTGGTAGGGCTTGGAAGCCGGCCCCTGGCTGCCACAGTTGACGAGGCGCACCACCACGGTGTAGTCCTGCTGGTACTCCAGGTTGTGGAACTTTGTGGAGAGTACAGTGAGCAGGGTCATCTCCTCCCGTAGTTTCTCATCATGCGGACTGAAGAGCTGCACTAAAAAGCCACTGGCTGTGCCGGCATTAACGCCGTTGTTGGCAGGCAGTCGCCAGCGTACAGTGGCATTGCGGCCTTCCACCGAGCTGATGTCAATCTCAGGCTGAACTGTGGGCTCTGCAGCAACAGAGAACACAGGATGAGCTGAGGGGACTAACAGCTCCTTGTGAATTTCTCTAACTACATCAGTCACGGTTCCTTAAAATTGCCCCCGAGGGATAGATGAAGTATTCTGAAGTGAATTGGATGATTTCCTCAATTTATATTTCAGCTGTCTGCCACACAGTTGTTAGAACTGTCAGCTCACATCAAGAAGGTACTAGCTTTAAATCTTGGTCCTGGTCCTTTCTGAATTTACCCCCACAGTTCATGTGGGTTTCGCAAGAGTGTTCTGGTTCCCTCCAACTGTCCAGGTTCTGATTGTGTTTGCATGTCTGTGCCCCAAATCCAATCCATACTAATTCTAAGCAGGCTTTGCGTATGTAGTCTGTTTACATGGGAAAAGTAACAATCAAATTTTTGTAAGAGAACATCTGCTGTCTTTTTATCTGGCAGTAGCGCTCTCATTCACAGTATGACTGATGTTTAATATGTTGTGTATACTAACTGCAAAAACAGTGTACACTCAAGATTAGTATATAGTGCATACTATTTACAGTTTTGGACACTGAACACTGAACCTGTGAACAACCTGTCTTGGGTGTTTACTTGCATTTTGGTAGACTGTACAGTATAAGCCCAAGCATCCAGTGGATAACAGGCTGCCATAAATACAGTACTTTTCTGCACATTTCATTTTTTCATGTGCCATTTTGAAAACAACTTCTCACTCCACAGTCTTGAACTGTTCTGTAGCCCTTCTCAAAGGCGTACAAGTCACTATTACAAATAGTTTGTGCTTGTGCAAGAGACCAACGTTGCCTTGTAACATAAAATTCGTTCCATTTAACACATGGATCTAACCACATGTTGCCAAAGAGTCAAACTAAATAGAAGTATGAAACTAGGACAATCCAAAACAATCATGTTTCAGTTTCAGTTTTTTTTTTCCATGATCTGTTCTGTACTCAGATATTCTCTCTCCCTCTACACCACAATAACTGAAGAACAACATCATTGCTATTTGACTGCAGGTTCTTGCTATGAAATGTTTAATTTTGTGGTTCCTAGCTGAGTGATGACAAAGTTAGTTTTTGTTATTGTAGTTCTGATCCCACAGGGTCCTCACTTTATTTTTAGCAAAGAAGTGCCCACAGACCATTTCTGTCAATTAGTATCTTTCTATATTTGTCCTTTACTCGAGTCATCAGGAGAGATATGCTCACTGGGGAAAAGACAACTGGCTCCTTAATGCCTGGGAAAAGCACTGCTCAGCAAACTATTAGTCTGACCAGACGCATGATAATTGTGCTTGCTCAAGTATAGATATTTGTTCCCAGGCAAGATTTCCAAATAAATACACCCATGTTCAGGATGCGTGTGATGCCAGTTATCTGTGGATCTTACCGGGACAATCAGTCTCCATGATGGTCTCTGGCCCCGGGGCCCCTTCTCCGCCCTCCCCAGGACGACTCAGCTGGACACGAACACGGTAACGTGTTGAAGGTTCAAGGTTCATCAGTGTGATGGGCTCTTTGTCACTATAAACTGAAAGAGAGTGGATACAGGAAATGCTGATCACAAGATTTTGATCACAGTTTTATACATATTTAGAAAATACAGGCGCAGTTATTCAAAATTAAGAGATTACGTTTTTTGTTAATTATGTGATGAGTAACAACCTGCGGTTTATTATGAATTTGAGCAAAAAGCAATGATGTATTTCAGTAAGTATCTGTAGTTAATACATCATCACCTTGGCTGAGCTTATGATGTGTTGAAATAATGGAAAACCCAAGACAATCTTATGATAATGTAACTTTCTGTGATGAATCCAAAGACATCTTTCAATGATATCTCACCTATAATGGAGGACCAAGAGTCTCCATTCTCCACAGGCTTGTAGAGGAGCCTGGTGGAGACAATGGGGCCGTCTCCTCTGTGAGAGTCCACCGGCATCACCAGCAGCTGCTTACTTCTTTTTTCCAGCAGTTTGGGAGCAGTAGTGGGCACAGGGGGCTCTGAGTAGATACAGAAAAAAAAAATGGTATCTTTGTTGCTGTCATGTGATGTGGCGGCATACTGGAAATTCTACAAAAAAAGAAAGCACACACACGGACCTTTAATGGTGAGGTTGAACTTGCGGGAGTACTGGCCTCCATTGGTGGACACTCTGCACTCCCACAATCCTCCTTGTTGAGCACTCAGACGAGGGATCTCAAACATAGCTGTACTCTTATTCGAGTCCATGACAGTGCGAGAGGCCTGAGACAAAAACACATAACACACAAAATAATGCACTGCACAGTGAAAACCACATTTTCATTTCCTGTGCCTATTTTTACTGCTGCTTGGATTTGTGCTAAGAACATCCTCACAGAAATGTCTTTATTCCTGCGGGAAGTCCTGGTAAAATTCTTTATCTGATTGTTTCTATTATCAAGGAAACAGCAGAGAAAGAAAAACACAGAATTTGAACATGTCACTTATAGGCAACACGTGGTAAGCGCTGCTCTGTAGAGTGATACAGCCTTATCTGGTCAGGCCATTGTGTTGTTGACTTCCTCCGAGCTTGACTCAACCTTGTAAGCATCAGCCCAATCTTAAAGACGCAGTACAATTTAACTTTATTCATGGCACGCGACACTGATGCTGGAGGTCCACAAAGTGCTTTCCTTAGTTTATTTAACAGTTATTAGAGTGATCCATTACCTTTTACATATTTAAAAGAGTAATTCAACATTCTGGGAAACATGCTTCTTTGCTTTCTAGCTGATCGTTGGATAAGCAGATCAACACTCAACTACTCATGTCTTTGTGTTATACGTGGAGCTAGAAGCACGAGGTGATTACCTAAGCTTAGCATAAAGACAGGGAAACAGGTAGTGTAGCTCACCCCAAAATTAAAAACATCTGCCCATTAGCACCTGTAAAGCTCCCTTATTAACATGTTATACTGCGTTTCTTTAACCTGTACCCAAACAGAAATGTAAACATTGCTGACTTTTTTCACGCAGTGAAATGTTATTAAAACGCACAGTAATTGTAATATAATATATCTTGAGGCACCCTTGTCCCGTCCACAAGGCAGCCACTTTGGGAACCACTGTACTAGATCACCTTCTCCTTTTGTGGCCTTGTATTTAATCTCTGCCTGACGACCTTGACATAACTTTAACTGAATGTGTGTGTTGTATTTATTTATTTTTTCCCGGACTTTACTGTAAGTTATCTTGCCAGGATTATTGCAAGCAGAGCTGGGTAATATAGAGAAAATCAAATTTCACACTATTTTTGTAGGGTTGACTTATTGGTGCTTTTCACAAAATATTTACACAATGAGACTTTTGATAAATAACAGTTCATTCATTCATTATCTATAACCACTTATCCTGTTTAGGGTCGCAGTAATAAATATCAGTGATGTGGATATATATAAGGAAAATAATAAAACAGAGCAGTCCGGTAAGTTCAGAAAATGACATCACTTTACAGTAATGCAGCCATCAAAACCAGGAAAAGACATCACAACATTTAAGATGATATCCATAACAGTATAATATCCACATATTGCTCAGCCCTAGTTGCAAGCAACTGCCAGTCTTTTACCTTAAGCACAGTGCTGTCCAACTTGCGCAGCTCAATGCTGTCGTGGCTGGGCAGGGGGTTGCCTGTGGCTGAACAAGAGATTTTGGGGCTCGAGTTCAGATTCCACTCCAAATTACTGTCCAAATCCAAGATCTGAGGAGCCCGATCTGAAAAAGGAGAATGGCATGGAACAGAGAATAAGATATGATAATGTGGATAGCAACAGAGGAACCTAATGTGACAGTAGAGACAATGATGATAGCAGTGTATTTCAAAACCTCTATTTCTACTACATGTCTCACTTTCAAAATTAACAACAAAAATATATTTAAATAAAAGTAAAACTTCAACAAAGATGTTTACTTTTTAAAAAAAAAAAAAAGTATTAGTGAGATTTTTAAACCATATGTCCCACTAATATGTTTCATGTTTAACTTGTGTGGCAAACTGCACTCTTGACTATTCTGTTGCACACAAATACCATAAAAGCTTTAATACTTGAAAACCAAGAAATAAACAATCACACACTTGTGAATTACATGCAATGTGATAAAACCAACTTCATCCCAGACATGCTGGTTTTATCAGGTTTAGGGTTCTGTGATAAACCCTAATGAAGCCATCTTGTTTGGTAAAACAGTTTAATTAAACTGCATGTTCTTTAAATTTTGTAATTTGTGCATGTTGTCATGATGATGAAGAAGGTGATAGTATTTGGTAAGGAGAATAATAAGATTGGAAATGTGCTTTGCAGTGATGAGGGGAAAGAATACATAAATGTTTCAGTACAGTCAGTTCCATTGTACACGGGAGGCAAAGCGACAGGAAGAATTAAGATAAGGCGGCGATACCTACCAGACTTCTCACAGCTCTGTCCTCTCCACCCTGTGGGACACTGGCATCCACTGAAACGGCTGCAAACTCCTCCATTCTGGCATTTACAGCTCAGCCTGCAGTCTGGTCCGTACATGTCATTATGGCAGGCTGACACACAAAAGAGCAAACACATGCTTTTAAACCTATGAACACACCATTTTAATGAAAAATACAGGGACAAACTTAGGCGGTGCAGCACTCACCCCTCTCACAGCGGCTTCCAAACCAGCCGCTGGCGCAAGAGCAGCCGTAAGGGTCTGGTAGGCAAAAGCGAAGCCCCTTGCAGTTCAGCGCAGAGCCACATGACTCCTGGCAGTTTCGGCCAAACATTCCTTCCCTGCAGGCTGCAAACCATCAGAGAAAGACAAATTCACAAATGTGTTTATTTAAATTCCTTGACTTTTGCTGTATCATGCCTCAACCTGCCTTGCAAAACCTAACCAAGGACAGAGTAACTAGTCTGCCAGTGTACTCATCTGTTACCGTAGATATAGATTCTAAAGTTATATCTGATTGCTTCAATATAAGACAAACTGATAGGTAAAGTCATTACCCAAATGCAGTGAAGATGTAGTGATGATCTAATGTCTGCCATTTAAAGTGCACTTCACATGTAGTCTCCTTACCTCAAGTACTGACATCTCAACAACACATGTACATACAATAAAATAGCTGAGTCACATTCACCCAATTTGGGTCAAAGCCTCAGATAATGGGTTGTTTTGACCCATGTTAGTGTTATGTTATGTTATATTATTGTTGGTTTATGAGCTTCAGTTTATTACCAAATACCTTCCAAACTAATGTGACCCCCATCAGCTTCAGCTGTACTTTGTATTAAGTAATAATTAACAAATGCTGGCATGCTAAGAAGCTAAAATAAGGTTGTGGTAACATGGTCAACATTATACCTTCTTGTCATCATCATGCTAGCACTATCATTG
>JAPZEB010000021.1:9688879-9701290 GCA_029783705.1 Chaetodon striatus | reverse complement strand
CACACACACACACACACCTGCCTTTTCTTCAAGCCCCTGAGGTCCTAGCAGTTACAGAGAGTGTCCCATATGACCTTTCTTTCCTGTCGTCTTGATATCACTGAATGCAAGTGTGTGTGTGTGTGTGTGTGTGTGTGTGTGTGTGTGTGTATATATCTTGCTGACATAAAAACAAACTGAAATAGAGACAGAAACAGTTCTAAAGGGCTTCCCTGCTTTGCTTGTTCAGGAGTGTTGTGCTCTCTCTAGACCTGACCTCAGCCAGTCCCCTCTCTGGCATGAGGAAATGTCACTCACACAAACACACGCACACACACACACACACACACACACACAAATGCACACAAAAGCAAAATCAATAGAGAAACCAGCAAGTACCAAGCTAACATGCATAAACCCATGCACGTTCAGGCACTCATGAGAGAGAACAATGAACAAGGAGGCTACATACACAAATACACTCAAGTATACACACACGCACACACCTTCTCTCCGACAGTACCGGTCCAGGGTTGCATTCAGAGCAGGTGAGACAGGCTTAAAGCTGACTGTTGAATGGGGGATTTGGTTGAAGGCCCACAGGCCCACAGTCATTACAGCAGTTTTCCACCACTCAGCACCCTCCATTAACCACAGAGGGGCAGAACATCGGGCTTTCTACAGCAGACTACAGATGCCACCATTAAGGAGGTCGCGCTTTTAACTGCCTATTGCAACAGCGCTGCACTCTTGCTCCACCCTTGAGAGGAATTGTCTGGAAAAGTCTAATTTGTTCGTGGAGAAAATGATCTAGCCGACACAATCTGCTGATTTTTGTCTATAGCAGCCTCTGTGGTACCCCCGTAGAGTTTTAAAAATGTAGGTTAGATAAAGGGTAAAGCTCTGCCTAATTGGTCAGTAACTATACTCTGGTAAATGTACTTGTAACTATACCCTAGTGCTGTCTTGATTAACAGAAAATAGCACATTTAACAATCAATTACAATTTTGTTGTTTATCCAGCAAAATGCTACATATTTAAATATGAAGATTTATTGCTTTTCACAGTTTTTTTTTTCATCAATAAAGTAAGGATTAATATCTCCCCCTCAGGCTATCTGTGTCTGGCAGGTTTTAAACACCTCAACTGACAAATGGTTGTGTTCTTAAGCAGTCGTATTACTAATGATATAGTGGGAAAAACAGTGTGACATCTCCCGTTGGCATAAAATCTTCCCTGTAGGCGTATTTCAGGAAATGAGACCATAATAAAAGACCCGCATTAGTGTAGTAGGTGGATTAATTTCACAACCAGTAAATCAGAAGCTTTTGACAACAAAGCAAATGGTCTTTTTCTTGGCAGAGTAATGAAAACACACCTCTTAAAGGCAGACAGATATGTGTTTTTGTTAGAAGGTTTTTTTTCTGGCTGATAGTACAATATATATTTACTTTGGTTTGTGTGTGTGTGTGTGTGTGTGTGTGTGTGTGTGTGTTTACTTGTGAGGCAGCTGAATGGGCTTCAGTGGGGGAGAAGATGATGGCAGCAGGTTCTGAAGGCACACAGTGTGTGTGCCTGTGTGTGTACGTGTTTGTGTGTAGCAGCTAAATAACTGTTCAGTGGGGGACAACAGGAGGGCAGATGGATTTGGTAGCACACTGCGCGTACAGTGTGTATGTGTATGTGTGCGTGTGGGAGAGAGAGAGGGACTGAGTGAATGTTTGTCAGTCATCATTACCTTGACCTTGATTTCTCCAAGGCTGTGTGGAAGGCTCTCAATCTTTATTGTGTACTTCTGTTTGTGTATTGTTTGTGTGTGTCAGGAGAGAAGAGTAAGACAGTGGAGCTGGAGGATGTGAAGTTTCATCAGTGTGTCCGTCTGTCACGCTTCGAGAACGACCGTACCATCTCTTTCATCCCCCCCGACGGCGAGAGCGAGCTCATGTCCTACCGCCTCAACACTACAGTGAGTGCGACACACAAACAAACTTTTCTCTTTAACACACACTCACAACACCTGCACACCAGCAACACCAAGAGCACACTTCTTGCTTGTCTAAAGGACCAACACACCCTGGAAAGTTCATTCTTGTCCTTATCTCAATCGTACAAAACATGTTAGACTTTTATGTTCCGATAATTTGGAAGATAAAAACCGATATTGGCTTATCATAGACATGACATACAGTATATGCTGGCAAATGTGCAACTAAAATTATAGCATGTATTTTTGACCCTTATTTTTCATATTTAAAGGGATACTGTGCAGATTTTCAATCAGGTCCGTGTCACCGTGGTGTGGAGACTGTATACAGACGCACAGTGTTAAGGTGCCCCTTGTGCCGCCAGCACTCGGAGCAGCCCACCCGTCTGTCAGCCAAAATTTGCCAGATGATGCAGAACAAGTCATTAATGACTTTGCTTCATTTGGCGGATTGTTGCTCACGGCATGGGCAGGGAGTTGATGGCGCTGCTGGCACAGGGGGAAGCCAAACACAGTTCATCTGGACTTACTCTCCACACCGCATTGACACAGAACTGGTTAAATATTAGCAAAGTATCCCTTTAATGTTAAAAATATTTTTGTCGTATTGCCTGTTTTTTTATTAACTGTATTGTTATTTATTATAATTAAAATAATCATAAACTTTATTTATAAAGCACTTCAAAACACAGTTACAAAGTGCTTTACATAGTTGATCCCAGAGTTAAAACAATGTGGGATTCAAGCAATTTAAATGAGGCAATTTTTTTTTAAATACAAAGAACAATAAATATAAAATAAAGATACTATGCCATCACTGAAACAAATAAGTAAAATCGGCAACTAGTTGCCTTGTATATTGCACTGAGGTACAACAAATTGAACAATTACAGTTGTACAAAATGAAAGAATACAATAACCAATGACAACACAAGATAATAACAATAAAAATAATCAAATGAGACATATATAAAATAAACAGTGTGCTGAAATTGATAGAAGGCTTTCTTGACTAGATAAGAAGTGATTTAAAAGATATCACTGATTCAGCAAGCCTCAGATGATCATTATCCACAATTATTTAACCTCCAGTTAAATTTAGTGACACGAAATGTATCTTAGCTTCATATTTGTTATGACAGTAGTTGCTGAAGTTTATTGTTCAACAGCAAAATATCTTGTCTTAATAAATATCACTGTCACAACTATTTTATAATCACATTTGAAATACTATTATCTTTTAGTGTTTGTGTGAAAAAAAGAAAGAAAACAGCTATCTTCCAATATAGACATTATTTTCTTTAAAACTCTACTTCCAATCAATATCTGCTTAGAAAATCTCACATTGGTAGCACCCTTGTACCTTTGTTGTAATTGAGGTTATTTGCAGTACTATATTTGGTGGTATGGCTCTGTTCTTGGACCTCTCTGCCTTTCCTAGGCCTACACAGAAAGCCTAAGATGGAGAGAGCGCACATCTCTGCCCTTCTGCGCGCATATGCAGAAAGCCTTAAGGCAGAGATAGCAAATCGCCCTGCCCTTCCATGCGCCAACATGGAAAGCCTAAGGCTGAAAGAGCAGCAGCAAAGACTGCCCCAGGGAACAAACAGAACAAGCATCAATGACAAACAGAGATGACATTGATAAGTCAAACTCAGCATGAAAAGGAGGAGCTGGGGTGGAGGCAGAATGCAAAGCGGCTTGCAGAGGAAGCAGCAACAGTAGGCAGGCCAGAACAGTTTATATATGAATGAGATTCACCATTTGGTTTCATTGAAAGGAATCATGTGATCTATCAGTTGACTCCCTTCCATTAATCAGCTGCTCCATCAGTTGATTGGGCTGTTTGAGATCAGCCGATGTAGCTGGGATGTGCTTGACATCTTGCCCTGCCTGAACCAGTAATATATATAACTTGTTGTGGAGTCTGTTAGCATCGGAGTGAGGCAGAACTTCAACGGTTTCTTGTACCGGACTAGAAGGCCATAAAGGTGTGCTTTCTAGAATAACAGAGACAAACAGAAATATTACAACAATGAACTATAACATAACACGCAATACACAATTAAGAAGTTACACTGATAGTTCTGTAAAACTGTGTCCAGTGGGTGTCAATACAACATCAGATATACTGAAGTAATTAGTTTCAAAAGAGAACAAGTGGACAGCTACAGTATGAAATATTAAAGTTTCTATCTGCTTGTCATAAAGTATTAACTTGCATCAAAGTCTCACACTGTGAAATAAATTATATGACTGCAAATGTATGCTAGTGCCCAGTTACAATGAAAACCAATATGTTTCAAGATAAGTAATGGTTCAGTTTGTCTGCTAAGCCACATGTTGCCACTCACCCTGACGCGCTGTTCAATGAACCAGAGGATATTTGAGGGGGACTGCTGTGCCTGAAATCTATGTGAACTGCGAGCCGTCTGAGCAGTTATTGTCTCCCTTGTACAAACACAATCTCTCTCTGCCCCGTCCACTGTGTCACTCTGGTGATGTGTGTTGTAGTGATGCACTTCAACTCTGCGCTCGCTCCCCTGACCTTGTCCACTCTCTCCGTCTCTGACAGGTGAAGCCTCTCATATGGATCGAGAGCGTGATTGAAAAGTTCTCTCACAGCCGTGTGGAGATCAAGGTGAAGGTAAGGATGAGAGGCACACAAACATAAACACACATACAGAACACAGCGGCCTTATCCACTCATCTAGTCGCTTCACTGAAACTTATTTAGTATTTATGACACATACTTCTCAGGTGGATTACCACTTACCATCTGTTTGAGGCAGTGACAGCCACGCAGACTCAAAATAACAAGCCGCAGTGTGCATAATCATGAAGCCCTCCTTGATTTGAATTTGGATGTGCATGCTCCTTTTTTTATTGTAAAGGTCTCAATGACATTTGAACTCTCCTCTGTCCTCTGTCACCTTCCACAGGCTCGGAGTCAGTTTAAGAGCCGGTCCACTGCCAACAATGTGTCCATTCTGGTGCCAGTGCCCAGTGATGCTGACTCACCCAAGTTCAAGACCAGCACAGGCAGCGCCAAGTGGGTGCCCGAGAAGAACGTGGTGCAGTGGAACATCAAGTCTTTCCCTGTTAGTGTGGCACAAAATATCACAGTTTATAACCTAGATTGTATTTATTACATGTTTATGCCATAGAACAGTACTATCTCATTCCACCAAAATCAGGTTTTAAGGCCAGGGCAGCATCACTATACAAAGTAATGGAGTACAAAATCAAATCAACAAATGAATAATGATAAGTTGAGATGCGACTTCTTCCTTGGGGGGAAATTCACAAAATACCTAGCAGTATAAAGATTAATTATAACTAAGCTCCACCTTTGCCAGCTCCAACATAAAAGTAATGAACACATTAATGCATCAAGAATTATAACCTGATGTTATATTAGGGGTGCACGATACATCATTTTTTGTATCATCATCGCAAAGTTAACTTGCACCATAAACATACTGCAAAATACTGCGATATGTTACTTCAAATACAGTAACAATGTATAACATTACATAAAGTTTGTAGGCACTGTTTTTTCTTGTATGCACCATGCTGTCAGTTCTGGCCAATCAGATAGAGCCCTCACCATTAGGCATTGTGTGGTTGCTTAGAATCTGCATGCATGCAAGTGAGATTTAGTGCTGCTGTACTACTCTGGATGGTTGAAGGAGGAAAGTGTGACAAGATGAGTGCAGACGGAAGTGTGAATGCCAGAGATGAACTGGTGCCTAAAAACAAAAATAGCACATCAGCCGTCTGGCAACATTTTGGAAACAGGAGATACGGGAGACACAACATGGCACAAGCACAGGCACTGTGCAAATTTGAGTCAAGAACAGAGTACACTTAAATATCTGTTCATTTACTGCCAGTAATATTGTTATCGTGACATTGTGCAGCCCTATAGTGTAGATTATTCTGAAATTGGCCATTCTCTCTTGCCATAATGAGTATTTTTACTTTTAGTGATTTAAATACATCTTGATTCTAATACTTTTGTTTTTTTAAAGGTCTTAAAGGTGTGTGGGATGTAGGGGGATATATTGGCAGAAATGGAATTTAATATAATAAGTACGTTTTCTTTAGTGTATATTTACCTGAAAATAAGAATCTCTGTGCTTTTGTTACCTCAGAATGAGCTGTTTGTACCTACATAGGGAGCAGGTCCTCGTCTTCACCATGTTGCACCTCCTTGCTTCTACTGTAGCCCAGAATGGACAAACCTTTCACTGGCTCTAGATAGGACCATTTGCATTTTTGCATCAGCCACTGTAGTTAGAAGCCCCTCCACAACGAGAGCATCAAAAAAACACCGATTTTTTTTTTTTTTTTTTTTCTAAATGAAGCTGCTTTGTTCAGTGGTTTTACCAGTTTATATCACCACGTCAGTTTGCTCTGGAGAGAAATACATGACTATGGATAATTTGTCCCAGTAAAAACGTCCTGAACGTAAGTTATCAGAGAAAAAGGCGCACATTAGCAGGTGCTAGGCTAGTGTCCTGTCTGCGACATGCTGAACAGTGCAGGAGAAACACTGATTTGTAATGTGAAACTGCTTTATTCAGTGTTTTTACTGGTTTAAATCATCTGGTCTGTTTTGGAGAGGAGACGTCTATGGTTAATTTGGCTCCTCCTCCTGACTAACACTTAAGAAAATCTAACCGGGAAAAGTTTCAGCTGGTTGCAATCTGCAATCCTCACCACTAGATGTCACAAAATCCCCTGAAATCATGCGCTGTTTTTTTAAAGTCAGATTTTGAATACATACCTTTTACCTATAATAGAGCATTTCCTCACCACTGCTGACACCTTATATCTATATAATATATCTGTATAAGATTTACTCAGTTCCAGTGTCAGAAAATTAAGTTGTATTTTGCCTCTTACAACGATTAGACAGCAGTCATTTATCATATTGTGATCAGCTGCACCTCTCACAAAAAATACACTCATGATCACATTTTGTCTGGATTCTGGTGTTCCTTTTACAGTGTTAGTGTCAGCAAAACATAAACTCTTCAAAAGAAAATTTTAACATTTAAAAACCTTGCAGAGCATCAAATCACTCGATGTCCCTTTTATCTGTCAGGTTCTGATGTCTCCTCAGTAATTCATTACACCTTCAGCCTGTCTGGGGGGGTTAAGAATTGCCATTACTGGTGACGTATAGTCATCCAGCTGGTGTATGACTCTGCAGCACATTTGTCTCTGTCACTATCAACCTTTGGACACTATAAAACTGCATATATTCTCTCAGGACACCACACTCAACTTGTAATGTTTGATGGAGGTTTGAGGAAAGATGAAGCAGTGGCTTGTTGTGATAAGAGACTGATAAACAGACTCATCCACAGTCCACCAGCCATCAGCTCCACCCTGTTATTTACAACCCCGATCCCCAACATTACCCTCCTGTAACAGAGAAAGTATATATAGCTTTTAGGAATGAGCCCATTTTCCATCAGCTATTTTATAAGCATGAATGTCTGAATCTTTCACAGATTTCCCATTTATTGTTATTTGTTATGTTATGCAAAAAAAAGAAATATTTTCTTATCAGCTGTAGGCAAGGATAGGGATAATAAGGTTTTCCACAGCAGCTGTATAATGCCAAAGGGAAAACTCAGTTATCTGGCAGAGTCAGACCAGTTTTGGTTATTTCCAAGTAGAAAGTTTCTGTACTTGTGTTTTTGTCTGAGCCCTTCTGTCTGGTTTGAAGTGGGCAGGGCTCAGCTGGAAAAGGTGATGTCAACACTTGACACCAGCATGAGGACAACTGGTGTGTTGTTTGTTTTTGTTGTCCATCAGTCCAAACTGATAAGACCACACCCACACAGTCCTGATGAAAGGGATGAGCTTTGTTTTTGAGTTTATCCAACTTTGATTGGTCCTCTTTTAGTCATAAAGCTTAAATTTATAGAGAAATAGTGATTTGAAACTATGGTAGCTATGTCGAACCAAAGTTCAAACAAGACGAATCTGTGCTCAGATGACGTGTTACTCATTTGCCGGTATAAAGAATGATTAACTTGCTTCTTGTGTTTATAGCCCAGGTATGTCTGGCAGATGTTAAATCTCATAAACTGATATCAGATTCACCTTGATATGACATGGGAGTTGTCTCACGTTGCCATGAATATAAAGTTTGTTTTGTTTTTCGGACAAAGCAACCTTGTATTATTAGAGTTCGACACCAGGGAACAGAAGTCATCAAACAGACTAAACTGTTTTATTGGAAAAACTTTGTGAACAACATCACTCTGACTCTTGTCTCTGTTTTATCTGATGCAGCAACGGCTTTGTGGCCTTTTCTCTTTCCTGTTTTTGCATGTGCAGGGTGGTAAGGAGTACATAATGCGTGCGCACTTTGGGCTACCCAGCGTGGAGAGTGACGAGCTGGACGCGAAGAGACCAATCACAGTTAACTTCGAGATCCCTTATTTCACCGTGTCTGGGATCCAGGTTGTACCCTATATTAACACATTACACAGAAATAAATATATGAAATTTTATGATTCCCACCAGAGTATGACGTGATTAAGGTGCTTCCTGTTTTACATTTTGTCACTGTCCTGTGAAAACCATGTATCTCTGAAACCAAACCTTTCATGAGCTAAGAAAAGCTGCACATTTTTTTAGTTTTGTAAAATGCAGTTTCCAGACAATCTAGTGGGTTTTTAAAAGGTTTATTTAGTTTTGAGACTAGGAACATTTTTCTCAGCCTGTAAAAGAACAATTTGTCTGAAAAATTTAAAATTACAATCAGATTCAGAGATACGTGGTCTTCAAATGGACAGAGATGATTTATGATGATGTGCTGTAAATGGACTGCCACGAATACACCGAGGCATACAGAATATACATAATAAATGTTGGTGTGTGTTTGTGTATGTATGAGTTACATAATTATATTAAACCTGTTTGTGTTCCCTAGGTTCGTTACCTTAAGATCATAGAGAAGAGCGGTTACCAGGCATTACCATGGGTGCGCTACATCACGCAAAGTGGAGGTGAGAACAGACACAGTGGAAAGTACTCTCTCGCACACACACTACAGATTCTGATACCTCAACTCTGTTTTTCTCAAATATAAAATCTTTATATCTGACAGCGTGGAGATAATTATTTATGGAAGGTAACATAAGGTCAGGCATTGTGGTGCGAAGAAGTTAGCAGTCTGTTTAAATCCCCTGAAAACCTGCTTTCAAATCACTATTTCTCTAGGAAATAACTAAATAAGGAACAAAGTTCAGAAAAACATCCTTGGGTATTATTTATTAAACCGAATATTAAAAAACAAATATCCAGTGCCCACATTGTGTTGGACTTATGAACCTCAGTTTTGCTGTTTTGCATTTTTCGGTTTTCTGGAATTTGAGTTTAAATTCCTCCAAGGCATGATGGTTTCAATGTCCAAACCCATTAGCAAATCAGAGGTTACGCTGAGGTTAAATATTATGTTTTCCTTGCGAGAGCAGGGTCAGGATCAGTCTCTCTGCATCACTATTCAGCGTGTGGCCTAGGAGTGAACCCAGCTGTATAACATCCATCATATCCATTACCTGGCTCTATCACCATGAGCCGTGACCTCAGGGGCTTAGAATGACACCACACAGGATACTAAGGATAGAAACTGTATGAGCCTGCTAGCTTGTGACGCAAAATTCTCTGTTTCTTAGTCATCCAAATTTGAACAGGACTACTGTAAAGCCGAGAGAATGCATGTGCATGTTTAGTAAAGCTGGCACCTGGGATCTGTAGATGCAGCTGCTGCTCTGGGAATGAACCCTTATGCATCAAGTGTGACACCAAGAGAGACATCCTCCTATAACATATGTGTGAAATATGTTTAAGAAGCTACGTCTCTACCTTGAACACCTGCTTATTTCGGGACAGATCACACATTAAGTGCATCTTTCCCAAGTAAAGCTGCAATATATTGATGAGAGTGCAGCAAAATCCTCCTCACTAGCTCACTAGTTTCATTGGGGGGCAAATGGAAATGATATGGAGCTGGAAGCCCAATACCTTCACTGGACCACTGCCAGAAATCCTTAAGTTTCATACCTGCCATACGCCCGAGAAATGAACCTGACTCTATAACATCTATCATATCCATTACCTGGATGTGTCGGGTATGAGTCGGGGGCTGCCGGAGGTTGAATGATGCCACAAAGTGCCAGGAAGCTCCCAGGGTGGCACTCAGCGAACACCAAGGTTACTATCGCCTTGCTGTAACATCAGCAAGAAAGCAAAGGAGAAAGATAGAAAAGAGGAAGAGGAGGAGAACAGGAGATGAGTAAGAGTGAGAGAAACAAGAGTGATGAAGTTGGGGGGGACTGGAGAGAACGCTGCTATCACCTTTCTCTTATTGTTACCATCAGCAACATTTGGAGGGAGGGGGGAAGAGAAGACAGTGCTGATCACATTTCACTCAGCACTACATGCAGACACACTCACATTGATTAAACAATACCCTGATACTGTAGACTGACTCTGCTGACTTATTAATGAGTGATGAACAGGCATTTAGCAGCCGTACTGTACAGCAGTAAGTGACGACTTCACGAATATCAGACTGTCAGTGGTCAGAATATGATCAGGCAGCATCACACTGCAGCTGATCTTTGGTACTGGCTGTCAAGTGACCCCTGAACAGTGATGGTGTTTTACACACTGTATGTCCTCAAATTAAAAGGCCAAGTTTTCAAGTGTCAATGTATATGAAATGTTATCTATATAACATGCAGTTTTAGATTAGTGATACATTCATAACTTTTAAGAAATATTTAAGAAGTATGTTGACACCCAAACATAACGTGCATGTGATTTTTGAACATCTTATGGACAATTATATGCATTAATAGGACATTAAAGGGATAGTTCAGATTTTTGAAGTGGGGTTGTATGGGGTACTTGTCCATAGTCAGTGTATTACATACAGTAGATGTAAGTCGGCACACTCCCAGTTTGGAGAAGCAGGCTGGAGTCCGACACAAAAGCTAAGCAATACACTGCTGTGGATGGGGGTCAACAATAAAACAAATTTTTGACACCTAAAGAAGTTTCACCTAAAAGAACCTGTATCACTTTAAGTGTGGGTTATATTGAAAGTATTTTCACTGCTTTACGTTTCTGTCAGACAGCCTGTCCTGATGGGGGAAGCCGTTAACGGCTTCAGTTCCTCATCTATGCTCTCACCAAAGGAACCAGACTCTATTTACAAAAACTGTAATTTAGGTCACTGAACACAGGAGCTGCTGGTCTACTTCTGCTTCGTCCAGTTGGTTAGTTTGTGTTTTTTTGTGACTTTGGTTAATCCAAACTAACCCTTTCAAATGCCAAAGTCACATAATAACACAAACTAACTGACTGATTGCAGCAGCAGTAGATCAGTAGTTCCTGTGTTCAGCAATGTTATATCACTGTTTTTCTCAATGGAGTCTGGCCTTGAAGAGAGCACTGTAATAGCTTCATTTTTCCTTTGGAAATCACTGTCTGACAGTAAGGTGAAGCAGTGACTCCTCCACAGCAGAACATTGCTTAGCTTCCATGTTGGACATCTACTGTATGTAATACGTACTATCTATGAATAAGATTCCCATACAACTTAACGAAAATATCTGAACCATTCCTTTAATATAAATCATGAGAGCAAAGCTGAGGCTTGCCACTGATGTTGGTTATTGAGGCCTGGCTCTAGAGATGTTCAGTACCTGTACAAACTAATCTTTATCGATGAATTTTCAAAGTAAACTCACTATACTTAATAACCATTGTCAGAATCAGTAGGTTTTAGCAGTGTAGTTGTTGTAAGCTCAGCTGTTATTCACAGTGTGTTACTTTAATAGTTTCATAATCCAGCCCTAAATAAAAGGTTCCTAAGCCACTGTCCTTTTGTGCAGTGCTTTTATAGGCTAGTTTGGCACTGAAGTGATTGTAGCTTGTACTTGCAACAGACTGAAGTCAGAATCAGCACAGAACCTTGCAGCCGTATAAATGCTGCACACACTTGCTGTTGTACTTGTTAAAGTCAGTGCAGGCTAGTCAAGTTCTTCTAACGCAAGATGGGAAAACCATTTCTTTATGCAGAGTCAAAGTCTGTACGTCAGCTCTGGGCTAGCCTCTGTTCCACAAACTTCTGTAACTCAGTTCAATTCCTCACTTATCACTTCCTTATATTCATGTTTCTTTAAGTCCAACTGGTATCCACCACAGCACTTTTGTCTCTGTAACTTGGTTTTGTCCAGAAACATAAAATTGAGAGATACTTTAAAGTAAAAAAAAAAAAAAAATCTCACAACTTTTTAGTTGTAATCTGTGTCCTGAAAATACCATTCGCTTCTCTCTGGACTGCGGTTATTATAGACACATCTGAGTTAACCGTGGGCCCTCATACCCCCATGGATTAACCTCTTTTGTC
>JAPZEB010000021.1:9669890-9681296 GCA_029783705.1 Chaetodon striatus | reverse complement strand
CCAACACACCTGTCTCCATCCAGTCAGGTACACCAACACACCTGTCTCCATCCAGTCAGGTACACCAACACACCTGACTCCATCCAGTCAGGTACACCAACACACCTGAGCTCATATCACTGAAAACAATGAGCCAAGAGGCTTAAAAAACTCAGTAGAGCTGAAGAGATTTGTGATTCTCCATGACTTCAGCACAATGAATAACCATTTTACATTACAGTATCATGATTCAGTGTTAATATAAAAAATATAGATCAAAGCAGGTTTAAGGAAAGACAAGGCGCTGCAAGATTAACAGTCGAGACAATACTGTGTTGATGCACAAAAACACAAATGATCCATACATTCTTCAGTGCTGTGATATAACTCTCCAACAATCATGTTGTCTTGTATCATGTGCACAGAAAGTCAAATGTTACAGTGAAATTTTAACAAGCTCTGTCACAAGCAACACAGCCCTACTGCATGTTTTATGTTAAATCATAATTAAACCGAGGCATTGAGCAACTTTAAATCCCTTCAATTTGTCATCTGAATATTTTCATATCTTCATGTGAAGAAGGTGGTGCATAAATCACAAAGAATATTAAATATGTTTTTTTTTCCCCATAGGCTATATGTATGTTCTGTCTATAACTCACTCTGTATCCATTTACATTGCAGCTGGTGCTTTTATTCATAATATGTTATAACAGCAATGTAGCAGGTAGTGGTCAAGTGTGTGGCCCAAGGACACTTTGACAGAATGCATGGTTATAATAGATACATTATCTTGAGTGTGAGGCAGTCCCATTTGCAGATGATCCCTTTAACCATTAACTTGTGTCACCTCTTTGACAAGATAGGTTTCTGTCTTTTCATCTGTGTAGTCTTAACAGCTTTTTGTTTAAACACCATTTGCGGAGAAGAGCTTTAGATTAATCAAATGACCCATTTCATTGTAGGCTATGCTCACACCACAGGCCCTCATGTTCAGTTCCAGACTGCTGCACCAATCTGATAACAACAACATCAAAAGATTAACTTCTGTTTATGAACCAACACTTCTCTCTTTAGTTTAAGATGTCAGCTTATGTGTGTGCTTTTCATTTCACTGAGTCTCCCTAAATACCACTTGAGTCCTGTTTCCCCATGTGTTGTGTTGATGTCCTGCATAGTACCATTGCCTCTGCCACACTACCACAGGCACCAGAATTTTGGCATTTGTCCTATGTGAATGGAGTAAGATTTACGGAACATAAATAACATGCTGATTTAGGCTTTCAGATATCACTCGTGTAAATTATACACCGCAACATCTGAATTTGTACCTGGTTAAATGTTAAAAGAAATCTGAATTGGGACATTTTCAGCTGCACTGTGAGCATAGCCATGTAGTGATTCTTCCTTTAGTGTGTTACTGAAATCCTTTCACCCTTGCTCTGTGACAGATTTGATTGCGAACGTCTTCACCAAGCAGATATTAAAAATTCAGCTCATTTTGCCTCGTACACAGTCTAATGATCGATTGACAAAGCTGAAGCATGTAAGGGATGAATCTCTTTAATCACATTTCTTGTAATATTTGGGCATCAAGCCTGCTCTAATTTAGTTGAGGCTAAATGTTCTGACATGAAGAGCAAGGGGCCAGAATACACAGTCTTAATGTTATAGCTCATATGAGATTAGCCAGGCTGGAGGTAGTCTCTCTGCGAGCCTGACGGTCCATATGTCCAGAAACAGTGAAGATATTCAAAACCCGGTCCACCAACCTTCGTCCGTGCCTTGTCCTCTCGAGCAGGACGACCACAACAGAGTATATCCCAACGCCCACCACTGCAGCCCCCCCTCCAGCTAGCAAAACCACTCCAGAGATATACATGTCATTAAGGGCTTGGCCAGGCTTTGGCATGTGGTTAGCCAGGGCCAGACGTAGTAGGACCCCCCCACAAATCAACAGTGACAGCCCAGTGATTAAAACCACAAGGAGGTCCGATAAGCCACCACTTTTTAGCATGTTGATCCGCTGACGGCTTCGAACGCAGTTCATGTCCTGCACAGCCGAGCTGAGCAGTTGCTTGAGCAGGACACCCAGGGCTAGCAAGCAGAGCGCCGTGCCTGCGCCCAGCCGCCATTCACTCGAGACGCTGGTGGTGGTGGAGAGAAGGCCGACGCCGCCCAGCCCGCAGCCCAAGATTAGAAGTACAGCCACGCAGTAGCAAAGCAGAGACTTCCCAGGATCTCTGAACCACCACAGCTCCACCTGCTCCTCCAGGATGCTGTGCTGAATTCGAAGTGGGTCTGCTGGACCATTTAGGCCCAGCTCAGGGCCTCTCTGACCCCTCAGAGGGGCAAAGTTGTCCAGTTCAGGCATCCTGATGCCACTCCCAGCCTTCTGAATAAGGCCGCCACCACAACAGAGAAGACAGAATCCACTTGATAATCCTTTCAGTCCTTATTTCATTCACCAATAGCCACAAGAAGTGTGTGTCACCAGCAGAAAATTACACAAGTTTTATGGGATTGCTTTGTATATTATACCGAAAATCTCAAAGGTGGCTTGAGTTGGTGGAAAATATGCAGAGGAAATGAATGTAATGCACCAAATGTACTAAAACACTTGACTGGGCTCAGTGTATTGTAGTTTTATCTACCCTGGCCTCTATTCAAAGGTTCCACAACATCAGTTCAGGTATCTTGGTCCTGTGTGAATGAAAATCCTTATAGCTCACACTAACTGGATACAGAGGTAAATCAAAATCCTACTCACAGCATCAACATCCAAAGCAAAGAATCCAGACCTCCATAAAATTTCCAGTGTGGTTTTGCAGGGCGGCAGCAGTAGCCTGGAAGAGAAGATAGATGCAGATGTATCAGGGCTTGTACATTGTGTTATTGCTCTTATATAAAGCATATATAAAGCAGTTTATTTACTCATGGGTTCCGTCTCTGCCTCTGGTAGCTGTGTAATTTTGTTAATCCATAAGAGAAATGCCCGAGTTAGGTTGTTTACGTCAAAGCTCTGTACAAATCTATATCAATATGTCTGATGTATGTACATGCTGGTGTTACAACTTTTTGAAATACTACTAAGATGTAACAATTGATCACATAACACAACACAGTGCACTTAGCTGCTGTAAAATGACTTGCTAATCCTTTATAGTGTGCTGGGTCTGGGCTAACTGTAGGGTTTAGTCAGTTCCAAGATGACAGCACACCAAATTAGCTCTGGTTTTTTAACTGGTTCTTGAAATTTTCGTTCTATGAAGTGAACCAACCTTCCTATCAGTTTTGAGCAAAACCACCATAATCAAGGATGTGTTATCAACAGAGGGCGTTGCATAATGCACAATAGAAGTAAAGAGTGGTTGCAAAATGGCAGACTGCACTGATTACCTGCATGCTTATGTTATTACAGATATTTGTTTGTATCCAAAAACAAGCAGGGACCAACTACTGATGAATGAGACTGTAAATGATTTTTTTCTTCCAACGATTTCTGCGTCACTGATGTCGTCATGTTTCACATTTTAGGTTAAGAAAACCCTACTATTTTTTGGTTCCAGCTAAGAACCCTTTGGATTCTGAATTTATTTTTGGTCAAAATGTTCTGAATTCTTAAAAATGAGGTGCGGGAACAGGAAAAGATCCTGTTCCATGTTGGTGGAAATGGGGTAAAAGATAGATGCAGGTTTTTTGTCTATCATTCCTAAACCATTTTCATTTGTGTCCAGGTTTTACATGAGCACCAAAATGTGGACTTTAAACCCTCTCTTCTGACCCTTCCAATGCTCCGTGAACAAAGAAATGGCAGTTTAACATCTGTTTGCGCTCTCTGATCTGCGCCAGCTGAGTTAAAGAGTAACTTCACACCAGCTGAAAATCCCGCATGTGCAAATGTCCATTGGTTTAAGTTCTTAACTTACTGTAGTGATGTAAAGGTGCACCCACTGGCTTTGTTCAGCACACCTTTGCATGGCTTAGGTGTGGTTACAGGTGCAACAACAGAGCATCCTCCTGACCACACCGTGGGTGAGGTGAGACAGGTGATTGACATCAGTGAAACAGTTTTATTCAGCCTGGTGTCAAGTTACTCTTTAACATTCTAAGTTTGTATATCTTTGCAGTACGTGGTGGATAAAAATTCACACACTCACACACACACACACACACACACACACACACACACACACACACAGTTTCGCTGAACATCCAAACTTACTGTTTTGACTGTGCAAAAAACTTGGTGTGCTGACACTGGCAACCTTTCCTATCTCTCATTATCACTATGCTAATGAGTTGCCACTACAGAGGTGGCTGGATAAAACAAGCATCAGCTGCCGATAGAATAAACAATGCTCATCCACACACACACACACACACATACACATACACACGCTCACACAATCAAACGACTAATGCACAAATGTAAATTTTCTTTTCTCTCTTCACCCACCCACACTAGCTCTCACAATGAATCCTCCCAATTGAACTCTCTAGTACCTTAAATTCAGCTGATCTTCTTTTCTCATTGTGTGCTTTGCACATACTGAACTGCCATATATGCTTACGTATGTTTTACCACATATCTGTAAGGTAATTACACCTGCCAATTTTAGGTATTTTCTAATATATTTTGTTTTATTCCCATCCTCTCCTCTGTCATTCTTCACCTTACCGTAGCATATTTAATCTCTACTGTAGTTTGTAATCTCATCACACCCCCATAACACAATCATACAGCACACACGCATGCACAAACACAAACAATCATCCTCAAGGTTATAGCTTTCGACAGCTTGTCTTTTAAAACCTGTCAGGGGCTTTATTTCTATCAAAGTCAGCAGTGCGCGGCACAAGCCCACGCGGCCCCGACACAGGCTGACAGGAGTTACAGCTTGTCCTCGCCAGCCGTGGATTTTGCTAACACAAACACCGTCCCGCGAAATAAAAAGAATATGTCAATCTGAACAAGCAGAACATGATCTCACATTTTGACAAGAATATCTCGGGTTCAAATGCAGTGGCAGAAACAAATTCCTATCAGATTTATTCAGCCTGTTTAGAAGAGACTATAAACTAAATGCAAGATCACATTTCTTATTAGCCTGGACAGGTATCGCCTTGTGCTGAGGCAGAGCGGTAACACCGTGACACGGGGAGATATGAGGTGCATACACAAGGTGTGAAATGAAGAGTGAGGTAATTACAGCAGAGAAGGGGGGCTGTTTATTGGCAACATGCTGTTCTGGAGGCTTTTCACATCCTGTAGCTGATGGATGGTAGTGTGTGTGTGTGTGTGTGAGTGTGTACATGTGTGTGTGTTTTGAATAAAGGAACAGTTGTAAATGCGTAGTAAAGTGTGTGTATTTACTCTCGTATGATGAGCTTGTGTATATTTCACACAGAAAGACAGAGATGAAGGTGTATTTGCGTGTGTGTGTGTGTGTGTGTGTGTGTGTGTGTGTTGAGTGTGTGTTGAGTCACTAATTAATCCCAGCTGGTTTGAGCTCAGTGTCACTGACAGGTAGCACCACAGAAATAGCACAGTAATTGAGGTGTGTGTCTGTATGTTTTTTTTTTGTTTTGTTTTTTTTTAGTGTGTGTGTGTGTGTGTGTGTGAGGTTGAGGCACCAAAGGTGTTAAGGTGACAAAAACAATATGATGTGATACTCCACCACTATCCACCCCTTTGTCTTATTAAAGTTTTGAAAATATCACCTCCCTTCATACAGTACAAGTGTGTGAAAGATTATTTTCTGTTTCATTAGATAGCTCACAGTAAAGTGAGGCAGGGACACAACTGGGTGATGGAGCGAGGGGCGACGGCACGCAACAAAGATCATAAGATGAAATCGAACCCTTAACGATGCGAGTATATCTTGCCCCATGTTGTGCTTCTCACACTCTGATCCCCATAGACACGTACACACACAGAACCCACTGGACTGTGTCTGCCTTTCCTCTTTTATCACTTATATGACCTCTAGACTCTGTCATATCAGCCGTGTCATATTGGCCTCATAAATATCTTTACAAAAGCACTGACTCACTGCTTCGCTCTTCACTGGCCTCCTTTTAAGTACAAGAAAACAACTACAGAGGCACAAACAGTTTACACAACTCCACATGACTTAGTTTTTCAAAGGTAGGCCTGTCACAGTATTTTGGTCATCTGGAATTAAAGACATTAAAGGCTCCTTTACACTGTGTCATTGTGGGTTGACAATCGTGAGAGAAACCTGGTAAAATCTGTGATCGTGAATCAAAAATGGTGGTCCCAGATTGCCCAGTAAGATGGATGATTTGGAGCTGTGGAGAAACTCAGGACCTCACAAAAAAGAGGGCCTAAACCCAAAAGAAGTTGCTGGTACTCTTTCAAAGATAAACCTTGTGAAGCTGTGGGGTGGTTACATCGTAGCACTGCGATTCACAGCACAACCTGACACATCTCAAACTGATATCATACAGTCTGACAAAGATTGCAAACAAGTTTCACAGTAAACCTACACAATCGTTTTAGTCGCACACTCCAATGGTGCAACCTTCCATTTCTCTACAACTGTGCACTAAAAACCTCCTGTACATTATGTCTAGCGATGAATCTTCACACCGTAGCTGTGAATTTTCACACAACTCCCACAATGCTCTTTGCATATTCATAAAATATCTGACTGTAAAAATGAATAAGACCAGAAACAGCATTATTGATGATCCACTTTATCCCTTCATTTGGCCCAATTAGAAAGTTTTGGACAGACAACCTAAGCGAATGTGACGGTAACTTATTCATCAAAAACCAATGGTTATATCAGCATATTTCACTGTCTGAAGTATCTCACAGAGGCTATGGAGAGCTGCACCAGTGATCAGTATCACGATTGATTTGAAACAGAAGCTCTCTCTGAGGAAAATCCTAAATGGGTTTCTTAAATTGACAGGATTAATTTGTGTGTGCTGGACGCTCAGCCTTGCAGTCGGAGCTAAAATGACTGAAGACACGCTAACAGTCCAAACATTCTCTGTTATGCTAATGCTCTGAGAGTAATGATGAAAAATCTCAAAGATAATCGTAAACCTTGGACATCTTTCTCTTTCTGTTTCTGCCTCCTCTTGGTTTTCAGCCTGCAAGGTCACCAGAGAAGCTGTGCTTTGGAGGAAAAAAACACTATACTGCACTCCAATTACCTGGGAAGCATTGGGACTCCTGTATTCCCCCCTCTGTTATGTCAGCCCGCTGAATTCATTTCACCGGCCATTAGTGTCTCGTTTTATTGTTGATGCGTGGTTCTTTTAAAATTGGTAGTCTGGCATTATATGATAATCAGAATGCTGGTCAGCAGAGGAGGTTAGAAGACGGCAACAAAATCCAGCAAAAGTGGAATAGTCAAAATCTTTCTTCTTGTAAAAAACTGCAGGGACTCAAGTGGGATGTTTAGTCATGAGAATGAAACTGTGAATGCCTTGACATGAAGTCAGTGTTGGGCCATTTAGCAGAGGTGTAACGCACAATGGTACTGCTTAGATAAAGACATACATGCACATCCACGGAAGCTCTGACTGAGTCCCACAAGTATTTCCTTTTTTGCTGTCAGGGAAAAGCTCCTTCGGCTTAATTCAAGTGTGGGAAGCAAAATTTATTAAGTGTCTTTCTTTCTGTAAAAAAATCCCTCCTACGTGTTGATTTGCTAGTAAAAATGGGGATATTTTTTCCAGGCGATTGCAGCGTTTCTTGCTGTAATTCATTTAGATCACAGAGGCCAGAGGGAAAAGGAAGTGTGGGGCTTAGAGTCAAACTTGTGTGTTGTTTGGAAAAACACTTTAGACTGAGGAGTGGGCTTTCCTTCAGTGTTTTTAGCTCAGTCTTATTGTGGTTTCCTGTTTCTTTCAAATTATATTTAGAATTTTATCAATGTTCACATCTTCTGTCCACACCAAAATAGAACAAGACATCTCTGCCAAATAATCAAAGCAAAAATATGTCAGGCACAATTTAGACGGGGGGAAAACGAGGTCCTTCTGGTCTGGCTGCTGAATTTCCTGCTGTGTGCGTTTTTATCCGAAGGCCTCGGGTTGAGCTGAAGGGGAGTCCACGGGAGACTGGGCGATGTGTTGCCGTGGTGACAAAGCAATACTCTCCTCCTCTCTGCTTCCTGTCTCCCCCTCTCCACGCGCACTCACACACACCCCCTCTCCTCTAGTCAGGCGTTGATTCTCTTGGCGTCCCCACGGGCGAGGAGAGGGGTCAGGGTTGGCTCCATCTGTCTATGTGATGGGCATTGGTGCCAAGCGCCACGGGGGCTGGAGGGAGAGGAAAGAAGGCTCGTGTGGAGTAGGAGGGTAACGGATGTTTCTGAGCTGTCATCTGGGACTCCGAATGGGGCAAAGGCTGAGGCTGAAGCTGGGGCTGCAGAGAGGGAAGGGGCTGAGGGAGTGGGATAGGGATAAGGGGGTTAGAGGAGAGGGGGCTGAGGATGGAGGGGTAGGCTCGGGGCTAGGGATAGTGCTGAGACTTCACTGCTGTTCTTGGGGGTGCAAATGTGGCTGGCAAAGAGAAATGATGCTGAATAGGTCTTTATGCAGACAAGCTGGATCTTTCTTTTTTCTCTACGGTCACAATGGACAGCAGAGGCAACCAGGGAGCATCACTCTGTCCAGAAACAGTGAGGAGACAATGGCCGAGTCAGTGTCACTGTCCCCACTCTGTCAGGGATCACAAGGGAAAACCTAAGACAGAAAGAGAGAAAGAAAGATCTTCACATCAGCTGCACATACTGTACTGTAAACTCACCCCTGTGGCCCAGCTTAGCCCTTGTTCTGCCAGTGAGTTACAGCTTATATTCCTCCAACAGCAACTGCATCACTTTGTTGAAACCTCAAAGATGCATCATCCCAAGAAACTGATGTATGATTATTGTCTTTTAATGTATTGTCCAGATTACAAGCCCATTTAAAATTAGAGCCACTTAAACACAGCAGCCTGGCTGTAGATATGGCAGCACTGGTAGGCTGGTCAAGTACTTCTGTCTAGAGTGAAGTTGCACCACAACTATTGGATGGATTTCCATGAACAGACATCCATATACCCAGAGGATGATTCCTAATGACTCTAGTAATCCCCTGACCTTTCATTTAGCGCCACTAGCAGGTCAAAGTTTTCAATTATTTAGTAAAATGTCCCAACATCTACTTAATAGATTGGCACAAAATGTCGTGCAGATATTCGTGGTCCACAGAAGATCTAACATAATGACTTTGGTGATTCCCTGACTTTTCTTCTTGTGCTGCAATGAGGTTGACATTTGGGGTTTTAAGTGAAATGTGTGGACAAGAAATTTGGTAACAACACTCATGTCCCTCTCTTGATAAATTTTAATCCTCAGACCCTTCATCAAGTGCCTTCATCAGGTTACATTTTTTAACACCTTCCAAATCTAAACTAATGGCATTCCTGTCAGTCTCAGCTGCACTTTGTGTTTGATGCTAATTAGCAGATGTTAGCGTGCTAACACGCTTAACTAAAATGGTTAACAAGGTAAGCATCCCACCCGCACCAGCTTTGTCAGTGTTAGCATGCTGCACGCTATATTGTCTGTAGACTCTTTGTCTTTACGGTCATTGACACTTCTGGAGACTTTAAACAGACCTCTCCTGTTTCAATTCTCCCTCTGACTCTCTGGCTCCTCTCAGATGGTTTAATTCCACCCTTTCTGAGAGAGCTCATTTCTCAGCTTATGGCACAGCATCACCTCAACCGGCACAGCTAGCCAAGACCTGCCCCCCTGACACCTTATCCACACACAAACACACTCATCTCCATCTGTTTTCCCTCCGATCCTTCCTTATCTCTCCAGCCTTCCACACCTTCCTTACTTTGTTCTACCTCTCGCCTCTCCTCCTCTGTCTCACCACCAAGGCTCCTTTATCTGGCTAACTTCTTATCTCTCTCCCGTCTGCTGTCTGCTCTGGCGTTTTGGTGTCGCAGAGAGAGATGTGTGCAAGGGGTCGGGGGGGATTACTTGTCTTTGCCACAGATCCCCATCTGGCTCCAGGTAATGCTGCCTGACTCACAGCCCCTGTGGCACACTGCATGCAGGCACATACACATACACATCATGCTGCACCTGTTTTCATGCTGTGGTGTTTACATTGTTTTTTTTTCATGTGCTGTCATTACCCCCTCATTTCCTCTTTTATCTACTCCCCATCATTCCCAGCATTAGAAAACCACCTATTCATCAACCGCAGTAAAATCCGTCAGCATTGTTAACACCCAGCACAAACACACATTAACAATATGGGCCCATATAATCAAAACAGGATTCATGAAAATGCACAGAAAACATTTTCAATCTGTTATCTAATACAGCATATGGCATTTCCCCCTTTTTAAATGGAGCTTCCTCCTCTCAGTGGTGGTGCACACTGCTGTTGACAAAAATGTAGCCCAGCCCAGTCTTGTTCAGTTTAGCACAGGCTGTGGGCTCCATTCAGTCCCTTTACTACGGCAGGAGCCAAATGGGGCTCTTAAATGCTGGGCCCAACTCAAAAGGGCTTGAATATTTCTGCTCTCCATTACCAAACTAGAGCAAAGAAATGATGATTTCCTTTTTTGGAAGTTGGAGGAAATTAACAGAGTGACGTGCATAATGACTAAGCTGTGTCTGTCCCTCCATCAGAAGAGTGACTGTTGATTTAAAAAAAAAAAAGAAAAGAAAAGAGAAACCTCTGGGCAGCCAGTTGCTCTCCTCTGTCGGGCACAGCTGCAATATTAAAACGCTAATCAAATCACCAATTAACATGCTGGTCCCCTTCTGCTTCACTCCTGCTGACGATGGGAAAGAGGCTGCCTTCTCTTTTTTTTCCTTCAGTCTTTGTTTTTTTAACCCTCCTCCCTTCCTCTTGTGGGTTCAGAGGTGATATTAAGCATATTCTAATTTGATATTGGCTGTCCAGAGATAATGATTGTAATGAATGAGATGGCTGGCTCGGTGTCTGGCTGTCTGTCTTATTTGTTGACTACCTGAAGTGTCGTCTATGCTGCAGCAGCACCTCATGATTTAGGCTGAGAAAGTGGTGGTGTGGTACAGTATTTTTAGCCACAGGGATTGCCATGAAATTGTGTACAAACATTCATGTTCCCTGGATCATGATGCCCACTGACTTTGCTTATCCCGTTATTTCTCCAGCACCACCATGAGGTTGATATTTCTGGTGTTAAGGGAATTACCTAAAGAAGAAATGAAAGGATTGCCATGGAATTTGGCACAGCTGTTCATGTTACCTAAAAGGATGATTTGTTATATTTTTGGTGCCCTCCTGAGAAATATATCTATTTGCTTTCTTGCAGAGAGTCGGATGAGAACATGATACCACCTTCATGTCTGTACACTACACAGCCAGCTGCCGATTAGCTTAGCTTAG
>JAPZEB010000021.1:9625829-9639796 GCA_029783705.1 Chaetodon striatus | reverse complement strand
CGCAAGAAGATGAAGTCTCGCTCGTAAAAACTGACCGAGGCTGGTCAATAGGCTGGACTTGGACCTTGTTTTTCGGCAGGGTTTCCCACACCTGCTCCCCAGTCTCTCCTTCTTAAACACCAGGAGACATTTAGGAGAACATGGGCTTTTCTTGTTCACTTTTTCTACGACATGCCTTCAGTAAAATGCGTCTGGATTAATATGGAGGACCCTTCAAGCTACAGAGAGCGAGAGCCGTCCTGCCATATCACTAAGGAAGCTATCTGAAGGACATGACTGCCGAAGCAAAGGTTTATTTGCAGAAATGGCGAACCCAAGAGTTGACTACACAGAGCCTACTAAACCACAAAGAAACAACAGAGTTTGAATGTTAAGAAAATGTATTTTCTTCCTTATCAGTTTTATCATGTGTGGACATAACTGACTCTTTATACGTCTGTTTGATGAGTTGGTTTCAAACCCACTGTCTGTGAATACACCCTGATGTCTACACCAGCCTCCTTGTTGTCTAATTTACACTGTGTGTGCTCTTTAGAGTTTTGTTTATCCTGTTTTATTTTTTTTCTAACTCAGCTCCTTGACTCATTGATTCTCTCCCATGTGACATCATGACATTTTATAATATTGAGCAGCTGTTAGTTTTGCCCTTTCCTGTTCATTAATATGGTAAGTATGTGAGGGGCAAGTGTGCTTTGTATAGACCTGTGCTGGCAAATGTTGCCCTGCAAGCGTTTTTCTTAGCTCGCTAAGATTGAAATGAAAAAGGGCAGCCTTTGGCAATGACACTTGTATGATAAACAAATAAATCTGAACATAGGTTGCACATCTTTTTGGAGATTTATTTTAATTTGATGAACGCAGAGCAGATTCTTTGTGCTTGGTGATGTCAGTTCTGAAGCGGTAGAAGTTGACCCTCTTGTCACTGCGGTTCGATGGGATCTGAGGAGAAAAATGGACAGAATTTGCATCTCAGTGAGATTCAGAGATACAGATCTAAATGGCTATTACATAACCAGAAAACACAGATTCATGCTTCTGTGGTTTCTCTGGGTTTGATGTAAGAAATGAATTGAACTCAGGTCCTCCTGCTAAAGTACAGTATCAGTAATTATAATACATTTTCCAAAGCAATGTTTCCCTACCAGTGGAGTTGACACCCATCCTATCTCTTGACTCTCAGTCAGTGGCATTGCATATTTCTTGGTGGGTTCCTGGCGGGCCTTGTGGAAGGCCTCGATGAAGTCCGCTGGAAAACAGACACATTTATGCATTAAAGGTTACACAGGTGTTCTCAGACATTCATAACTGCTTCATCCTGTTTGGGATCATGCTGGTCTGGAGTAATGTCATGGTGTGTTTAAGTGTTATTTATCCAGAGCAGAAGAGAAGCGCAAAACATTATCTCTGAAGTTTCAAGGGAATCTTTGTGAACTTACAGTTCTCTGCAATCACCTCTGTTGGTTTCCTAGACATGGGTTTGTATGGCAGGATGTGTACTAAGACAGTAGACACACAAACACACGTTAGTGAGACAGACACAATATACATGCAGTTTACTGTAACAAGGGATACATTAATAGACTGTCATCATGACAAAGTGCCAAATGCTGTTTTTTCATTGAGTATACAGATCTTAAAGGTCTGCTGTGTAGGATTTAGTTGCATTTAGGGGTGACCTTGCAGAACTGAAACTTCTCCCATGTGCCAAGCATGTAGGAGAACTACGGTGGCTAATGCGAAAATGTAAATGGCCCTATCCTGAGCCAGCGTTTCATTTGTCTGTTCTGGGCTACTGTAGAAACGGCTCGTTCTAAGGTAAGGACAACACCACTCTTAGTTTCGTGTGATTATAAACTAATGAAAACACATTTTTTAATATTATACACAATTTCTGCCACTAGATGGGCCCAAATCACACACACTGGACCTGCAGGTAAAAGCAGCAAAACTTCTTTGCAAAAATACTTTATTTCAAGTCCTACATTGAAGATTTTATTTGAAAAATATAAAGTAAATTACTTGTTAGTATTGTGTTAAGCATCATTTTAATATTACAGCTGGTTGAGGTGGAGCATATCAGTTTGTTAAAAGTATAACATGGTATCATATAAAGCGATCATACCCAGCTGATAAATGCAGCAGAGAAGAAGTAGAAAGTAATATACATTTGAAACACTCAAGTTTTCCTTTATAGTTCCTCCTCTAGTGCTAATTTCATATTGTTTGCTCTATTTTATGATTTATACTTTGCTCTAATATTTAAATACCTGTTAATGCCTTTTCTCTGTATGTAGCATGGAAGAGTCTACTGTTACATTTCATTTTGCAATCCTCTGTTGTATAATCACAACAAACCTTGAAGTGAGCACCTTGAAGAAGTAATGTAAAAGTAGCCTACCTAAAAAGTGTACTGAAGTCAGTACTCAAGTAGCCTGCTTAGTTGCTCTCCCCCATTGACTAGTAGGCTATTGCCTTTAATAGATAACTGTTGACAATGTCTATAATACTTTGTATTAGAGAAATAACATCAGTGCAAATGATAACTACTAAGCACACTAAAGAGACAACACAAACAAAAGTAAATATAGAGACAGAGTGATAAGACCCTCTATCATACTATTTAAATAATCAACTACTAGAGTTAGGCCTATTTATATCAGTGCAGAGAGAAGCTATGATCTGAAGGAGAACAGACAATCTGATCTTACATTTCCGGTGTGGATTGATGCTGAACTCCATGTGGAGTTTCTGGTGTCTTTGCTCTTTCCGGATCGTCTCGACGTGAATCGCGTTCTGACGGACCAAATCCAGTTTCTCTTTTCCTGCCATGCTCACAAAAAGCAAGCAGCACGGATACGAAAAGCTGGCAAAGCCAAGAGGCCTTCAATGGAGTTTGGGAGGAGATTTCGTTACCTAGCAACTGTCAACACTTCCTCGGGCTGCAGTAACGTCATGAGAGCACAGGGTGGAGCAGCGCGCCCAGATATGCGCCACTGACACATGTATGGATGGAAATAATCTTTATACTGCATCATTCAGATATATCATCAGTGTTGGTAAGTAAATAAGTACATTTACTCAAGTACTGTTATACTTCTGCTTCTATTATAGAGGCACTTTTACTCCATTAGACTACATTTATTTGAAAACTTAAATTACAAGTTACTTTTTAGATTAATAATAAAAGATCCAATCAACAAGTAAAAGATGATAATGTATTTATGTATTTTAATCCAATAATATATGGGCCATTTGAGTACTTTTACTTTTGATACTTCAAGTATATTTTCATACTAATACTCGTACTACTTTTATTCTAGTGAAGCAGGAGTATTTTAACACTAATGCTATCTTTACTTAAGTAAAATATTTAAGTACTTCTTCCACCACTGTATCTCAGCCACATTATATCATGAAGTACAGTGAAACAACACAACAGCAGAGACAAAACTTTTAACGGTTCAGTGTGTAAGACTTAGGGGGATTTAGTAGTATATAACACACACACCAAACAGGGTGTGCTCACCCTTTTTTTCTCATAACTTAAGATCCAGATGTTCAGAAGGTTTTCACCGGGAACCAAATGATCCACAGAGGCCTCATCCTCTCCAAAACATTATTTAAACCAGTAAAAACACAGAATAAAGCAGTTTCAAGTTACAAATCAGGGTGTTTGTTGTGCTGCTCATTGCAGATGGGATTCTAACTACAGAGGCTTACTGACAACAAATGGCCTTATCTAGAGCCAGTGTTTTGTTTGTCCATCTGGGCTACTGTAGAAACATGGAGGTGCAATAATGGCAGTCTTCATATCTCATTCTAAGGTAATGAAAACAAAACTTATATAAAATATGATTTCTGCTAATACATCCCCCTGAATCCTACACCTTGGACCTTTAATTAAAATCCTTATATGTAGGCTAATATAGCTAAATGTAAGTTAGTATTTTAATTACTAAATATATTTAAATTACATGAAGATCACTGTAGAAAATAATACTAGGTAGAACAGCAGCGAGGAGGATTAATAGGTGTTTTTTTTTTTAAGAAAAAAAAAACCACTCAAATAATGGCATTGAAGAAAGAAATTAAAGAAATAAGTAGTTTTCATTTTCTCCTCTTTCTTTTAATTCCTTGCTAATGTTATTCTTTTATTCATAACATAAATATACAATATATATGGTATTATGCATGTATATTTGAATTTTCTGTATTGACAGCTAAAACACTTAGCTGCATTGTTGCTGTGAAAAGTTCAAGGTAAACTCACCTCCACTCAATAGGAGTGCCAGACTCCGTAAATATTATTTTGTATTACTGTTTAAAATTGTTGTTAGCAGGCAAGAACTCAACTATAATATTTATGAAACACTGACAAAATTCAAGTTTGGCAAAATGCTATCTTTCTTTGACCAAGAAAAGTAAAACCTCAATGCCAAGTTTATGTGTCTTTTCATTTAATATTTTCCTGTTTGGATTCAGACTGTATTCTGGGTGCAGCATTTTGCCCACGCAGACTGTTGGAAACCAAAAGAAAATTATTTCCAACTGGATTAATTATTGCATCGCATTAAATAGTCCTCCTATTTATTTAACTCTGCTGTACAGGAAATATGTTGTGGTTTACAGACAGACATCAGCAATAAATTTAGAGTTTAATCCAGAATGTTGGCAACATCTGAACTCCAAATGTCTTTACTTGTTGTCAATAAATTGAGCATTTCTAGTTTCTAGTATCTCAGAGCTTTGCAGTCTTCCCACTGACTTCCAGAAGCCATTTGTTCATCTCAATAAACGCTGTTTTCCCTTCAAACGACTGCTGTTATGTGCCATGTTGAAAATGTTTGCCTGGAGCAAACAAACCCATCAAAATGTAGTGGAAGAGCGCTGAATGAATGAATACGTCCAGACTGAGAAAATGTAGCCAGCCTGAGTACAGTGTGATTTTTCTTCTTCTTTTTTTTTTGCTTGCATATGTTCTCTTAGGGTGACAGATGACAGTTGAGGCATTTTTCTCAGTTAACTCAACAGGACTGTCTGCTGTAAGTCTGCACAAACACACACTGACACACTTTCGCTGCATGTGTGCTAGTCTGGAGAAGAGTGCATGTGTGTCTTCTGGCTTAACAGCTGTGAGCATTTCACACTGTAACAGAAAAACAAACTTTTAAGAAAGTAACAAGAGCTACCCCGAGATGACCAGTGACCTTGTGACAGTGCAGTGTGTGTGAAAAAAGTGGAGTGGCATTTCTTCACATTGTCTCGGAGTACACTTGACTTCCCCTGCTCTCTGCCGTGTCACAGATCACACATAAATAACAGTACTTTCACATCTTGTAAATAGTACTTATGGTTGGGTGGTTGCTGTTGGGTGCGCTGATATACTTTCAAGGCTACAGTTACAATCGTGGGCCGCCTGCTGACTTCTCACCACTTGTCTCCTCACATTTCATTTCCCTTTCATTTCGTTTCCCCTCCTTCTCTTCCTCCAGCCTTTTTCCCCTCACACTGTCCCATCTGCTCTCTTTGGACTTAATCACTCTGTTTATACGCTCTCCCTTTCCTGTCTTTGTGTGGCTGTGTGAACTTTGTGCGTGTGTGCTTCTTCTCGCAGTAGCAGACAGCTTAATAAAGGTTGAGATGTTCAGGTCTTGGTATCCGTCTCATAACCTGATTCGAGCTTTATTGGCCCTGCGTGAAAGATACAATGGAAACAGGTAATAACTCAAACACTGGAGGGGCTGGAGGGGGACATTTCAGTGATTTCAGTGTGGGTGGGTGACAAGTCCCCTGTGGTGTTTGTGTATGTGTGCGAGGAAGAGTGAGCAATATGTATTATGGGAGGATGGGAGGGCTCGCGGTGTCAAGGTTTGTTCCCCGGCTCTTGTCACGGCGTCGGGGCGAGTTATCATCAAGGCAGCTCCTGAGTTCCTCAGGCTGGGTATAGTCAAAGGCCAGTTTGTGAGTTTGCTCAGAATCCAGTGTCATCCACATGCCAGGGAAGGTATTACACATGGTGTGTGAGCTGATCGAATATGACAAGGTTTCAGCTAACTATTTCCCATTCTCCCACCTAACATGTATACTTAACAAGGAGCCATTTGTGTGTCAAGTAATGTGTGTTAACAGCACAGATCTCATCTCCATCATCCCCTGAGTGTCAGACAGGAAGCATTCTGTTTGGTTTTAATGTGGCTGAGGAGAATCATTACTGACTGACTAGTGTGAGGTTAAGTATGGTGAAAGCATGCCGTTTTCCTTGTGGTGCCACTTTATCAGCTCGCTTCATTTACAGACATTTTTAAAACGCATTGCTTTCAAAACTGTCAGGTGGCCTCTGAATGTTGATATTCATGTAAGATTTTGGATTAAGTCATCAATGCCATGTGTTTCCCCCTGTTATTATCTTATTTCCTCTCCCTCTCTCTTTACTTTTACTTTTTTGTATTGTATTTCATTAATTTTAATTGTTAAAAAGCATCTTACATTCTTTGTCAGATTTGTGCCTCAGTTGTCGGCTTTGTGAATCTTTGGTCTTTTTTATTGCATTTGAACAGAGATAGTTTGCATCATTACTGACAGGTGAAGCATTGCACATCTATTAAATGTGACAGACTGCATTGTTAGCAGCAAAGTAGGGAACATGCCATGAACATAGAAGCTGATTTTTATTATGCTAACTTTTGCTTCCTGGCATCCTCTCTCGTCTCCTGAACCGGAAATCATCTCCCTCTACCATCATGGAGGATCTTCAGATGTTTTAAATTCACCCTGAGGAGAATTTGGAGGAGGCCTTGGGAGGAGTTCTTGAAGACATTTCGCCTCTTATCCAAGAAGCTTCCTCAGTTCTCACTGACTGATAAAGAGACTCTGAGACTCTGAAAAGACACTGGAACTAAGAGCTCACATGTGACCCCAACAACTCTGAGGGTTCACGCTCACACAGAGTTTAAAGCCTGCAACTCCATACCAGTCATTTAGAACCGAAGAAGCTTCTTGGATGAGAGGCAAAATGTCTTCAAGAAACGATATGGCACCTATGATTACCTATGCAAAGTCTTTTATCAAGTGGCATGATGTATAAATGCTGCACCTCCACATGTGCCACAGCACATCATAAGTAACGGATGCTGCTATTTAGGCAAGAATTTCTTATTTGGCACTTTCAGCTCCTCTGTCCTCAAGTCTTGTCCTTGCCTCTCCCTCTCACATCCTTACTGGGAGGAGCTAAAATACGAGGACGAGACATTCTCTTTGGGTGTTGTGCATTTGCATGGAATTTGGAAATGGTCTCAAATGTGTCATGCATCTGTCATGGTTATAACAATGGTGTATTTAGAAAAGTTTAAGGCATAGGTTTATCTATATAAGGAAGCTGTCTGTTTCATGTCACTCGATGACTTACTGTAGGAAACTCAGCGTAACTCAGTGTCAGTCAGGAAGACTTTCTTTGTGCTCATCCATTCACAAGTCTGTCCCTCCCACTCCCACTGCTTCCTCTAATCAGCTGACTATGGGTGTTCACTCTGCTATTTATCCAGTCAAACTTTGCCACGATCTCTATCAGCCAATCAGGATGCTACCGCAAAATTTGAAATCTGCAGAACAGTTGCGCCCTCCTCCACCCCGTTCTCCTCTAAACATCGTGTCCAGAGTCCAGGATGAGCTCAACAAAGGCTCATTCTTCTACTCATCCAGATCATCAGCACTTCTCCGTCTTCTCCACATCTTTTTCTCATCTCATCTTTACCACCTCTACCACTACCAGGGGGGTTCCCTATTAACTGTGGATTCATCACCCTCCTTAAATCATACCATCTCTATGGGGTCTAATTGCCAAAGACTTTACACATTTTTCATTCTTATGTGCACATGTCAATAAATATTCTTTTTACTATAAAAAACAAGTCTCTCCTTATTGAAATGTAGAAGGGGTGGGGTTTAATAAATTTATCCTCCCACTCCTTTTTGAATGTGTAAAGTCACTATACATTGACAGTTCCTTTTCATTATGCTTTTCATTATTTGTGAATATTACTTTATTTCTGTCCGTCTGAATGTTTATATGTTCATGTCTTCTTTTTAAAAAAATAAATAAATATCAAATATAAAATATCTAATGTCTAATGCTCTGAGGAAGATGTTTTGACTGAAATAAATCTGAAATTATACCGTAATTTAACACAAATCTGCAAAAACATTTTCTCCTCTGGTGGTGTTCCAATTTTCTCCATTTTGAGTGTTAATTGCATGATGTAGCACTTAAAAAGAGAACTCACTGATATTATCTTTGATCTAATGAAGGCTTCACACCAAAACACATCAGATTTAGATTATTTATTTATCAGTGGCCTATTAGTTGTAAATAAAATTACCCAAAAAATGAAGACATGATGTTTTTCCTCATTACAACTGGCGTGCTGCCTTTTTTCCTGATATCTTTTGGGGAAAGCAAACACAATAAAATTCCTTCACTAGCTGAATTTCAATGCAGGAGAGTCTCACTTGTTTCCTCTCCTGTGCATGCTGTGTGGATAACAAGACAATTTAGAGGAACAGAGAGGGCAGGTCTGAACAACTTTACAATCCATGTAAAGAGCAAAGGCAACCATAATGAGGTTTGAAACAGCCTCTGTGATCACTCTATCAAAGCTATAATCCACATATCTCACATTCACACACCAAAACGAGGAGACACATCTCTTTAGAGAAAATACAAAGAACGACACATACAGCATGAGTGCCTCTACTCCTGTGTTCACCTCACAGATCACTTGCTTTCTTTCAAGCTCACTCCGTGCACCAGCCTCTGACCTTTCCCAACATCACTCTGTTTTAATTACCAAGTGCCCTCCATTGCCTGTTAATTAAAACACTATGTCATGTATTATTCAGCCATTTTCTCCACCATTGCTCTGACATAAAACAAACGAGAGGTGCACGCTTTTCCCCGTCACACTCCATCTAATCCACTCTAACATGTGTATGATGGCTAATGAAAGCCGATGATATTTTTCTAAGAGGTGGAAATGTTTGCGGAGGTTTTTAACCTTAATAAAATCCCTCTGTATTTTTTTTTTCGCTCTGTGTAGCTGCTGACCTTTGCATGGAGTGTCTGTGACTGAGATTCAAAGGAAGCCGTACCATTTTCAATCAAGCACCACTTAATAAAAATGTAAATTGATTTTCTGTTACACAAATGCAGTCTGGGATGGAATTTTAAAGAGCTGCTTTCATTGAAAATGCACCAGTAAAACCAGTGATAAGCAAATGATGGGGGAGTATAGTAACCTTCAAAAATTAAGATGAGCACAACACATGTATGGTATGTTTCCAAGGGTAAATGACGTCTTCTCCATGCACTGCTCTGTGCTAAATGTTTTTATTATTTTTTATTTGAGTGTGCATAGTATTCTTTTTACAAACATAACAGATTTGCGTGCTTATTTTTGTCATGGTGGTGCCATGGTCAGTTTTGTTTTCCCCTCTGTGTTTTGCTATGTCCCCTGTCTGTCTCTGTGTTCTGTGTTTCTGGGCGTGGCTACTGCTCCTGCTCTACCTGCCACCTGCACACCTGCTCATCATCTCCTGCTCTACCTGCTGTGGGCATCTCATCAACTCTGCAGTATATCAAACCCGGCTCTCCTCCCAGTCTTTGCCAGATCGTTCAGTCACCCTCAGTGAAATTCCTGTGTCAGTGGCTTCATCTATCTGCCTGCCCAGTCACCACCATCTTCTCCAGCTCAACTTCAGTCTGCTATGGCATCGGTCCATCCACACCCTGCTGCTTCACTCTGCTCAGCCTGCCCTCAGCCTCCAGTACCGCCAGCCCCCGTTCCACCTGTTTTGCCAGCCTTCAATAAACCCCCTCTAAACCTACCTCAGTGTGCTGCGTTTGGGTTCTCTTGTTGCCATTACCGTAACAGGATGTTTATTTAAATAACAGCGGCAAATAGACATGGTGTGAGAACAGGGATCTGACCAGCAACACAGACAGATTGAAACTGGCGCCTTTTAAAATGTGTCACTTGTATACTATCTAGGGTCCTTCCATGAGCAGGTGTTCACACATATGATGTCTCTTCTGTATTTAACATAAGGAATATAAATATTAAAAATAATTACCACACAGTATTTACCGTAAATGCCTACCACTACTCTCTCCCACAGTGTTTTCTTCATATGGACTACTGCAGTGGAGCCCTGGTTTCCAGCCTTTAGTTTTTTTGTTAGCCTACATTGATGACAATTATATTACTATTGCAATTATATTACAATTACTATTGTCATTAGCCAATGACAATAGTTTACTGAATTCATTGACTTTAATAAACTATTGACATTAAACGAGAGCATTTGAATGCCTTTTTTGATTTTATATAATAATTCCATGTCACATTCAGACATGTTATTGCAAATGGATGACATAAAGATGAAATTATTTGTGATTAAAATTGAAATTTTTGTTTTTACTTTTAGACAGTACTTAACTTTAGAAGTAAATGAATTTTGATTAATCTGGATTAATGGATTTTAAAATGTGAGATTAATTTGTTTTTGTTTTTTTTTAACTATGGACAGCCCTAATATATATGTATATAACACTACTCACAAAAAGTTAAGGACATTCGGCTTTCGGATTTAATTTTAGAATGCACCTAAAATGCACTATAACCTTTACAGGTGAACATAATTTGACCCTCTCTAAACTTTTGAATGCACATCACCAACTGTCTAATGTTTCAGTACTTATTGCATAACATGCTGTTCTCTAACAAGGTGATTAACCGCAAAACTCACAACAAGGTGTGTGATCCATGAATTGACCACTAAATGTTCTGGTTCAGTGTCACTTTGTATTTAAACAGTCCTCTTCATCATGCTTTTCACATTTTGACATCACGAGACCAAGACGACACCTAACAATTGATCAACAGTACTTGGCCATTGCACAGCCTCGAATGGGATGTTCTCAGAGGGAAGTTGCCAGTGAGCATCAGCAGGGTGCAAGAGAGACAAAGAGAGACTGGAAGAGTCACAGAAAGGCATAGAAGTGGACGTCCTTTGGCCACATCCCATGCTGATGACCGCTTCATTGTGAACAGTGCCCTGCGGAACTGGATGGTGAATGGCACTCAAATCCAGGCACGTTTAAGGGAGGTGAGAGAGTGGTCTCACGTCAGACCATTCGAAACCACTTACATCAGCATGGTCTGCATGCTAGACGACCTGCAAGAGTACCTGACCACACTACCAGGCACAGGTGTCATTGTCTTGCATGGTCCAGGGAGCATTTGCTCTGGACGAGGAACGAGTGGGCCTCAGTGCTGTTCTCTGATGAAAGTCGATTCACACTGAGCAGAAATGATGGCCGCCAACACTGTTGGAGACGTCAAGGAGAACGCTATGCATCAACCACTGTTGTCACGTGCCTTTGGAGGTGGTGGTGTTACAGTCTGGGCAGGTGTGTCTAGTCAATACAGACCTGCCCTACACCTTGTGAATGGTACTGTGACAAGTCGATACTACCAGAATAACGTCATTAATCTAGTCATCGTGCCTCTGCATGAGCAACACAGGCCTGATTTCATCTTAATGGACGACAATGCCCTATCTCATTGAGGTCGCATCATCAGGGAACGGCTGCTGGAGCCTGGGGTACCTCAAATGGAGTGGCCTGCACTTTCTCCAGACCCGAATCCCATAGAAAACCTATGGAATCAGCTGAGTTGTCGTTTAGAGGGTCGTAACGCCGCAGTAATTCTGTCTTTCCAAAATACACTTTATTTTTCTCAGGAAATGTACAGTTCCTGCTTTTAAGTTTTTCAAAATAAATTTAAAATGTAGTCCAAACAGCTCTTGAGATCTTTCATTTCATTATGATTCAGTTAACCAGGGATTTGAATTGGCTGGTATATGTATGTAATCAAATCACTTGTGTGGATGAGTGCATTGATTTGTACTTACTAGGTATCTGGATAAATGCACATTTGACTACTATATTGATTAATACATTCCATTACACTTTCCAGTCTTCTGTCACTACTCATTTTACACTACAGGGGCCTCACAAATTTGGAATGCTAGAAACAGTACCCCACAAGTGACCAAAAAACTGGTGTAGAAAAAAAAAATATGTTATGTTTGTTTGTTGTCCCCAAACAAACACACACACTCTCTGAGGTACATAAAGGCTAAAGTTTTTCCTAGATTTTTCTCTGCAGTTAGAATTGAATCTCAAACACATACACCCAAACACACATACTGTTGTCAAGCCCATTTCACACAGATTGCCATGGGATAGAAGAGTTATTACAGTGAAGCATCTCAGGAGAGGCTTGACACCGAATGTGATGAGCGGCCCAGCAGTGGTTACAGATGCTGTACGGTGTATTTACCCTGAGAGAGCGGTGTCACTGAACTGCTGTGTTTGAAAGTGTTTTGCTTATACGGGCCTTTCTCTTACTGTAGCACACACTTTGACAGCCGTATTGGAGGCTTCACAGCTTATGGGCAGCAGTGGCTGTGTACAGCAGAATGTGTTCAGCCACTCCAACAGGAACCGTTACATTTGGATCATTTAGTATGGGAATGTATTGTTAGGTCTATGATGTCATCAGTTGACAAAGCAAACCAGGTGAACTGCAACATCTGGTTGCCTTATTTTTTATCTGTTCCGCTACTGGTTTGGGTTAATGGTTCAGAAATAAAGCAACTCCCAAACGCCTCCCAAATAAAGCAGGGTTTTGTTGTTGTTGTTGTTGTTGTTGTTGTTGTTGTTGTTGCTGTTTTTTAAGTTGTTTTATTGCATTGGACAATAATGCAGTTATTTGGAACGGAAGCATTAGTTATATCAAGCTCTGACCACACAGAGTATTTTATTGATATAGGGACTGTTTATAGATATAATATTGTTCATACATTCATTGTTTATTTTGGTCTTCTCAGATATTATATTTATGATAATCAAATGTTATCTAAAACAATCCTCCAAACTCTTTCGATGTTGATTTAACATTGAAGAAGGCCAGTGTAGGGAATAATGCCTTACAAAAGCAACGTGTTACAGTATTAGATTGCCTTTTAGCATCAACAAAGTATATAACACACTACCAACAGGATTTTGGGTAATATTATTACACTGACAATGTCATATAAAACATTACCATCTGAAAAAAAACTGCTTATTGTTTTTATTTTCATTCATCTTAACTGATCCGCACCACTCCACTTCCACCAGTGTGCCACCAGAAAAAATATCCCTTTAAGGTTGTTCTGTGTTGTCATGTCATTATACACATCAAGAAAGGCCTCAGTGTTCTCCCTTCTGGCATCGGATGTCAAAATAAAAACATTTGACTCTTACACCGGATAGATGTAACATTTTGAATTGACAATCAAGTTGACAATCTTTTAAATGTCTAATGATGAAAGAATTTCACATTGTTTGAATGTTAACATTATGTTTTTGCAAACGTTGGCTTTTGTTCTTCATAAATGGTTTTGTCTTAAGTAAATGGTGCAGTATTTTCCTGCTACTTAAAGAGTGTATTATTCAGATAGTAAAATGCATCTACATGGGTGGGTTCACAACATGTGTACACTCTGCTTGTAACAAACACAGGGATGCATGGATGGGTTGCTTGTGGATAAAATACTACCTTATCAATTAAAAAAATAATAATAATAATAATTCAGTTCAGTAAAATGTGAGCATAGCAGTTCCATCTCCAGTTCCTCCAGTCTGCATGTCGAAGTATCCTTAGGCAAGATACTGAGCCCCAAATTGCTCCCGCTGGCTGTTCCATCGGTGTGTGAGTGCATGTGAACTGGGAAGCAGGTGTCCCCATGTATGATCTCCTCAGCCATCAGTGTGTGAATGAGTGAATGTGACGAGTAAAAGCGCTTTGAATGGTCAGAATACTGGAAAAGTGCTATACAAGTGCAGCCCATTTACCATTTAAAAC
>JAPZEB010000021.1:9604679-9622902 GCA_029783705.1 Chaetodon striatus | reverse complement strand
AGGCATTAGGATGCAGTCAGACATCTTTTTTTTTCTGTTTAGTGACTGATTTCTTGGGTGTGTTAGTTTAGTTGCACATGACTCCCCTCTCGACATAATAGACCTACATGTTTCAGTGCTCCTTGATGACACAGAAAATGTGGTGCGCAGGATGTTTGTTTTTTTGTTTTTCAACCAATGCAAGGCTAAGCCATGGATCCATCCAGTTCACTTGAAAACTACCTGAGTTGGCTGGGGCACCCTTCTTCTCCGCTGACATGTTATAAAGAAGTCGACGGGCTATGGCAACTAACCCTTAGCCAGTCAGGATCAGTGTGGCTGGCTCAATGTTATGTTGAGACAGTGCGATCATTTATTGGACTCCACAGACTGTACCCATAGAGACCAGTAGAGGGCAGAGCCTGTGTGAGATAAAATGAAGTTTACAACATTGTAACCCTAGTTCTACTAGCACAGTCTGAACCCTCAACCTAGGGAGCCTGTAGCTCCGACGTCATTCGCTGAAGAGTGTTGGATGCCTGGCAGCCTCATAAATTCTACTGTTGGCTCCATACACATTCAGTTATGAACGTCCTGATTAGCCGGCTACATTAAATTTCAATATGATCCAAATAGTTCTGTACAGGGCTCTGCCTGAGCTAATAGAACTAGGGTTACAATATTGTAACATTTGTTTCGGTTATATAGCTTTATGAAATTCTGCCTGTAGGTTAGTTAGTACCTATCTAGCTTGTTAGTTAACTTTATAATTGCTTGCTACACAGCCAAGGAAGTATAATTATGAATTTAATAAAGCTGACCTTTAACTGTGATTTTAAAATGTCCCATCACAGGACAGGATTGAGGCACAGATATAACACCACGCTCAGGCAGCACTGTGTGTGGCTTGAAAAGTCAGGTGTGCCCAGCAACATTTTTATGGGGCTCATAATCAAATTTTTCCTCATATTTGCCTCCTGACCGCAGTAGCTTGTCTTCATTAGCAGCGATGGCCTGGAGTGAGTGTGTCAGGTTGATGGGTTTTCTCTGCCTTGCCTGCTAGCATGAGCAAGTGATTAGCTCATTGTTAGCTGGGTAAATGGTGGCAAGACAGGACACCCTTGGGTTTGTGTGAGCTTGTTTGTGTGTGTGTGAGCGGCAGGCTGCATGGATATGTGAGATGAAACATGAACGTTTTTGAATGTGAGAGATTGTTTGCGCACCCTGACTCACACCCCATCGATTTGCTGAAGAAATTGTGTTTTCGCTCTCTGCCCCGATGCCTCACTTATTACCTGCCTCAGTAATGTGTGTGCTTGGCCTTTGGTGAAGACAACACCACCCGGAGTTCATATCACATGGAGAGCTGCACATAAATACACATACAGAGTACACCCATGCATTAGCAATCTCATGACAATCTGTTTGTATTACAGCTCCAGATGTGGCCGCTCGTGTTAGTGGGCAGGTGTGCTCTACAAACACACACTCATTCAGACATCTATGACACTTAGCTGTTGGGAGAAGTTTCCCTGGTGGGCTTTCTGCCAGAAAGCAACACACAGAACACTCTTGCATCATAGACATTTCATATGTTTTTTTGGCAAAACAAGCATCAAATACAACTATAAATACAGGCTACACACACCACCTGTTGGCTATCTATAATCACTGACATCATCAACAAGTTTAAAGAAGCATCTCAGTTCTTCACAAACAATTACTTTACATAAAAAAATTAGGTCAGGCTATTTTCCTTTTGTTCCCTCTTTGTTTTTTTAGAAAGAAATATGTAATTTGGTTCCTATTGTAAGGGACAGTAAACTCCAATTATTGTTTAAAACTGTATCTTTCTCACATTGAATTAGATGCCTGCATGTAGACAAATTTAAAGATGCACTGTAGAGTTTTCTTGGACACATACACATTTCTGTTTTACCCTCATTGTGTGTATCCTTGACGTCTAACAAACATAGTGACTGCATTTCCTTCCTCATACAAAATTTGCAGAGCCATTTTTTGTCCTTGAAAACAGTTACTCCGGTCCTTCTCAAAGCTTCTTCCACAGTTTGGTGCGAGTGTGTGTTTGTCTTCTTTGACTCCTCTGTGGTCCTGTTTGAGCCTTCAGGACCCATTCAGCTACCTGCTCATCCATCCCTAATTCCCTCATCATAGTGCAACCTGGTTTACAATGCAGACTACAATGGTCTTATTGTTATTACCCTGTATAAATACAAACCAGTTTTCAGTACCACTTTGCCAAATTGTCTACATTGCCAAACAGCTGTTGCAGTCAGTACCTGTTTTTCTCTAATCAGTTTTCTGCCTCACTACCTGTCCGATTACCTGCTTTCCTGCCTCAGCCCCTTTTGATTCCTTATCTTACTGCTGTTATTTTTAAAGTACATATACCGCCGCTCATCATATTTACTTTCAATGTATGCATTTTGGTCCAGCTACCTGTTGCCAGCCTCAAAGCATCCTGTCTGTCTAATCCTGTTTCTCACACTCCCACAGTTATCTTAAAGAAGAATTAATGTGTCTCTCAAACCAAAACACATATCTTTTTTTCTTTTCTTTCTTTCTTTTCTTTTTATTTTTTTTACTTCTATACAGTGTTGTTTGAGGATGATAAGTTGGACAGAGGGAGAAGACAGGAGTTGCGAAACGTCATGCATACTGATGTCATGAACAGTGAAAGTCTTATTTTGTAAGTTCAAAGGAGTCTGCAGGTATATCCAACCTTTAAAACTGTTTGGGGGAATTCTATCCAAATAAATTCATACCTGGTTCATTTTTACAGCTTGTCCTTGCAGCACAGAGGTCTGACAGTTGACTAAAGCCTTATTGCAACATGAAGCAACTACTAATGACTTAACATTATTTCTTAATGTGCTTATTTTTATTGCCACTGTGAAATAACAGAATAGATCACACTTAGACTTTAATGGCAGCAGCCCTTCCCTACCTGTTTTCAAAATATATTGTGGGATAATAATTTGGGGAACATCAGTAAATGTTGCCTGAGAAAGTGAGATGAGCCATGAATCCCCTGTCCATGCATTTGCTCATACATTCATCTCCATTATGACTGGTTTTCAGCCCAATACTTAAGTGTCTTGCCATTCAAAGAGACTTTTGGTATTCACAGTGTTAAGTCCAAAATGCAGTCCTCTATTTCAGGCAATGTCAGTAGACAATGTTGCTGGTGAAAGAAATACAAACTGAAAATGAGGACAAAATCCTTGAACTCAACGGTAAAAAAAAACTGCTGGTGGGCCTGACAGTAGGTAGTAAAATCACCATTATTGGATGTCAAAGTGATGCCAAATATTGTCTCTACGCTACAAATGGGCTGACAAGCCCTATTCATGCAGAATTTAGATTTTAAGTACCAAGATATAAATTTGGTCATTAAAATCATTGTTCAGAAACACATAGACCGCAGTGGTTGTGTGAGGGGAAATGCTATTTTGATACTTCCATGGCCATTGTTGGGATTTAATTAAAAGGGTGCATAGAGGTGGGCATCATCTGAAATAGAAACACCGACAGACGTGCTCACAATTGCTGGTGCCCTTGCGACTCACTGAATAAATGCCTCATTCCACCCAGAAAGTGATGAAATTAAAAGCTTTTTTTGTCATGTATACCTGCGTGCCTTTGGTATGTCATAGAATAAGGCAAAGCAAAGCTGCAGGATGAGTTATTGCTTACAAAGATATTCTAAAATGGCCTGGACACATGTGTTGGTACCCTTTAGAAAAGATAATAAATGATTGGATTATACTGATATATCTTAAACTAATCAGTTTCTTTAATTAGTAACACACATCTCCAATCTTGTAAGTCATACAGCTTATTTAAATAGAGAAAAGAGAAAGAGCTGTCTGAGGAGATCAGAAAGAAAATGAGGATGGTAAAGGTAAAGGCCACAAGACCATCTACAAGCCAGTTGATGTTCCTGTAACAAAAGTTGCAAATATTATTAAGAAGTTCAAGGTCCATGGAACTGTGTCCTACCTCCGTCAGTGCGGATGCAAGAGAAAAATGGACCCACAGATTAAATAGAGGGTTAGTGCGAATGGTAGAAAAAGAACTGACAAAGAGATCCAACCTGAACTCCAAGGTCATGGTACGTTAGTGTCTGATCACACCATCTCTTGCTTTTTGAGCAAGGTGGGCTCCATGGAAAAAGGCACACTTTAGAAAGAAAAACATAAAAAAGCCAGACTGGAATTTTCTAAAATGCACATTGACAAGCTACAAACCCTCTGGGAGAATATCATTTGGACAGATGAGTCAAACCAAGAGTTTTTTGGCACTTCACATCAGCTCTATGTTTCCAGACAAAAAAAAAATCAAGCTTTCAAAGAAAATACAATGAACAGTGATTATACTTAATTTTGAGACTGCTGTGTTTCGCCTAGTACAGGTTGCCTTGAATCTGTGCAGGGCACAACGAAATCTCAAGACAACCAAGGCATTCTGGAGTAAAATGTACTGCCCAGTGTCAGAGAGCTCTCTCTCAGTCACAGATCATGGGTCCTCCAACAGGATAATGACCCAAAAACACATAAAAGTACCCATGAATGGGTCAGAAAGTGGCCTTCTCTGAGTCCTGATCTAAATCCTATCAAACATAAGAGCTGAAACCTGCAGTCCGGAGAGGGCATGCATCAAACCTGAGACAGCTGGAGCAGTTTGCTCAGAAGGGAATGGGCCAAACTACCTGTTAACAGGTACAAAAGTCTCATTGAGAGCTACAGAAAATGTTTGATTGGTGACTGCCGTCAAAGGTTGTGCAGCAAAATACTAGGTTAGAGGTCCCATCATTTTTGTCCATGCTATATTTATTTATTTTATTATTTGAAATATTATGTTGAATTAAAATTAAAAACAATTCATATTAAATAAATTTTTTTGGAGCATTACAAAAGGATTGGCCTCAAAGATTAATATTTCTCCCCCCTAAATTAATAATCAAAATAAACTTCTAAATAAACTTTAATGTCCAACTCTGTTCTCTTGGCATTCTCTAACCCTCAGATCAGCAGCGCTCTCTCCCCCTCTGTGATGTTTACTGCCTCACTGGTTTGCATCATTAACCTTTTGTAGCTGTGGGGCTAATAACACAAACCCAAGTGTCCATGGCTCAGATCTCATGAATAGGAAGATTGTTGGGAGAGCGCGATGAGGTTATCACTCATGTCAAATTCCTGGCCAAAGTGGCCACTTTGTTTGGGAAAAGGATCTGGCTTTGTCACGGCTTGGCAGCCATTCATTCCCCTCGAGTGAAAGGAGCTCAAGACAGCGGAACAAGACCTCAAAAGAAAGCGTCGCTGCAGTGAAGAAATGCTTGTAATTCCAAAAAAACATTTTATTTCATTACTGTCAAAATTTTGGTTCTCTGTGTGTTCAGTAGGTGTCACGGCTCATTGGCCCATTAGACACATTCATATCCATTCATAATCCACCTCATGATTTGTACTGTCATCAATCAGAAAACATTTTGTACAAGCTCTGGAAAGCCGGCTGTTTGGAGATATGAGATTTTCATCTGGCACTGATTTGAGACACTGAAAGTGAAGAGGGCCACTCAATCACTCCCAACACTGACTCAGTGAAAGACTCCAAACCAGCCGTGGCATGCAGGGATGATAAATATGTCAAGCCATCAATTAGGAAACCTAAAACAGGCCATATATAACTTGGCAGGGAGTTAAAGGTTCAAGGTGTAGTTTGCCATCACTGAGTGTGTATGAGCACAGATATAATAAGGTGTGATGATGGCTAAGGTCACTGAGAAGATTATGTTTCTATGTGCTACTTTTTGCAAGAAAAAGTGACTCACACAAGAGTTAATGTAACATTAGCCGACAACAGCATAAAGCTAAAGGAAGTTTCAAGTGTATCAGAAATATTAGATGTCAGTGATACATGTTGCAAAACAAAAGCTCTGATTTCCATTAGCCACAAGTTAGTAAGACTTCTCATCATGTCCGGGAAGAAAATCCCTTTACTGCAACTTTACTGAAAATCTGGAGACAAACTCTGCTTTCTAAATTGTTGGGTGTGTTACATGTGAAAATATTTCCTGTCCTTGAATCATTACTACACACCTGCGCTTGGAACAGAATCATTTTTTAAGCTTGAGAAATCAGAACTAAATTGCTGCTCCAGCCTTCTCCCTCTTTCTCCTGTTGACAGTCCAGCTAAATGTCAGATCTGTCAGCGGCTACCACTTTACCCCAAGCGACAAAAGAGGGGTCAGGTTGCTGCTGTGGTTCAGTGTTTGCTAGGAACCAGGACAGGCTTGACACATGAGAGGATGGATTCTGAAGTTAAAGATATTTCACTCGAGTACAACATTTGTATTTAATCTTGACACACATTTAACCTGCTATGACTTTCTCAAGTGTAAGGCTCTCACTTTTACCGTCATCTTTTTCTTTTCAGTTGTCTTTTTTTTTTTAACTCAACTTACAGAGAAGTTTTTTTATGAAAGCAGGCATTAAAAAGACTCAAATGAAAGTCTACCAATAACAGAGGAGCTAGAAGGCCTTTAGTGATTGTTATCCAGCCTAAATTAAAGGTACAATGTGGAGATTTCTTGTGAACAAATTAAGTTAATGTATCCATTTATCCTTTCTTATGAAATGTATAATGAGGCTTAACAAAGTCATTGGATGGATTTCTTTACAAACATTTGGAAAACTATTTTTTTTTTATATCATGAAACCTGTATCATTTACAATGACATATACTTTAGTTAACAGTTCATCTTTCATGCCTTCTCTGGTGCATTGTTATGTTTCTTGGAGACTGTCCTTCCCCAAAAAACAACACCATAGGTCATTTGTACAAACAGCTTATTATGCCGGATTTATACTTCTCTGTCAAATCAACACCGTACTGTACCTACAGCGTAGGCTCTGCATCGACGTAGAGATTACGCTGTAGCCTGACATGTATCTCTCCAGAAATGTAACTACACGTCACAGCAATGTAGACCCCCTGTCTATTTTTGTGAGCTGAAACCATTTCCCTCAGTAGAAACGAAGCTTTCATTTATTTTAATTTCACAGATAAGAAACAATAAATTGGGAAGACCATAAATCCTCCACAAAAATAGAATTTTAAGTCTTGTGTGATATTTATCCTGGCTTCATATGAGTAGAGGAAATCTTCGCTCATCGCTCGGCTAATTTATACAATGTAAAATGCTTCTTCTCCACATGCTTATGCTGATAACGTTTGCATGTTGTATTTGTTAAGAAAACATGTTTAATATAAAACTGTTGTTTTGTCAGTGAAACTTGTGAGTTGTAATGGGGCCAAACTTTGTAACATTACCTTTGTTGAATGTTGCTGTTGTCCCTGACTTCATACGAATAGTGGAAAAGTCTGCCAGGCTAACCGCAAGGCTAATTTATAGAATGTATATGCCATAGGCTTGTGCTAAAAACATTAGCATGTTGTATGCGTAGGGAAAATGTGTCCAGCAAAAGACCAGTGCTTTGTCTGTGAATCCTGTGGGTTATGGTGAAGCCACTTTGTGTACTTGTGTTTGAAATTGTTACTATCAAGCCATATTTAATGTGTGTTTTGGGTGTGTTTTGAATCAACTAAACTTAACAGCACTTTACTGAAACCACAGTACCGGAAAGTGGTTTGGAAGTGTAACTGCAGAGTGACACAGACACAACACCTAACAAATAGAAATTTTCACTACAGCATAGGCCACATGTGCAGGACACGTGTGTAGGCCATGTGTGTAGGCCATGTGTGTAGGATACACTGAGGCTCTGCATAGAGCTAACGCACAAGTATAAATCTCGCTTTACAACCCATATTTGCGTCCGTAGAAGGTAGCAACCTCTGGCCATAGCAATGACAACAAAGGAAGCAAGGAGCAAAGGTGGCTCAGTATAAAGAACAACAAAAAGAGTGACAAAGTCCATGTAGGGAGTCCATGTATCAGAGTGGTGGATGGGTCAAACAAACACAGAACTTTCATCCATGAGACCCCTGTTTGTATCAAGTATGAAACCACTTGACATTTTTGAATACATACATATGCAATGTCATGTTACGTACTTAATAATGTTAATAATTATCATGTTGCAGCATGTCATGACAGGGGTGTAACCATGATTCTTCTCCCAAACTTGACCACACTGGTAGGTGCGCTAATTTAGGAACATACTAGAGAGTAGGAACAAACGATAAATGTGCTTGTCTGGGTTGGAGAATATGTTGGCTTTTTGGCGTGTTCATCAGAACAGCGCAGGAAGCGCAGGAACATTTTACACATGTTTTTCTAGGATTTTTCGCAGGTGCTTCAACAATGTACTGAATATGCGAATTTGAGTGAAAAACAAATCAACACAGAGAGAAATGTCTATTTAGGAGTTTACTGTACATACAAATACTTCTAGAAAAGTCTATCTGAAAGACTGTTTTTCCTTTTAGATGACAGAGGAGCCTTTGTTTATCTTTTCTGTACATTTATAACACTCTATGGTGCTAGGAAGAAGTTCAAACCTCCTGTAGGGATCCAGAGTGTCATTGACTACAAGACCCATTAGCAATCGGGTCAATCACTGGCTATTGATTGGCTATAAAATGTAGGCTGTAACACAAGACCTAGGAAGTGAACACAGGCCCTTGTCTTCTATGGCAAGGTATGGGGTGGGTATGGAAGCTCCTATTGGCTCAAGTGAGGTGTCAATTGAAAGGTCAGGAGTTCGCCACCATTTTGACAATGAGAAGTCCGCACATTTACATGCAAATGGCAGAAATTATTGATAATATGTTGAGAAATATATGTTTGAAGATTGCAACTGATATCCATCGATGTAATAATGTGTTTGGAATAAATATTTCGCTGCATTTAGATCATCTGGAGTGTATGAAAACTGTGTTAGCACCATCCAGTTGGCATAATATCAATTTTTGGATTCTTTGATGAGTACAACTGTTGACAGGAGTGTTTATTTAACCCGCTGTAGTGGTTGTATCTTGAAATGGTCTGCATCAATGGAACTGCAAGGAGTGTAGCTTTCTAACATTAGGTCATTTGAATAATCCACTGAAACACAGCAAATACAGTGGTTGTTTACATATTATGAGAATCAAATAAAACCTTAAGAACCCTGTACATGGATCGTCAGATTTCAAAGAGGATTTCGTGATAGAGAAAAGATATAGTAGAATGACTGTAATTAATTAGTGAATCAAAACTATTCTTCTTATTATTGTTATTGTGTTGTGTAAAGATGTGCATTATACTTAAGTTCATCAAGGCAATAAACAACAGCCTATCTAATGTTGCAAAGGAAGGCCTGGTTCTCTCCACCATTGAGCTAAATATTTAAGAACCACAACCATACCACTACTTGAGAATTCATGGTGCTTCCTAAACATTTGTTGAAAGTTGATTCAAAGATGATGTAGAAATGTAAAACGAAAGGTTCAAAGTGAAGAAGTAATATGTGAAGTCAAAATGGAAACGCTTTCACATGCTTGCCTCACTGACGCTTCAGTGTTTGGAAAATTGTGTCTGTGCTAATACAGGATATGTCAAGGCTGGAGACATTTTCTAATGGTCTCTGTTGAGATACTTGAGTGACAGGCGCTGTCAGACCCTGTTTGACTAATCGTCGTCTGCTGCGTACAGAGAAGATGGCCGACCAGACGTCCTCTGAAAGACATTAAGGTATGGTGTCATCACCTCCAGTTTTCAGCCATTACATCAGCCAGTAAAGCTTGCCGTGACTCTGATGTAATTCCTCTCATTTTCTACTCCTCCTCATCTCTCAGCGTCACCCTCTATCTCTATCATCCTGTCTTTCATACTCCACCATTCAGACATTTCCTGTCTGCAAAACATTTCAACCAGAAAACCTTGAGGCTGAATGAAAGACGAAAAAAGAGAGAAGTAAACAGTTTCTGCTCTGGACTTCAATTAGACTATTTATCAATAGGAGTCTGGCTGTAAGGTGAAAGATGGGAACCACATACGCTTTTTTGATTTGGTCGTGCCTGGAGGAGAGCAGATAGAGATTAATGAGCTTATTAAATCCAAACGGACTCCCAGACAGACAGCTCATTAAAACTGCAGTGTTTGGAGCCCTTCACAATGCAGGTCAGTGGTGTAGCAGCTTATCCAAATCGAGCTTGTCCATCATAAAGAAGCAGAGGACATTCAAGAAGAAGATTCCAATTGTTTTTCAGCTGTCAGCCCTTAAAAAAGACTTTAATGGACATATTTGTCAAATGTTTTTATATTGTCAAGGTGATGCTGTATCAATAATGGTTAAACATGCCCCAATAACTCCTCACTTTTTTGGAGAGAGGTGTCTGAGTTCTTTTTGAAGCGTTCAGTATAAATAAATGAGAAGAGTTAAACACTTGTGCAGTCTGAGTGAGTCATTGAACCTTTGCTGTGCATTCATGGTCAACAAAATACAATCTAATAAGCATAAAATGAACTGTGCATTTTGTTTTTGTGGATTTTTAATCCACTTTACCTTTATTGTGTCCTCAATGTTGTTTTGCCTTTGCTTTATTTTAAAACTTTCTGAAGTGCTTTTGTGTGTTTGCACCCCAGATCCATGAGAGTTTGCAGATTGATTGATGGAAAGCTCTGCTCATCTTTAGCTCAACGTGTAGGTCGGCCATTGCTCCACTTCTATCGTCTTCACACGCCCTAGATTGATGCAGAAGCCCTTTCCACATGACTCCTGCTGGCTCGACTGCAAAGAAAGGACAAACTGTCTCATCTGCATCCAGATCTACTTCAAACATAAACTTTAGGAGAAACACAGGTTAGGTGGCATACGCTGTGTAGTCGTGCAGTGTAATGTGTGGCGACAGAATGTAGGATATATTTGTGTGCCTGTGTTTAAGTGTGTGAAGTGAAAGGAGAGGTGGAGCGCCATTCTGTTGGTTAAGCGTTCCCCTGTGCTCTCCCGCGGCGGCTTAACTGCTGACTGGCACTTTCCAGTAGAGAGATGGAGAGCATGTACATTATATAGCTTCACACACACACATACACACACACCTGGGAGGCTTACATGGCTTTACATGGAGTGCTGGTCCTCAGCCAGCAGCTGCTGCCAACAACCCATCATCACACTTTTCACCTGGCAGTGTCTCGACAGTCCATCCTATTACAGCTCTCCTGTTAAAATGTGCCAGTGTGTGTGTGTGCGTGTGCGTGTGCAGGCGATAATGTGTATGTCTCTAATATGGTAATGTGTCAGAAAATAAAGTGCTGGCAAAGTGAGTCGCATGCACCGCGCCACAGAACAACAGTGAAGGCTGTTTATGTGTAGAGGGCCTCATTCCAGCCACATCATGTCTCGTAATAGGCTTCATCTTTAACTGATTACTTTTGTTCCCACAACAGCACGGCCTGCCAGTGATGTATTACTTTTCTATAGGCGCTTATATTTTGATGCTTCGAATACAGAGAAGGTAGTAAAAGTTTAGGTTCACATTGAAGCCAGATAAGTAACATAAATTTTTTCTAAAAATGGACAGAAAATTAAATGACAGCTATTCTGAGAAAGCAAATTTGGCAAATTTTATATTATTTTACATGTAATATTTTGTGATTTTTGGACAACTAGGATAAAAATAATTTCAAGACACCACAAGGGCATCTGGGAACACTTGACTGGACTTGGCTTAGGGCCTTACAATGGTTTTAGACCACTGAGACATGGGTCTAAATGTCCTCAACCCTTCCCATCACCCCTGGGAAACTTTTGACTGACATTTAATTGTTGCCTTGAAACGGTCTAATTTTAAATCAATATTGATATTGTCAATATCCTCAAACACCAGACTCACCTTTAAAGGAATACTTCACCCATAAATTGACCATTTGCATATTGCTTAGTTATGTGGTGTTACCTTGAATGCATCGAGAAAACTTTTTTTCTTGCATGCCTCCATGGAAAATGGTGAACATATTGATTTACTGATTGACTGGGGACCACGTCTAACAGCAGCAAAACTAAATCAAAACATCCACTCATCCACTCACACAACACGGCAGTATAATCCAAGTTTAATTTATCTTGTCGTATGCTTAGTACATCCCAAATACATGCATTTTCATTAAAACCTTAGTATGTTAAACTAAACTGAAAGTGATAACAGTTCATCGATAACTCTCTATATACAAATGTAGATCAAAGTCTTGTGTCGGGTGCTTATGGAGAACAAGAAACAGCAGGATCAACAGGAAGGCAATCCACGCATTGCGAATAAATATAGAAAAAAGAGGAGGAAATATTAAAAAGCCTTTACTGTAGTGGCAAAATCTTTAATAGAGCTAACATGTTTTGACTACTGCAGGTCTTCATCGGGGCTTTCAAAACCAATAAAATTGATAAATTAATATGTTTGCTGTTTTCCATGGAGGCATATGAGAAAAACAAAGTTTTCTTCATGAATTCAAGTTTACACAACATGAGTAATTGATTTACAAATGGCTATTTTAGTGGATTTTCCTCTAAAAATCAAGCGTATTTTGTGTTTAATTACAGAATATGTTCTTGGGTCATGAAAATCCACAGATTCCTAGAAACAATAATAGGGATATGAACTCTGTCTTCTCGAAATTGGGATTATTGAGATTAATATTAAGTGCTATATCGTAGGTAGGTTGTAGAAATGTAGTAAACTGAAGAGGCCTCTTGGATGAGAAGTGAAACGTCTTCAAGAAACTCCAGGCAAGTCCAGTTGCCCATGATATAGCATTTAAGATTACCATGACATGGATGACTGAGGATCTTCACTAACATATTGGGATAAATGGAAAAACACGTAAATATGTATATTAGAGTAAATATAAAAGAGTAACATAAACTAATACAAAAAATAAATAATGAACATATCTATCAAAAAAGGAGGGAAAGGCAACAATGAAAATAAGGAGTTGCAGCCAAAGAGTGACACAGATACAAATACACTGGCTTGTGGTTTTCCTTCCTCTATCATTTCTTTTTTGGGATCGCTGGACAGAGACAATCCTCTCGCCACTTCATCCTGCTGTCTGTCACTCCTCACCAGCCAAACACAGAGATCTAGTTACAGCCGACATCAACAACCTCCACACAGACACACACACACACTCAGCTGGAGAGGCCTCCTTTGTGTGTGAATGTGTTCTGCCACGACTGGCTTTATAACACAGCAAAGACACACAGAGAGAGAAAGTAGCAGTAGCTGGTGTAACTTGCAAAAAAATGCTTTGGGGTTGGTTTCTGTGCGGTGTAAGGATAATGAATTACAGCTGGGGGGTAATAGTGTGCAAGAGGGGGCATTCAGGCGATGTAACCTACCCTCTGAAGGCCATGTTGCAGGGTTACAGTTCTCAGGCTAAAGTGGCTCTGATAAACAGCTCATGTTCTGATTTAATGAGCAAAAAACAAGCACATTTTTTAATTAGTGCATGTGTCTTTGACTCTTCCTGCCTTTTATCTCTTACATCTGTCACTTACACACAGATGCAGCCTTGTCTCTTAAATTATCTTCATATGCAACTTATTTAAAACCAATGACTTTGATTATTCAACCCAAACCACCATTTCCCCCTCTCCCAGTGCATGTTTAGGTTACGGTTTTCAGGTCAAAGTCCTGTTCTTTATACAGCCTATCAACTTCATCCTGACTCAGCTGATGACTTCTCAGTGGTTTGGGAATTCCACACTTCCTATTTTCACAGAAGTTGCCAGAGAATGTAACCCAGGCAGCCATTATATTTCCTCCCAAACATACTCAGCAAACCAAATTAGTAATGTATATACAGCAGACAGGGATGTGCAGCCTATATCCAGGTAACTGAATAAGTTCTGTCAGCATCACACTGAGATGATTCATCTCCAGAAACAGGTTTGAAAATAGAAGTCAAGATGCATCAAAGGCTTCTTTTCTTATTAAGCAACACTTTTGTCAGAGTGGGTGGCTTGTCTATTTAATTTTAGAATCAAGCTTATTATATTTTTGTCTAATTCATCTCATGAAAACTAAACAAGCATTTTTAACCTTCTCTGACACCAGCAGAGGCATACAACACTGACTGGTACTAGCACACTCTTTGAAACTCAGTCTGCAGTATCTCTGCAGTCTCTTAAAGTTGTTTGTTATTAGTTTGAGCAGATTTGAAATCCTGATAGCACAGTTTGGCTCTTAGATGAGCTTTGAAGTTTGAGGGGTTTTGAAATTAATTCATTTTTTTTTCTCTGTAATGCAAACATTTTATTGAAAATTCTTATCTGCCAAGTAACAGCTTGAAGCCAGTTACGTGACAGCTTGCTGGGTTTATGTCCTCAGAGAATACATCTCGTGGTGTGAATCTCTCCGGAGAGCGGGGACACATTCATCACGTCCCCTTTGGATCTGCGTGAGTGTGCAAGTTTGTACTCGCAGAGATGGTGAATGCGAGCCCTGGAGTCTATCAGGACTTTTGCCACTCCATATATAGAGGACTTATGCATATAAACAACCAGACACACATTCAGATTCAAACCTACATCGCCCATCTTTCTATTTTCAAGCTATTTTCTGGATGGTTGTAAAACCAAAATCACACAAACCCAACATCATTTGGCCACAAATAAAACGTGATTGAGTAAAAATACACACATACAGCAGGTTTCATTAAGGCAGGTCTTCTTTAGTGTGTAAAAGCAAACAAGACAATTTTATTGGTTCAAACACACAGCAGTATAAAGTAAAAAAAACAGTGGTGGAGTTTCACACTTCTAACCAAAACAACGCACAACATGAGAGAAAATCTCTGTTTGCACTGGAATAAAAAACTTGAACTTGTAAAAAGCAATCTCACACGAGAACATAAATCACTGTGCAATACTTTACCCTCAAAAGGCCAAAAACTATAATTCAAAATCTGTGTCAAGGGTGATGTGTATTGTATTACATTGTATTATTTACATTGTGTTAGACTGTTTTGTGGCTGCATTGATTTCAGGCGGCAGTAATGTGTCCAGAACAAACTTCTCCCCGAGGAACAACAAAGTATATGTATTGAATCCCAAAAGAACTCCCAGGCACAGCGAATTAGAAAAAACAAAAGGAAAATCTATTTATTAGCACGGCTCACTGGCACATTTCAGCAAAAATGCCTTCATCTGGGAGCTGTTGTCTCCATCCTCTGTGGTTTTTTTGTTGTTGTTTTTTTCATTTTCAGTGTCCTAATTTGTCCCACATGGATTATCATCCATTCCCTCCTGGCTGCTGTGACGCTCTCCAAAATGACAGATGTCGTGAGCTCAGTCCCAGATCTATGTCTCTCTCTCTCTCTATCTCTCTCTCACATACACACACACACACACTACTCTCTGTGTGCTGATGAGTGCTCTCCTACCGAAGTGTGATTAGTTATATGGGCTGTATTTGGACAAAATGGCAGTAGGGGGTGACACAACATGACGCATTGCCAATGGAGCAGGATCATTAATTATAGTCATTATACATATCGCCCCAGAAACACACATTTACACACAAACACATGCGCACACGCACTCGCTGTGTAACTGCCCCCCCTGCCTCACAGTTTAATACCACAGCACAACTAAATAAATGTGCACCTGTTGACACAGCTGGACAGACACAGCGTGTTTATGTATATGTGTGTGTGGGTGTGTGTGTTTGGGACACTAACTCCACTCAATGTACAAGTTACTGAGGTTAATTTATGTGCAGAATTTCTATGTTTTTGAATACTGTGTGCTCCTGGCGCATTCACATTTGTAGGACGCGGCGACAAGCAAACCCCCATTCATGCATCATCGCTGAGTAGTAGCTTGTGGCATCAGCAGTTTCCCTCTGACAAATGTCTTTCGTCATTAGACTCAAAAACATCCCCCGTGTCCCTGCACTGATGCTTCATGTAAAAAAAGATACATTTAAAGTTACACTATATACAAAACCCCCTATTTTTGTCGGTGTATATTCTGTGCTTTGGTTCTCACTACAACTATTTATCTGTCCCTCATCTTCCTCGCCAACTTTGAACAAATCACCATCTCGCTGTGAGCCTGGAGACAGATATAGTACAGATTGGAGCACAGAGGTTGGATAGTATCAGCCTCATATGTAAACAAAACAAACAGGCACCAGGCAACAAACAACATGCATTTCTTTGAAGCGGAGAGACTTACATTGTGCAGAGATTTCAGATTATCTAATCTTGTGTATGTCTCTTTTACTTTTGCACCAGACAAAAATCCTAACTTTTTCTTACAGGAGCAAATCTTGATGGTCCTCTTACTTCAGGCTCTTCAACAAAATGAGCGAGTCATATTGTAAAATGATTAATTAGCAACAAATAACACTTCATGTCTTATTTATCAAACTGAATATATATATTTGCTTTGCACAAAAATAAGTTTCAACACAAAGCAGCGATGTGTGTGAGACTGGGCAGTGATGGGCAGATTGCGAGATGTCGGAGGGGATGGAGTAGGAGGAGAGGTGCAGGCGTCAGGTCTGACACGCAGTCTGACAATCAGCAGCCTTGCTGTCTCCATTCTCTTTATTTCTATCTGTCTGTCTGCAACGTCTCTCTTCTCTGTCTACGCAATGTCTGCCTCCTCTGTTTCTATCTTTCTCTCACCTTTGCTTTTGCTTACGCACTCAGACAAACTTCTTTTTCTGGAGTCTGAAAGCTATGGACATCAATGATAACTTCTTTCTCTTTTTGACACAATAAATTTTCTTTTTTTGGTCAGGTTTAAATGTCTCACAAATGTCTGTTTTTTTAAGGGTCTTTGAGGTTGCAGACTGATACTGAACGCCTATTTAAACACAGAATTTTGGCCTGTTATGTCTGTGATGAATGACTCAAAGTCAAACAGGTCCTCTGCCAGCACAGGTAGGTTTTTAAATCCTACTCACATCCTGTTAGTTAGAAGAAAAATGACCTGAAATGAAAAAAAAAGAGCTTTTAAAGTAGATCCAGTGCAACAACGTTTACTCAACACGTCTCAAACGTACATTTTAGTGCAATATAACCTCACATTGCTGCTCTCCTTGCTGGTGCGTGAACCCTCTGAAAGTTAAGCAGGACTTGTTAACGTCACTCCTATTTTTGTAGCTCATCCATCCACAAACTATAATACTCCCTCATTTTCTGAAAGGAAAGTAGCCCCATTTGTCAGCACCGTCACCGCTGTGTTTTCTCATTTGTCTGTCAGTGATTCGGCTCAGTGAGTTAACGGCAAACCTAATTCCCGCCGTTCATTCATTCGTCGTTCAGTCTCACTCTGGTGCAGGAGACTCGCTATGGGGCAGTGATTTAGTGCTCGGGAACTTAACTACTTCAAGTGGAAACTCACACAGGGAAGGAAGGGCTTTCCCTCCTCGTATGATGATTGATAAATGATAGTCAGGGGGGCCTCCAAGCCTTCACTGCCCCGCTGTAATAACCGCTTACGTAGCGAGGAGAGACACGCGACTAAATCCTTCCACTGGCCTGTCTCTCTGTTTGCTGTCTCTCTCTGTCTTTTTTGTCTCTTTCCTTTTGCCTGTAACAGTGCGGCCACTGTCTACGAATATGCTTCCAATCTGTGATGACTGAAGCATTTCTGTTCGACACGGGGTCTTTTTCTGGCCAACACATTAGTTTGATGGATTGTTAGAAAATAGTGGTGACCACACACTGCAATTTCAGGCCAATTTAGGCCACCTTAAATTTACATCAGTTTCAATTGGACATAGACTGACTCCATTCTGAATTGCACTTAAAGCAATAGCTCGCCTTGGTAGAACATTTTGTAATTTTTGGATTGCATATCCCCAACTGGATTTTTTTGACAGGTCAAGTACTATTAGCCTACAGGTTCTCTCAACCATGAGCCACAATCTTGCTCACTGTTCCTTGTGCCTATATACTCCCATTTATTTTGTTTTCTTTAGATAAATCTGCCAGTTTGAAATTGGATGGACAAGCAGCAACACAAGTGGTGAACACGACAATTTACTGACAAGATAATTCATTGCACAATGCATAATATACATGAAACTATGTTGTACTTACAAGTACTTTAACAATATTTTCTGGGGGAGGGGAAGGTGCTTCTCCTTCAACAACTAAGATTTTCTTTTTTTGCTCTTGGCATTAAAATCAACACATTGTGTTGTGTTATCCTGTTTTATATTTATGTACATGTTATTTTGCTGTATAATAGTTTGTCATTCTTTC
>JAPZEB010000021.1:9495997-9528168 GCA_029783705.1 Chaetodon striatus | reverse complement strand
TGTAAAAAAAATTTTTTAACTGTTAAAACTTTTTTTTTTTTTTTTTTTTTTGTAAGAGTGCTCTTGACCTCTCAAAGTTTTCTCTTATCTAAGACAAGACCAAAAAAAAAAACCCACCAGTGAATCCCAGAAATCAAAAAACTAACAAAAGAAGAACAAATCATGGATAATGAAGAGATATGAGAGAAAATTTATTGTATTGCTTCCTGCATGAGGCCCATTTAGTCAGAAACTTCCTCAATCTCTATAAGATATTTACAGTGTGACACACCCCATTCCACATCCACATTTAATTTTGACTAGTTGTTTTTACACCACAGTAAAGCATTTTTTAAAATAATTTTGGTCATACTGTACCTCAGTGGCCTAAATCTGCATTTTGAGAGATGTTACCATCCCATTTTAATTTTAAGGCATGTTCCAAACACTACAGTTGTTATTCAGTAATTATTTACTTTGAAAAAAAAGAATAACATGAGGAAATTACAGCAAGTATCTCACAGATGAACTCAATATCTTTCTGATATCTTTCTGCTTTCAGCTGCTTGTTATGGCAATGGCACATACTTTGCTGTCAATGCTAGTTACTCTGCTTCAGACACCTACTCCAAGCCCAGTCCAAACGGGGAGAAGTACATGTACCTCTGTCGGGTGCTGACGGGGGATTTCACCGCCGGAAAACAGGGCATGATCACACCGCCGGCCAAGGGCACCGTCTCTGTTCAGAAGTACGACAGTGTCGTGGACAACGTGGCCAAACCTACCATGTATGTTGTCTTCCATGACAGCCAGGCTTGTCCTGAATATTTGATTACATTCAAGTGACAGCCAGGCGCAGAGATAACAAACTGATGCCTTACATTAGACACTGCCTCAAATATCAAATAACTGTTTGCTATGAAATATCAGCTGATTGATGTATTTGTTTTTTCTTAGGATATTTGGTTTAAACTGCCAATTAGTGCAGCAATATAATAATAGTCATTTCCTCGTTTACAAGCAACCTGCAATGATGGCAAAGGTTGGTTAAGAAGTATTACTGGTCAGATTCCTATAGTGCCTTGAAAATATCTGTCACTGCAGAATAATTATTCAAAAAAGAAATCAAAGAATGAAAAGAAAATGAGAGGGTTGTCAAAACAAATCTTTGCCTTTATGTATGCACTTTGAGCTTTGTACACTGAACACTGTGCTGTGTTGAGGCGCTGATGGAAAGCACCTACTCTGTGTTAGGAAATAATGGGATAATAAAAGATAAAAAAAAAGCTTGTCTGTGTATGCATGTGTAAATCGGATTGACAAGTACTTTTGGTTTTGAAAGGAAGAAAGCCTGTACAAAAAAAGTTAATACAAGCACACCAATGTATTAATTGTGTTCTGTATATTTAAAGGGACAGTTCAGTTTTCTTGAAGTGGGGTTTTATGGGGAATTACATACAGTAGATGTCAGTCAGTTTAGGAAAAGCAGGCTGGAGTCCACCATGGAAGCTAAGCAATATACTGCTGTGGGGTAGGGGAGCAACAAATGTTTTTTTAACAACCTAAAAAAAAGTCCCATTTAAAAAAACAAAAAACAATTTAAGTTTAAGTGTACGCTATACTGAGAGTATTTCTACCACTTTAAATTTCCATCATAAAGCCCTTTTTGATGGGGTAGCCTTAACCGCGTTAGTTCCCCATTTATGCTCTCATCAAAGCCACAAGACTTCATTGACAGAAACAGTCATTTTAGCTTGCTGAACACCTCAGTTAGCTTCAATCACTTTGTGTTATTTTGTAACTTTGGCAAATCCAAACTAACTCTTTTAAACGCAGCGGTCGACCAGCAGCTCCTGTGTTCAGTAATGTTAAATTGCTGTTTTTCTCAATGGAGTCTGGCTTTGAAGAGAGCTACATAACGGCTTCATTTTCCTGTTGGAAATCACTGTCTGACACTGAGGTAAAACAGTATAAATACTCTTAATATAGCATACACTTAAACTGATAGTGATTTTTTTTTTAGGTGGGACTTCTTTTAAGTGGCTAAAATATGTTTTGTCGATGACCCCTCCATGGTAATACATTGCTTAGCTTCCATGTCCCTCTTCCGTCTGCTCCAAACAGGGGGACTGCTGACTGACATCTACTGTAATATACTTCTATGGGCGAGTACCCCATACAACCCCACTTCAAAAAAATCAGAACTATTCCTTTAATGTAAAGTTTATTACTCCAGCTATACATTTGTGTTCACCTGTTTGTTAGATCAGCACACATAGAAAAACCAGGGTGTCTACAGAAAGACTTTAAATGTCTTAAATTGTCCTAAATTTAGATTTGATGAGTCTTAAACATTGGTATCCCTACTGTGAAAATTTCTTGGCCTGACAGACCCAATGACTGTTTACAATCATTGCACAGACCAAAGAAATTTTTTTCTCCGCTGTATTTCTCTGAATATCACAATAATAAATAGCATTTATGACAGTGATTAGATTTTGTTGTCTTCTTGCATTAAACGCATTAAACTTAAACTCACCCAATTGTAGTCACTTTTCCTTACTGCTAATTTTGAACTGAAATCAGTGTGTTTACTCGGAAAGAGTACTTGACTTGCACCTGTGTGTCAGTGGTAGTAGTCTTCATATTTTAGTTTCCAGTTAAATATTCCTCACAGACATTTGAAAGGCTGAAAAGGTCAGATCCTTCCCATTGCTGGTAATTTCTCCCTCCTTTTATCTTTGTTGACATATAATAAATTAAGTAACATGTATGTTAAATTGCTGATTCTAAAAGACAGGGTTAGTTAAATATGGCGAAGAAAGGAGCTATTTCCATATTATCATATAAAAGAACCAAGCAAATGTAGACTATACCTGAAACACATCAATCAATAAAAGAGCCAGCATAACAATTGTATAGTTTATTTTTATGTAAGCATGACCCAGTTCTTCATTTACACAAGATTTCCAACATGACACTGTAATTAATTACGGTTTCTCAGTTACTGCATTCCCTCATAAACACTCAGTTTACCTCTCAAAGATATTTATTGCAAACCTATAGGTTCTGATATTTTTAACTCGGACACCAATATTTGGTTTGGGGTAAGAAGTAGCTTTCCTTGTGAAAAACATGTCTGTAAACATGCACTCTTGCTCCAAAATAAAGATCCAAAAGGTATAAATTAAGTTAAATTAAACAAGGTAATGTCAAAGACAATGATTTCCTCAAGTGCATCAAACTTACAAGCCCTTGCACTGAGGTCAGCTTTCTGTCTAAGTCTTCAAAATGTACTTTAGTATTTAAGAGTTGATGTGCCTGCAAATGCCTTTCACTAAACAAACGTATGCACATTGTTACTCCTGGATGAGGTTGTTACAGCAGGCTATTTTTTTTTGTTCAACACACTTTATTTATAACAAAGAGGTATGCAACAATTGCCATACAAGGAAAAACAACATCATGCTAGGGGTATTAAAAGTCCATTCATATCAGGTCCTTTATAGTTCAAAGAAAATGCATGCCCTACCTTTTTTGTTCTTCACATCTTCTTGTAAGGTGCCATACTGCTTGAGTTCAACAATAAATCTGGGTTAAAGCAGGGGTTGGAGTCAGACCATCTCCATTTACGAATATGGAAATGTCCAAGAATGATCACAAGCTGAATAATATTGGCAGCTTTGCTATTCCTCCCATAGAACACAAAATACAACATCACATCAAGTACATTTATCTGTATATTAGTGCTCATTTCAGGAAATCAGACTTGTTATCACACAGCTTTATTAAAATGAGGACCTCTGCTGTGCTCTTTGGCGCCATCTGCAGGTCATACTGCATCTGTACAGATACATCCCTGCTGACTATTATCTCTTCTTGTCGAGATATGAGGGTTTTTAGACTTGTGCCTTGCAGATAACAGAGATAGGACATTACTGTTGGTCTATCAGTAGTATTATGGTGATCGAAGAAAAAAATGGCGCAGTCACAAAAACATTTACGGTAACAAAATCTTATTTAAAATGCTAGATAAGCTATACAAACAGCCTCAGCAACAAAAAAGTAAACACGCATACACACAAATAGGTTCTTATATTTCAAGGTTGCTGCTTTGAATTCATTTTTAGGGTGGAATTCTTTCTTAGTGGCGCGCCTTCCCCACCCATGGGTGCAGGTGTGCCTACCTTCCTTTTGGAAGTTTCAAACACGGAAGTTTCAGGACTGTCATGACTCAATTTACAACTGCACCTATGGAGTGTTCACTGGCTTGGCTTCCCTGTCGTGTTTTCCTTGAGGAAGCCATGCAAAAGTGAGCCGAGCTACGCCAAAAAAAATTACAGCAGCTGAGGGCAGGGAGCGAAAACAACTCTTCTGGACTTCAGGAACCAGGTTCCAGCGGGAGTCCGACCCAATGGCATCCGCCGGACAGATGCAGCCGACGGGCGGAGTGAACCCGTCGGTCAGCGACGGCTCAGACAATCTGAGCTCCTCCGCTGTCAACCGCATGATGATGGAGTTCCTGATATACGTTGGTCGAGCCATGCTCATCTTCTACCCCGTGTATCTGACAGGATACATGGGCCTCAGTGTCAGCTGGGTGCTGCTCTGTATGGTGATGGCCACTTGGTGGAAGAAGAACCGCCAGTGGAAAGACGCCCGGATCGGAACCGCCATCGACTTTGTGGATAACGAAAGACAAGTGGTCAACAAGGAGCTGGAGAATTCCTTACAAATGGCATCGTGGGTATGTACTGTGCGTAGTGAAGTATTCAGATTAAGTAAGAGAACTACCACACTGTGAGAACACTATACATGTAGAAGACCAGCATTTAAATAGTTACAAGATAATAGTGACAGTATATCAGAAAAAGGTACTTCAAGTATTCAAATAAGTTCTGAATGCAGATTTGCCCCCTTTGGCTGTTTTATCATTCGATTTTTGTAACTAAAGTATAAATGCAAACGCAGGATTTTTGGGCTGCAACTAATGACTATTTACATGATGGAAAGCCTGGTAAATATTTGCTCAAATAATCCATGTTGTTTGATTTAAAAAAAAAAAAAAGTATATGTGGGCGAAAAAACTCGATACAGCACGGTATTGCGATATTTTTGTGCGGCTATATCGTATCGCCACACAGACAACAAGTATTGATTTTTTTATCACCCATTTTCTAACCACTTATCCCCTTGAGGGTCATGGGGGGGCTGGAGCCTGTCCCAGCTGACATTGGGCGAGAGGCAGGGTACACCCTGGACAGGTCACCAGACTATCACAGGGCTGACACATATATAGAGACAGACAACCATTCACACTCACATTCACACCTACGGGCAATTTAAAGTCACCAATTAACCTGCATGTCTTTGGACTGTGGGAGGAAGCCGGAGCACTGACACAGGGAGAACATGCAAACTCTGCACAGAAGGGCTGCCCCGCCCTGGATTCGAACGAGGAACCCTCTTGCTGTGAGGCGACAATGCTAACAGCTGCACAACTGCGCTGAGAAAACAAAATGACCGATCAATTAAAGTTGTAAAATTTCCTTAAGAGTTAGAAACTCCAAAGTTTATGACAAATACACAGGCTTGGCTTAAAAAAGATCAAATTTGTCACCGTTACTAGGCACCTTTGCTTATTAGCATGCTGTCTATGGTCTGTTAAGTAGTTTGCATGTCAGTGTTACACAGTGCTGTGCCAGCTATCTGCCCTGTATGCTATCATCTGTGTGAACTCATGCTGTAGTTTGCGGTGGGTTTAGTGGAGGGATTGAACTCTCACTTTCTGCTGAGTGTTTCTAATATTTTCTCTTCTATAAAGCAAGTACAGTGGACAAAATATTAGAAACAACTTTGAACCTGGTGAAGTTCAGCACAGCAGCACCACTACAAAGTACAACCTCGAAATGCACCATAGAATCGAGTCAACAGAGAAACTTCTAAAGAAGCAGTCGATGCACATTTTAAGTAAGGTCATTATTGCAGGCTTATTGCATTGCGTTACATCATAGCGCAAAACAAAACATCAATATTTCTGATATTTCTGGCCACTCAGTGCAAATGTGAATAGATGAAACTTGACAAACTTTCTCTCTTAAAGTGTTGTGCCAGGACTGTATTATCTTTAGGAGCATTGTCATAGATTCTGGGTGACATGTCACAAATCAAAAGATAATGATGATAATAATGTTGTTAATGTTATCAAGGACATCATCAGAAATACAGAGCTGGCAGTTAGACGCTGCTTGATTGACCAGGTCACTGCAAATTCTTGCATATTCGACCCCATTATTTGAATGCATTGTTTGCTTAACCAAACTGTCAGTGTCTCCCTCTTCAACACATCTCCGTCTCTATCCATCCATCTAATCCCCCAGCATGCACACATGCAGCAGTACAGTAAATAAACTTGTTTGAACCAGCGGAAACATTGCCCCATTTCAATCATTTGCATGATGCTCAGTAGAGATAAGCATGCAGGCACATCTGGCATCTGTGCTGTAGACCAAGCATCCAGACTTTCAGGTGATGCTGCTATTTATAGACATTTTTTTGTACTGAATCTCTCTTAATAAGGCTGCTGGCTGCATAGCCCAAATATTTCAACTGAAGCTCAGTGTCATGGTCTGTCTGCAGCATCCTGTGGCACTGATGTCTTTACTTGTCAAGGGTCTGTGGGTTTATGCTGTTGGAGCTTTGTGCATGCATTTTGCAGGGATTTAACTGGTTTAACAATCATGTGGTAAAAATATTGGTTTTACCCCATAACGTTGGTCATTTTCACAAAGCTGCATGGTCTTACTCTGCATGCAGGATTGTGTTCCTGTCAGAAACCTCTCTGTCCTTCAGGTTTAATCCTGCAAGGTTGGACTGTAATAAACCCTCATTGCACATGACAATCTGTTTGAACAGTTGGTACATTTTAAATGAGAATGATGTTGTTGTTGTTGTTGTGCGATGTCCGCTGGGTGAGAGGAGCAAACAACAATCACACTTGTGAGGCTTGTTAAAGATCATCTGAGGAGGAGAAGGACTCTACATCCACGGTGCCAAGAGTTGTAGTACCAAGCTATTTGTCGTGAATTTTGATAGTGGTTATGTTGACTGGCTTATTACTAAAGAAAATCTAAGTTTGAAGCAAAGCAAGCAATGTTTTCACAAACTATCTTTGTGCACCCATTAAACCCTCTCCATCTTTCTCTCTCTCTCTCGGTCTCTCACACACACTGCTGCCTATTTAGTTGGGAGCTCCAAACTAAAGACAAAGCCTCTGTCAAGTGGGATTTAGCAGCGACATGGGCAGAGTTGGCTGGAACTGTGAGTGACATCATTTGGAAGCGGCGCCTCTTCTGCATGAACAGGAGGGTTATAAAAGGAGCTGGAGGAGGACAGGGAGCAGCGTGATGTGTTAGACATGTTCAGTGTGTGTGTGTGAGACAGGGAGAACGGGAAGGAGTCTCTGCTTGTGTGTGTGTGTATATGTTTATATGCCCCGCCATGCATGATTCTTGTCTGTCTGTCTGTCTGTGAGACTTTCAACGTGAGATAAGCCTGTTGGATGTCGTTACAGTTGTCTGGCAGGTTTGTAATCATAGTCATTACGGAGAGTGAGAGATACAGGGAGACACAGAGAGAGGAGACAAAGTCGTTCAGCACATTCCAGGTCGTACACATTATTAACAGCAAAGCAATGTCATCCTTGTCAGAGATCTTACTGTATTCTGGGTACCCATTATACCCTCCATTCATGCTCACGCCAGCATCATGCTTGATCTGTCATTCAGTTGTTGTGCGGAGTATTGTGTGTCGAGTCCTATAGCAGGATCCCAAGATGCAAATATTGATATAAAACCATTCAGACAAAGCAATTAATTGTAACATCCCAGACAACTTGCAGAAATAACAGCAGATAACAGTCGCTGTAGTTTATGCATGCGCTTTCAGTGCATGCATAAACTAAATTAATTCTCCTCCACTTGCATTTTGCAGCGACAGACTCTCTTGTTTGAGGTGAATGAGCTCTCTAAGATCCTCACCTCAGAGTGAGAGGAACAGGAATAGACCGACTTGCATGTGCCAGTCAAAGCTGCCTGCACTGAATCTGTCTCTGCTGTGCCCTGTCTGTCATCTGCAATTCCACTGAGGCCCCCAAAACTGTCACAGTCTTTCTATTAATCTGGGTAAACACTTCCTGGATGCTCACTGAGCTGGTCCATTATGATGACAAAATCAACACAGCCCAGAACTGCAGTCCGTCAGTCAATATGCATAGGGGCAAATTTGATGGAAATGCAAACAGCTGCAGCGTGATAACAAGTTATTGGGTTTTCCCCAAAGAGCGATGTGCCTCAAACTGTATAAGCCAGGAGTCTTGTAAACATTTTTGGCAAACTTCATATTTGGATGATAAGTGATGATAATATTTCATTCTTCTACAACCATTTCCATAAATACATTCTTGTATTGATTGTGTTCCCAATGCTAATGTTTCCCATCCAATGATTTTTTTGTATTTGTTTTTTGTTTCAGACACAAATTCTGCTCCACTCATACATGAACTCCACTATATCAGAGAATTGATTCTTTGATCGATTGGATGAATTAATAAATGAATGATGCATTGATGAATGAGTACCAAAATGACCCTAAGGTCATAAAGGACTGCCAGTTTTATTGGATTTGATCCTTCTTGGGAATTTTAAAGCACAGCAACTCAAAGGAGTGTCATGACACAAAACCCCAGAGGACAGCACTTAAAAGCATTACTGAAACCACTTGTTTCTAACGTAGTCCTCGGTGCAATAACAAACACGGTGCATGGAAACATAAAACTGATAGAAACAGATACATTACCCCCTTGCAACTCCATGCTCATGGTTGGTAATGTTATAAATCAGTGTTTCTCCCATGTTGTTTGGCACTTGGCAGATAGGCAACCAGCTCAGCACCTGCTTACGTGTGCTCACCTTCTTTCTGATCCAGACATTCAGGGGGGATTTTTACCGTGAATTGAAATTTCTCCTCTTCTCCACAACAAATGGACCCAGTGATTTAAACCAGTGAATAAAGCAGTTTCACATTACATATCAGTATTTCTGTGACGCTGTTTGGCATATTGGAGACGGTCCGCAAGCCCAGCATCCACTGATGTGTGCTCACCTTTTTTCTCTGATATCTTAAGATCCAGATGTTCAGGAAGTTTTAACCTGGAGTTGCATTATCCACAGAGGTCTCCAAAACAAAAGGACCCAGTGAAAAAACACTGAATAAAGCAGTTTTGTGTTAAAAAAAAAAAAAAAAGAGCAACCAACACTCTCGTTCCGTAAGAGATGCAAACAGCAGTGGTCAATGCAAAACGCTAATACCCCTATCTGCAGCTAGTGTTTGGTTTGCCTGGGTTCTGGGCTACTGTATAAACATGGCGGTGCAACATGGCAACCTCCGAGGATGAGGACCCGCCCCCTATGTGGATATAAACAGCTCATTCTAAAGTAACGAAAACACAAAAATTCTTATCTTAAGGTGATTATACACTAAAACAAAACACTTATTATATTATATTCCATTTCTGCCAATATATCTCCCTCAATCCTACACACTGGACCTTTAACGTTTGCCCAACAACTGCCTGTGTTTGGCTTTGTTTAATGGAGGGTCAAGTAGTTCCATAAGAAGATCCCAGAATGGAACAATCAGCTTCCTGCTATGTTACTTGTAACACTACGAACACTGTGTGACACAGAGCTTGCTCCTGTGTTGCAATTATGTTGGCTTACAACCATGTCAGTGTGACAGTGTATATTTTCTGGGGCCTTTTGTGAATCGTATCAAACATATGGTTAGGTTTTGGCTGTTTAACCTTATTTTTTTATTTTAGGGAAAGTCCACCTTATGTTTCTGGACTGCTGCATGTGGCACACATGGATGGATTATTGAACAGGCCTACCAGGCATAAGCCCAGGGGCCCACAATGTGAGGGGGCCCCTCTGCTTCACATCTGCAAAATGTCACTCAAATTACAGAACAGGAAAAGAGTCAAAATGAACAAAATGAAACACAAAAAGATCACAAAGAGATGAAAAGGAACTGCAAAGACACACAAAATTACTACAAAGGCAGGCAAAACAACCACAAAGAGTTACACAATGACCAAAAAAGGACACAAATGACCTCAAAGAGATACAAAAACACAAAAAAATCATAACAATTATATAGAGATGCAAAACAAGAACAAAAATAGAGGCATAAGCACCACTGAGTCTGTTAGTCTTGCTCCTGTGTGGAACAGGTGGTGGGGCCGCATACTGTGCCCAGGGGCCCACTGTCTCATAATCCGCCTACAGTGGCATGCTGCACGTTTTTGGTGCTCATGCACACCATAACCCACATGCAAGTGCAAGGCAGCAAAGCCAAGTATTGATTGCCAGGAAGAGAGCTCACAAAAATATTGATTGCCTGGAAATGTGTCACAATGAAAGCGATGCATAATCACGACAGAGTAACAGTCAACAATCAGCTGCTGTAATAGACCGAATACTTTAAGCCTGAAGGAAAAAAGTAGTTAATAAACTTTCTCAAAAGGATTGATTTCCTTAAGTTGAACTTAGCATTTCAAAGGCACACTTGAGGCTCAGTGCCCTGCAGGCACTCTGTTTGGGAGTACCTGTTTCACAGCACCTGGTGGGAAGTTAAGAGGATAATGGAGGTTGGGAGGGCAAAGCCTCTCACATAGAAGGGAACTACCAATTCCAACAATGTCAAGATCCTGAGATAAACTGGCTAAACATCACTGCAAAGCTGAGGTTGAGGATCACAAGGTTAGGTTGTAGCAATGTTTGTCTTTGCACTGTTTCAACAAGACTAAGCCAAATAGTTTTTGGATTCTGTATTTTTTTTTCACATAGCTTTTTCCTGCTCATTATTACACTGCTGTTAGATTGGGATGAAATATATATGTGTCTCAGCCTGCTGTTTTGATTGATGTTGAAAATGAAGTGCTGCTACAGGGGAAAACCCTCGTATTGTCTTTGTAAATGTAATTAATATTACAAGGCCTGTTTATGAGAGGAAGCATGTGCAGGTACAGCAGCAGCTTTCCTTACACCTTGCCATACTTTGTGTGTTTTTGGATTCTCTGCGCTGTGCAAACACCATATGGTCAGGATTTTTCAAACCAAAAGAAATTAAGTCAGTCATCCTGGGAACCAATCTAATGAAACAAATGGCTCTGCTGTCATGTGGGCGACCCCAGGAGGAACGCTCTGACCCTTTTTTTTTTTTCTTCTTCTTTGCTCCAGACCATTAGTTTAAGAAACCAAGGCATATGGTGCTGGTTGTGGGGTGCATTTTGTGTTTGGGCTGGGAAAAGGGAGCTTGAGTTAAACAGTTTTGTTTAGAAGCAGATGTGTCTTGTGGTATTATGTAGCCTGGAGCGACAGCTCCCTGACTAAAATCAGCCAACCACGATTCTCTCCTATTTTTTTTTTCTCCAAATAACTGTTAATGCAAGGACAAGTCAACATGTGTGACTGGTGCTATTCGCATCACAAAACAGACAAATCTGCTGCTAAAACCAAATATGATAATAAATGGAACACCTGTTTTGTTTTAACATTGTGTAAGCTTTTCATCTGTGCAGTTCTGGTATTCTATGTACATACAATGTACAAAATAAGCCAAGGGAAAACCCTTTTTGGCTGTAGCAAACAAGTGGATATTTACTATGTTCTTTTCCCACCAATCTCCTTTCTTTAAGGTATTCAGACTGGGTTTAAGGGTTGACAAAGGCCATCTTGCCAAAGCTTCACTTGACCTATTTTAATCGCCTCTTGTTGGGCTTAGGCACCATGGTGCCAGCACGTGGTGGTCTAAGCTGACCCCTATCATAGTGCACAGGAGGGACTCAGCTGAAGAACAGACCAGAGCCCCATTCTTGCTGTCTAAGTCCTTCCACTTAATCCCCCAGGGAGGTTGTTTGTGAGCGATATCACTACAAGAGTATAGCAAAACCCCCTGTGGAGAAAACCAACCGCAGTGTGTTGCCAGTGCTTCACTGCGCTCTCCTCCTTCATTTTTCTCAGTTTCTCCTTCTCCAACATCAACTAGAAACTCTAATCTTCATCTTCTCACACACAAACATGCGCACCTCGCTCGTACATATTCACACATCCACACAACCTCCATCAATCTATCTCCATTTACCCTTCATGTCAGGCTCATTGCCAATCCGGCACAAAACACACACACATAAGGATGCACGTGCATGCATGCACACCTGCTAAACCCTGGTAAGTAATATCACTCACTTTTATATGGTCAGTTGTGTCAGCGGCTTTCTCTTTCACTCTGGCTTGTGTACAACCAGACACCGTCTGTGATTTCCTCTCTCAGTCCAACTCATTTATCTTTTTTTTCTGGGCTCTCGCCATCTAGAAATGATTCAAACTATAATTCAGCCTGAAACCTGAGAGTAATTATATCAGAATTTGAATCAGAATCTGGAATTTTTATTCTAGCGATCACATGTAATCAGTCCTTATTAGACTATAAATATACAATTCTAGTTCAGAGGTTAGCGCTAAACACAGAACATTACCCCCATATGGTTTCGTGTTTTGTTTGAGGACACTTCAGGAGGGCAGAAGAGCATCAAGATCCAAGGAATCCTATAAACAATAACAAAGCGTTTCCAAGAGTCCAGAGCTCACATAGAAAACTTTGACCTCCAGCGAGAGACAGAAAAACATTACACACAAGACAGTAAGGATTAATTTCGCAGTGTTTTTTAGTTTACCATAGAGAGCAAAGAGACTATTACTTTTTGTTTATTGCTCATCTCCTGATGCTGTTTACTGCTCGGACAGAAGGATTAGGCCTGATCTCAATTTTCTGTCTTCATCCCCTTGTTCTTAATTCCATTTAAATGCTTGTCTGAACACAAGCCAGGTCGTCCCTATAGCCTACTTTCCATCTCACTTCATTAACATTGTTTCTGCTCTCCAGTTAAATCCCCGCTGAGTTGCAAATAATTGAGCGTCCCTGGTGTTTCAGTGGGCGAAGACACATCGCGCACTCATGGTGTCATGACTTCTGACCCCTGCTGCATCTTCGACTCCTCTGCCGTCTTGTACCAAGAAACACAGAGACGCAAGGATGCGCAATGGAAAGAATCAACATGTATGTTTGTGTGCAGAAAGTCTTACTATTGGTTAAGAGTTCCCTTTAAACCTCACTGCTACTTGTTTATCTTAAAATAGTGTGACATTTCCAAAGATTTTGTTACTTTTGTGGGTTGTTTAAGTTCTTGCAGAGAAGTGAAAAGGTTGAGATGTTTTACAGGACTGTGCTGACATTTTTCTAGATGCTAAAAATGCTATCAAACGTTCCCAAGCAACTGAAATATCAATAGAAACTGTTTTCCCATATGAGAAAAGCCTGGGGTAGAAAATGAACAAACCGAAATTACGGTATGAAATTACACACCAATATACCTATTTGGATGGAAAGCAACAAAGTTTCATGTGCGTACATGGAAATTAGACACAGCGTGTTAGGGAAAATAATTGGAAATGGCATTTATGATTTGCATTTAGATGAGCAGATTTTCATTTTGTACTGATATTATAATGATCAGGCCTTTGGGAAATAACAGTGCAGGTAAGAGAGAGTCGGCAGTGCTGACCGAGCAAGGTTCAGTGCAACAGAAATAAGACCTTTTTCATTCATACACACACAGTCGTGCTTATGGAGTTTGCAAGCTAATAATAGCTTTATTTGCTGGTGTCATTGTTAGTTAAAATGGTTTGAGGCAAATAAAGGTTCATAAGTTAATACACTCGTTGGAGCAGAAGCAAAATCATTGTGAGTACCGCAGTTCTTATGCGTGTTGGTTGAGTTGCAATTTGGATATTGGCTTTGGCATATGATTGCTGTTGTTGTTTTTTTTTTTTAGACACAATGTGACAGACAGAAATGAAGAAAATATAATTCTTGTCAAGTCAACGTCAAAGTCACGTCAAGCAGTTCTACTGACAACAAACAAAACAAGTCACTCTCAAGGTAGTCGTGGGTGATCTAAGAGTTTCCGGAGCATGGGTAATGCCCGTGGGTTGTGTGCCCTCAGTAAAACATGAGTCATCGCAGCAGTCAGCTGAATTCTCCTCTGGATTTCTGCTTCTGAATACATGTTTCCTAATCACGCTGTTGTACTTCCGAGATTAAGAGTTTTTAAGTCATGTTAGACATGAGACCAAGATGTACAAATCAATATTTGGTAAGCCAGCTCAAGCTGTGAGAACTTTTGACTCATGTGACTCCTCCTCTCCTCTCCTCTCCTATCCTCTCCTCTCCTCTCCTCTCCTCTCAGGTTCACTGCTTCCGGACAACCCCCTGCTGTGACCTTTCACCCCTGCCTGCCTAATGATCTGACCTCTCCTTTTAGCTCCCTCCGTAACCATCTCTCCATCCCTCTCCTTTGTCTCCCAGGGGATCGTGCGATTGAGGACTCAGAGGAAAGAGGCCAGATTGGGTCTGCTCTTTCCGGCTGCTTCGTCTCCTTTCACCTTCACCCCTGCCTACCCTCTTCAGTTGCCCTCTCTTTCTCTCTCTTCTCCTATCCATCTTCTCTCTATCTCTTGGTGTTTCCTCTCCTTTTTGCCTCCCTCTATCTCCATTCACCAGAGAGTCCAATCTGAATAAGCAATGCTGCTCACTCTTTACCCTAATGTGTAGGTTGGGACCCGATGGAGCAGGTTATGTTGGAGGAATACTGATGGCAATGGGAGGGAGAGAACTAAACTAGTCACACACAGGCATCTGGCAGATGGACAATAGGGAAAAGGGAAGCAGTCCGTTTTTAATTCAAACAGCCAAGAGCCTGAGTGTGAAATTGGCTCTGATGCTCCAAAGATAGCAGAGAATAAAACGTATTCTCTGTTATTCTAACAACAATTTTAACATTCATGAGGCTTATTCAACACGCCTTAGAAATAGGCCTCATAAATGTGAAATTTGTTGTTTACTCCTTTCTTTGTGCCGTCATTTTTGAAGCTGCAAATTAAAAGCCAAAAGAATTTAAAGGCTTCCCCTTTAACAACCAACCTATGTTTGCATCGCAGCGTGATTGCTCCTGATTAAATTGTCTGCGTCAAAGTCACAGCTCAGCCTGGGGGGTGGAGTAAACAGCCCTATTAGCTGTTAACAAAGCCTCCCAGATATGAAACCATGGCTGCGTTTGGTGCTAAAGCCAATGGGAGATTATCCAGACTGCAAATACATGGGCGACTGAGATGCCCTTTGTACCAAACAACAGAGGGCATTTCATGGGCAGAGCGCTGATCCCCTTACTGGTGTGCGGTTGAGGCAATGTAATCCCAAATTATTTAACCAGATTACTAGAGCATGAGAAAAAAATTCTGCCTTTGAATTATGTATGGGGGGGTTTATGGGGTAAGATATGAGTGCCAGTGTCGGTGTGATTATGTCCCTCTGAAGCCAGACACTGTTCTGAAATGGGAGATTGTCCGCAAATGTTATCAGCATACAGGTAAAGGACAAGAATGCACACATACATATGTAGTATGACATTCAGGATTGCAAAAAGGGTGAGGGATATTGAGAGACAATAAACTAAATGCAGTTTGGAATATGATCATTACTTACTTGGCAGACAACAACCTCACAAACAAAGAATATTCTGTCAGTTTTACTGAAAAGAAACAGATATCACAGTGCCAGGAAAATAGGCGGCGAGGTTCATTCAACCCGGCTCATGTACGGTATGAGCCATTACAGGCTGTTTGGCAAGAAATGGCACTGTTGGGTTGGACCCAGACTAAATTTGCCTGCCAAATAAAAGCTGCTACATTCTGATGAATACAAGAGAAAATCAAGGCTTTATTTGTTCAAAAAGTAAAGACAAAAATCTAAAGACAGCAACTGTTCTCAAAAAGCACCGACAGCAAAGTCCTAAATTCCTAATTCTGTTGCAGCCATTTTGAGATATGGCATCACTCTCCCTCTGTTATATTATGCTTTGTTTACCACTTTGGTTGTGTCTCTTTTCTCTCCTCAGTGACTGGATACAGCTGCCGACCCCTCAGCGTTTGATTGAAACACTAGTTCTGACAGCTCCAGCTGAGGCCTGGCTGCTCTCACTGAGCGGACGTACTCCTCCTGGCTGCTTGACCTGCACTTTTTCACTGCCTCGCCATCCAAATCCAGTGTGAAGGAGAATTAGATCACATGTTAGGAGATGACAGAGTTTGGATTCAAAGCGAACCAAAGGGTGAATACCCGTGCAGTCATGTGAAAGTTTTATATCAGCACATGCACAGTCACACTGTGCATGTGCTGTCAGTACACAGTCACACTGTGTGGGAAGGGGTTAAATCTGTTGATCCGTTGAAATCAGTTAAGGTTAAGAATTAATCAGTTTCAACCTTGTTGTTTCAACTTATGATGATGAAAGTTGGATTTGTTCTCTATAAGCCTCGCTTTCACCATGCAGTTCTGTCTGCCAATGGGAAAATGAGGGATTTATGGCACAAAAGATGCACGTCAACCACTTTGCGACCAAAACAGGAAGAGGATAACATTTTTTCTTTCCCTGGTAGCTATTGGTAGCAATCCCCAGTTACCTAGGGGTATTATTGTCAAGTTCTTTGCAGTTATTGTCCAAAGTAGCGGAACTAGTGTATGGTGGAACAACCAGAGTTACTCACGGAGGTTAAAAAGAGGAGTTGGTTCGGCATTATATTGTGTCATATCATTGGAGCACAACACGTGCAGTAAAATCTGGTCTGCACTTTCCCAAAGGCTCAATAGATGGTACACGATCATAGAACATGGGGATGATTGATTCATTCCACTGGATGGACAGCATCCCTTTATTCCTTACGCTGCTGGAACATCACAGCTCCAGTTACACTGTGCTCAGAGAGCGTGTCCCACCCTTCATTTAACAGCCTTGAAGTAATTGCAGAAATACTACCGCTATGCTATTCTGCACGCTGTTGGACCTGGGTGAAGGATTTTGTTCCTTCATGTTTTTAACATGCTTGGATGACAATAAACTGAACCTTGAACCTTGAACCTGGCGAAAGAAAAAGAACCCCATTGCTAGGCTCTGAGGAAAACAGGAAGTGGGGCTGAAAAAGCAGTTTGTTTCCACTTTAACTGGAGTTTAGATCCTTTGCCTGAATACATTGAGCATCTCTCTGAATACAGTGACCATGGCATATCAGTTACAGTTACTCATAACTTGTTAAGTATAGTCATTTGATTGCAATATGTTGACTATGACTCACACTGAACAACAGTAGCTACAAATGTCAGACAGCAGTCACCTTGTGGTTGTGGCACTTAGCATTTATATTATGAGACTATGATAATGAAAATATATTATCTTAAATTTATGAATCTTATTAATGATAAATATTATATTGATTTAGTTTTGTATGATCTTCAAATAATTGATAGAATATTAGGATAATAACATAAGATTTTAGTTTCATTAAAAAGAAAGCAATCCAAAACTTTCTGAAACATAGTCTAATCATACTGAATTGAACTAAGGCCAACGATTTGCATTAGAAACGACTCTGTAATCAGTAATGAATCATCTGTAATGGATTACATTTGACTGTAAGCTTCCCAATCGGCCCTGCCTCTGCTGCCATATTGTCTGATGACGCAATGATGTCCAGATCTCATCCATCGGCCTCTCCCTGCAGCGGGCACCTGGCCAGCTATCGACCGGACCTCACTCATGGTTTTTGGGTCACAAGCTGTGACAGGAAAGCGGATGACTCTCCTGTCCTGTATCCAGCACTGTGCCACACACACACACATACACTCACACATGCGGCAATGCTCCGCGGGAAAGACAGAAGATTTGCTGACCACCGACTCTGTTGCCTTCTTTTCACAGCACTATCTGTCTCGGGCCAGAGAGAGGGAGCAGAAGAGTGAGAGAGGCGGAGAGAAGAAAGACAGAGGGAGGATGGAAGAAGGGAGGGAGGAAGGGATGACGAGGGAAGAAGAGAATACCAGGAGAAAAGGCAGAGATGGAGATTAAAAGAGGAAGGGAAAACAATCCTGGCTACCAGCACAGACAAAGAGAGGCAGAGAGAGAGATAAAGAGACAGAAGAGGAAAGTAATCATCTTAAAGGTCTGGAGGTCTCAGTCAGACTCACTCACTGTCCTGCGGCAAAGATGAATGCAAGAGTTAGCTCCAGCTGTGTGTGCAGGGATGAAAGATGAACACAATTTCAGCATTGACCTCCAGGGGTAAAAATCAGAAACAGTTGAATGTGAGTGTAGAAACACGATGACAGTGTGGCACTGCAATGTGACTGCCCTGCTGCTCTGCCTCACCTCAGAGACACAATGGCAGACCGCACACATGTCCTCCCTGTTGTACTGTCACTGTATCTCCTGGAACTGCTGAAGTCATTTTTCCCAACTGATGAATTCAGCAAAATCTGTCGCATTCATGGTTTTCTCCACTTCTGGGAGTTGGGAAAAGAATATAAATTCATATAGCAGTACTGTAGTAACAGTGGCAGCCTACAATAGAAGAGGATGTTTTCATGTAATTGGCAAGAGCCCCTGCTTTTCAGTGTAATTTTCTACCACTGTAAGTTGTTTTTTTTTAATGATATGCTCTATTCTTCAACACAGAAACACTGCAGTCCCCAAGTGAGTTAAACAATACTACAGGTTCACGTTATCAGTTTTAATATTTCAACACTCTCTCTGAGAAATCATGTCTTTTCTGTCAGTTTGGTATGGTGGATGGCTCTAAATACCAGCCTATGATAGCTGTGAGCCTCAGCTGCTAATGCTAGAAGCCAGGTAGAGCTTTGTTGTGAATGGACTTTAAGTTGCAGTAACTAATTTTTGGCTAATTCAGGGCAGCACAACAACAATATATGAACTAATATGGAGAATGTGGTAGCAAACAGTTGCCTACTTAAACATCCAACAGACACTGAGTAAAGCATTTATTTAGAGCTGGTTTTTCTGATCACCTGATGCGTGTAAGACAAATAATCGCTCTCGTCTTCCCTCTTTTGGGACTTCACTAACTCCTGTGGGGGATATATCTGGCTCTTTTGCTGCTAAATTCTCCACTATTCCCACCAGCTAGTGGCCAACTTTGTCTGTCTGCAATTTTGTGCTGGGCAAGTAGCTCTTAGTGAATTTATTAGAGCCTTTTTGCCAAGAACAGCTGCCTGCTGTGTCTGAAAACGACGCTCATGAGAGATGCTAAAAGCTGAATGGAACTGAGGGGAACTGCAAAATCGAGTGATAACATTTGCAGTGTGTGCTGACGCTTTCTGTACGCTTATATGTACCCAAAATTGTCTTTGCAGAGGATAACCATGATTCCTCATGCTTTGCAGCTCTATGGTAATGATAAGCTGTATGTTAATCATACTTAGATTGGATTGTATATTGAGGCACTCCCCCACTGTCTGAACAGCTGACCAGCTTTAACAGCACATAAACATGGCAGCCTCAAAGCCCCACAGTGCACCTTTTGCAGCCCATATATACTTCCTCCTCTCCTCTAAACCTGCCAACTGCTACTCGCTGGCACTACTGAAAGATAACATGTAATAATTTATATTCAGCAAAGCAGTTATTTTTTTGCATCTGGCCTTTTTTGTCATATGACATTTATTAGGATTTTTTTTTTTCAGCGATTACTGAGCACGTTGCTGCTGGCAGCTGTCTAGCGAGTCTGGACAGAAAACTTGCTTTCGCTCTTCTGCTCTAATTCATGCCCATCCCTGGGCTCATTCCTACTACAGGGCTTCAGTGCACTGTAGGTAGGCTACAACACACATGGTGTAATCCTCCGGGCTTGATGGATGAAAGATGACATACGGTCTACATGTATAGTGGTTGCGCATACATGAAATATAGTTTGCACAAGAACATGTACAATAAAACTGAGATGTAACACCAGCTGTTTTTCCTGTTCATGTCACAGACCATATGATAACAGACTGAATGAAACTGGTAGTGCCAGCAGTTACTGAGCATGTGTACATACAAACATTTTGACACCACCAAGACTCAGCTTTCTTTAATAGCATAACTTGGATATAAATCTTGAGTGAACTGGTATAACGCAGGACTTTCCTTCTGTGGTGTATTTTTCCCTTGAGGGCAAACTTTGCAACAACACAACATGGGTAGCAGTTATTGTGAAAGTGATGCAAAGACTTATAATGACCATTTTCTGCACCTGTGCCAGCCTTTTAATGTTTCATTCACACTCTTTTTATTGAATAATGTATAAGAGGCAAGAATGGTGTTTTTCCCCCCTCTATTTATACGGCAGTTTTATTCATTATTCATGTGTTGATTCATGTGTTAAAGTCATTTCATGCACATGAGCCATGTTGAACTGCAGCAAATCAAAACCGAACTCTGCCTGCATAGTACAGCAGTACAGACCTGCCTGTTCCCTTTCAATGCGCACACTTTTCATTCAATTCAAATTCTCTTCATACTCCGAATATGTTTGGTCACTTCACCGCCCTGAGGTAACTTCACAGATATGACTGTACATGCCCCCAACTCTGTTTCATTAAATGATGGTCACTGGCTGCCTCGATGATTGCGATTATCCCAGCCAACTGAAAACCTGCCAGCCTCATATTGCAGAGGACATATGACACATGTAGCGCTTATAGATTTTTTTTTGTCAGACGAAATGCCACTACAGTCACTCAACTGTTTAATAAGCCTCCTTAAGAAGACGTGAACTGAATGTAACCCCTACTAAATGCCTTTGAAGGTAAAAAGAAACAGCTTCAGCTTGAGGCGAATGTGAGCTAAAAGAGGATCGAACATTATATAGCCAATGGTGCTCCTGTTTCTTTCATAGTTTATGTTGTTTCCCATAGCAACAGATACAAAGGATGCTGGGGCATGAGAGCAGCAGTTCTGGTATTAATGTTTACAGGTATGATAGGATTAAGGATGGAAATTTCTAATGTTACTGGCAAAAAACTGAAACTGAAACTACATTTGGATGATTTTTGCATGCCTGGTCAAGTTACAATAACAGCTGCTCATATTTTCATGTATGAAATTTCATCCCGCTATCATCCCAGTCCCATTGCCACCACTACATGGGCTCTCCAGCAAGATGGGTATTCAACAGGATACTCTGAATAATAGTCAAAGCTTTCCCATCACATAGTTTGACATTTTGGAAAATACACCTGTTCTCCTTTCTTTCTGAGAGACAGACAAGAAGATTGATACCACTTTCATTCATAACCGACCATTAAATGCGAAGCAACAGCCAGGAGACAGTTAGCTTAACTTTGCATAAAGACTGGGATCAGAGGGAAACAGCCAGCCTGGTCCTGCTCAATTCCACACCGTAGATATATAATGATAACTAGATACTGGACCCTAAAATGGCACCTCTTTAGTCTCGTGGAATTGCTCGCCTGGCACATACTTTAATAAAAGTTGCTGGCTTATGATTTTACTTTTGCTGTTTGCAGCCTATTTTATATGCACACTAGCATCTATTCTTTCTTTCAACATTGTCTGTTGGTTTGTTAATCTTAGCCTTAAAAACAGTTGGTCAAGTTGTGCTGCAAGATTACTGGTGTTACTTTTAATTACCTACAGCGTCTGTATGGAGAGGGGTCACCTCTACAGCTCAGTCAATTGTCTCAGACTCTTAACATCCCCTCCATGGATCAGTGGTTGAGTTTCAGATGCTTCCATTAAGGCAGAGGTTTAGCTTCCTTAAATGCAGCACAAAGTGTTACAGATCATCTTTTGCCCAACATACTATTGCTTATCTTAACAAGCAGTGACCGTTAAGGTCTATGATTTACACCAGACAGCGTGTGATACTGGATAGTGTGTGTTATGTATCTGCACTGTCTGTTTTGTTGTATGACCACTCTCTGTATCTCAAATTTCCCCTCAGGGACATAAAAGTTTTACCTTACCTTACTTACCTTAGTGTTTCCCCGCCCATGAGTTCCTGCTCAGCTCACAGGCTTTACATTGTGATGATGTCACAGATTTTTAAATCACTTTTCTGGCATTTTCTGGTGTCTTGCACTCTAAATAAGCTTTCCAGATAACCAACAATGACTGCTGGAAACCAAATTGTCACTTTTTAGTTTTTGCAGAGATTAAACAAGCAAGATGTAGGCTAATGTTATAATTAAATTAATTAGTGAGTTTTAGATTAACTTCAGACAGAGCCAGGCTAGTTGTTTCCCCTTGTTGTAAGTATTTAAGCTAAGCTAACTACTAACTACCCTCTGGCTGTTACTCCATAGAGATAGTGAGGGAGCGCACCAGTGTTCCCAGAGTACTATGTTCCCCAACTTAATATCCTCTTATTATGACTCATTAAGTAGACTTTTCAAGGGGTTTTATGTTCTCAGTAATGTTTTCCCCTAGGTGAAATGTTCAGTTTATGTTTCCCTGGGTCAACATGTTAAACTCACCCACCTACTGCTTAAAGCCTGTTGTTTTACTCAAACTTACATCCTCAAATTTGCCGGCAAGACAGTTTTCCACAATGGCTGAACAGATTTTTTACCATTGAAGCTGCATGTAAAACATCCATATCCATTTGTTTTTTTACAGTTTGCCCTGCGAAGCGAGCCTGCACCAGTGTAACTCTGGTGGACTCTAGTGATGTCTGCAATGTGTTGATATAAAGAGGTCCAGACCCTGGATATCTGTGGAGGTGATCTCTGTTTATTCCTGACAGCAAGTGGCCAAAACAAAATCCTCCGTCAAACACAACCATGCAAGCTCGAGCCCCTATACAAATTAAGTAACACAGGATTATGTTAGCATAAAATGAACTTAAAAACATAGCTTAACAGCACTAAAACACGGATATTACTACGAGTACAATGTGGCTTACCTCTCCCACGGAGTACAACAGCAAAAGGGGAGAGGCAAGGTGGGAGACACCCCTTTATAGGTGGGGTACCCTCAAAGGTGAATGTAGTGGTCCAGAAACTGAGTATCAAATGCTACACATATTGACTATGCACCTAAGAGCCTACTACGTGTCCGGTAATAACAACTGAAACAAATTGTACATTTGACTTGGTTACACATTTTACTGCTGTATAATTCATTCATTCATTTATTTATTCATTCAAACCTTTATTTATGACTTGGGACATCAATTGAGGGAGACTTTCATTTTCAATTATGTTGAGCATGAACAAAGACATTAAAACAATCAATAAGCAAACAAAGAACAATCATGCATATCAAAACAGAAATGAAATCATTCAAAACAACAACCAGCAATAACAATAAATGCACTCTAGATGTAGAGATACAAGGTGATAAGCATGCGAAAGTGCAGATGTATAGTTTAAAGCATTTACACTCCATTTAAGATCAGAAATAAGGCACTTAAACAGCCATAATGGTGGCAGTGTGTCCAAGTTTAAGGTCTTTTGAAGATTATTCCATTTACAAGGAGCACTGTAAGAGAATGACATTCCTCCTAGGTTTGTTCTGAGTGACGCAACGGGGGGGTGTCCCCTGCACCCTCCAAGAAATCTACGCCAATGTTTTACTTTTATATAAAATTGTTTCACAAACTGTTTACATTTTAGCCTTATATTTTATCTTTGAGATTTTGCTTTTACTTGCATGATTTTCTTTTCTTCTTTTATTTAATGAGTGTTGTTAGAGGGTGCCTGAGGCCTAAGATTTTCATTGCCAACGACTGCTTCTCTGTGATTGTTGCACATACGGTAAGAAAAAAGAACTTGAACTTGGAGCTGAGAGGAGACGAGAATGTGCTGGTTGTGTTTCAGGTAATGTGGGAGGAAACTGTAGGATCGGTGCCTGTCCTTGCGTGTGTTTTGGCTGATAACAGCACCACCTCAACATGCCGACATACAGGTTGCTCAACTGGCAACAAAGCAAGCATGAAGTGTTGATTTAAAAAATAAACTGTCTTCAATTTCAGTGTGCCTGCTTAAGAAGAAGAAGTGCCGTTTTCAAAATGGTGCATCTGCTTGCATATCATATACAGTATACATGTATGTTGCGGCAGGGTCTTTATGAACAAACACTTTTATTAGTCACCAAGAAATGATGCAATGTGAATAATCATCTTCTCCACTAATTGAGACTTTTAGGCTTAGTTACTCAGTATTGCACCGACAACTGTCTCCAATAAAACACCAAGAAGTTGTGCAAACACAGACCAATGATAGCTGTCCCTGTTGTTTGAAATTGTGCTGCATCTTCCTACTTAAAGGAGCAGTTCAACATTTGGAAATATGCTTATTTGCCTTCTTGCTCGGTGTCAAGTGAGAGGATTGATTCATTTGTGTCCGCACAGTAAATATGGCACTACAATCAGCAGTCTGTTAGCTTAGCTTAGCACAAATACTAGCCTGACACTGTCCAAAAGTAAAATCCAGCTAACAGCACCTCTACAGTAGAGATGGGCATTTAAGTAACATTCATATTTGAGCATTTCCATTCAATTATTAAAGAGTACTCAAGTGCTTGAAAAAAAAAGAAACAGCACAATTCCTGTATTGAATAACAACACTTCAATTAGCCTATTAAAACATAAATTAAAAGATAACATAAGGGAAATTATCTGCTCTCCTCCCGGTCAGTTCAACAACTACCCTGTTAGCACAAGCTAACACAGCAGCAGCTAACATCCAACACAGAGCTGCTTAATGGCCCCAACAAACTTATACAGAGACAGCGATTACTCTGTGCGTTGAACGAATGCATACGTCCAGATTGAGTACTTGAGTTCTCATGCCCATCCCTGCACTAAAGCTCACTACTAAGATGTCTGCTGGATCCGTTTTAAAGTAACCAGTGGAGACTCCACATGAAATTGTAATCCTATAGTGTATAGACTTCAGTTTTTAAAAGAATAACACAAATGTGTTAGTTGGTGAGCTTTAGCAGTATTGGTAGAGAGATTTTGTGACCTTCAGACAGCACCAGGCCAGCTTTTCCCCCTGTTTCCAGTCTTTATGCTAAGCTAACTGACTGTTGGCTGGAGCTTCATATTTGGTGTGGGGACATGAGAGTTGTATCAATCCTCCAACCCTCAGCAGGAAAACAACTAAGCATATTTCTCTGACTTGTTGATCAAACACAGCCACAATTGCAATCCTTGTGTAATACGCAGAGATGTCAGTTTCTTTACTCACAGTAAAACCATTAAGTAAGACAACTGCAATACATGTTGCAATTTAAATCAGAGCCAAATGCCATAACAGGACTAAAATAGACAAGGTCAAAACCGCCTCTCCCTGTGGGTTGGTACAAGCAGATAATCAGTAGGTGAACTGCAAGTAGTTCAGAGAGTTTAACAGAAAGTTGGTAGATGAAAAATTTAATATTTTATACTAAAATAACTACAAAATCAAAGCAAAAATCAATGCAAAAATACAGATATGTGCCCCAAAAATGAACATTTATGCTATATAGTGTGTATGTGAGAATGGGTCTAAGCACTCACGCAGAAGTGATGGCCCGGTATCGCTCCAGCCCAGCCGTGTCCCAGATCTGGGCCTTGATGGTGAAGCCGCTGAGCTGCACTGTCCGTGTGCTGAACTCCACCCCGATGGTTGTGCGACTGTCATGGTTGAACTCGTTCTTGGTGAAGCGTGACAGCAGGTTGCTCTTTCCTACTCCAGATTCTCCTATTAGAACCACTGCGGGGTACACAAACACAAGTATGTTAATTAAGTTTCATTTTTTGGAGGGTTGGTTGTTGCAAAACTAAACCCAGAACGTCTTGGATAGAGGAGACAAGACTCAAAGTCGTACAGCCTAATATGAGCCACTCCTGTGCGTCCCCTTCATCCTTTACAGCCCTTCTTAACTGAGGCTTTTAGTCTAGGTGTGTCTGTCTTGGTTGCCCCATAAAACCTCATTCTTAGCTGTGTAACACTCGGGCTAATTACACCACCAGGGACATGATATCCTTTTTTTAAAAAACAGCTCCACACCCTCATGGTAAATGAGTTAATTGTTTTAACTGAAGCATGCAGAGCAAATAATGCAGCGAGAGGACATGTTGAGTAAAATACTGGGGAACAATGTGGGCTGGTCTAAAGCCACGGGCGGATTATGGGACGATGGGCCCCTGGGCACAAGTCTGCACAAGGCCCCACCACCTCTCCTATATAGGAGCAAGACACACAGACTTTGTGTTGGCTGTCTTTGTAGTCGTCAGCATCTGTTTGTGGTTTTGTGTCTCTTAGGAGTACATTTGTCTCTTTCTTTGGTTGTGTTGTGTTTCTTTAAAGTCGTTTTGTGTCTCTTTGAGGTAAATATATGTCTTTTTTCTTTGCTTTGTGTCTCTTTGTAGTTTCTTTGCATCTCTTTGTAGATGTGTTGTGTCTCTTTGACGTCATTGTGTGTCTCTGTGTGTCTTTGTTGGTTATTTTGTTTTTTCTTTAATGTCATTTGTGTCTCTTTGAGGTAAATGTATGTCTTTTTTGTTAATTTTCTGTCTCTTTGTAGTTTATTTGCATCTCCTTGTAGGCATTTTGTGTCTCTTAGGAGTGTATTTGTCTTTTTTTCGTTGTTTTGTTTTTCTTTAAAGTCGTTTTGTGTCTCTTTGAGGTAAATGTATGTCTTTTTTGTTTGCTTTGTGTCTCTTTGTAGTTTCTTTGCATCTCTTTGTAGTTGTTTTGTGTCTCTTTAAGGTCATTTTGTGTTTCTCAAGAGTATATTTGTTTCTTTCTTTGGTTGTTTTATTTTTCTTTTAAGTAATTTTGTGTCTCTTTGAGGTAAATGTATGTCTTTTTTTTGTTTTGTTTTCTTTGTAGTTATTTTGTGTCTCTTGTAGATTTTCTGTGTATCTTTGTAGCTGTGTTGTGTCTGTGTGAGGTTATTTTGTGTCTCTCAGGAGGATATTTGCCTCTTTTTTGGTTGTTTTGTTTTTCTTTGAAGTCCTTTTGTGTCTCTTTAAGGTAAATGTATGTATTTTTGTTCACTTTGTGTCTCTTTGTAGTTTCATTGCATATCTTTGTACTCATTGTGTGTCTCTTTGAGGTCATTTAGTGTCTCTGAAAAGGATATTTGTCTCTTTATTTAGTTGTATTGTGTCTTTTTGAAGTAATGTTGTGTCTCTTTGAGGTATATCTGGGTTTTCTTTTTGTTTAGTGTCTCTATGTATTTGTTTTGCATCTCTTTGTGTGTGTTTTTTGTTCATTTTATGTCACTGTGTATTTGTTTTGTGTACCTTTGTAGTTCATTTGCATCTCTCCGTAGTGGTTTTGTGCTCCTCTGGGTGTATATATGTCTTTTTTGTTTGCTTTGTGTTTCTTTGCAGTCATTTTGTGTCTCTGTGGTTAGTTTACATTTTTTTATTTTTGTTTTGTGTCTCTTTAAAGGTCAATTGTGTCTGTTTGGGTTATACTTGTGTCTTGATTGGTCATTGTGTGCCTCTGTGTAGTAGTTGTGTGTTGTGCCATAGTACCTTTGCATCTCTTGGTGGTCATTTTGAGTCTCTTCCTGGTTGGTACGTGTTAATTTGAATACCAAATTTGCAGGTCAACACTTTGGGTCCCTTGGCCTGTGCCTGGTGGGCCCGTTCAGTAATCCATCTATGCTAACAAAATACATCAGATTACTGATTAGCATTGAGGATGAGCTTCTGTGGGCGATCCCAGCATGCACTGGTGAGATGCCAATTCTAAAATACACTTATGGCTTTGTTTATTTTGTTTTTATTTAGACAGCGAGGAGTGACGATGTCAAGTAAAGCAATCAAAGCACAGGCAGGAGTAAAACCAGTAGGGCCAAAAATGTAGCTGCAGAGGTGGAGGACTTCACAGTTGGCATTTTGAAGATTTCCTTTTAGTTTTCTTTCCTGCATTTGTCTGTAATTTCCCCAAAATTGGCTCAAAGCATGGTTTAAATTTATCACTGATGCTGTGCAGCACAAAGATCACTCATGCCTCACTCAAAGCCTGAGTTACTGATGTTAAGGAAACCTATTTTAACAAAACGGAAGGACAAATTTACTATAATTTGTATTTTTTTTCCACATATGTCAACTTTCCTAGAAGGGGAGGAAACACTTCCCCCTCTAAAGCCTTTGGGGCAAAAACCTCTCACAAGTGAACCTTTGTTTCAGGAATTAAACAGTCTCCTATAGTGTAAAGTGATTTAAAATCAGGTGGAACAAGTTGAGCTGCCACCTCCTTTTTATCTTGGTCAGGAGAACCTTCCTACTGAGCAAACAGGACGAGAAACAACTCAGACACCCCCTCTGTACATTTCAATGACTAATGTTTGGGTTTCAGTTGTTAGTGGTTGACTCAGAGAGAAAAGAAGGCTTGGCTTAATTGGCGCAGATAGGAAAATATGACCACACTGTGAAAACACACAGTGGCACTGGGATCTAGGACTGGATAAGACAGAGTCACAGCCTAATGCCGAGGCGTGTGAGCTTGTGAACACAGATAATTCTTGTGACATCTCAGCAGCCATTAAATATAGAGTTAGGGTGTGATGAGAGAGGATGAGAATAGTTGGACATTCTGGGAAATATCTGTTTTCCTGCCAAGAGTTAGATGAGAAGGTTGATATTACTCTATGTTTTTAAGCTGAGGAGTAGCTTAGCTTAGCTTAGCTTAGCTTAGCTTAGCCTAAAGACTGCTGGAAGCAGAGGAAGACGGCTAGCCTGTCGCTGTCCGAAAATAAAGACAAAAGATCCACCCGCCAACAAACGTCATTAATTACCACGTCTTTTAAAAGGTGTCAATCATCTGTAGGTGGAGTTTGCCCCGTCACAGAGCTGTGGATGTTCAAATTTCCATCTCCATCTGCGATTAAGATCATGTGATAAAGTGCCAGAACAGTTACTAAGTGATCGCTGTGGTGAGATTGTTTTCTTAGCTTCCGTCCTTTGCAAGGCTGAGATCAAACCATAAAATGAACAACTCTTTGACAGCCAGGTAAAGCCAGAACAGCTAAACCAGAAAACCAGGTAAACCAGAACAGCTACTAAAGGGACATGTTGTGAGATTGTTTTCTCAAACTCTGTTTCCAAAGCCAAGACTGAACTTCATCTCACAAACCACTCACTCGCTATTCACCTGTAACACAACCACACATTTAAATAAAGCTGGCCAACACCTGCTGACTCCCATAAAGGTACGAGCACAAACGACTCTGCCCCAGTTCTCGATTTACAGTATGTTTAACCTGGAGTCTAAAGTCATGCCCAAAGAATGTTTTACAAGCTGTTCTACTTTTGCTTCTTTTAGGTAATTGTTCACTGTGCTGCTCTGTCTTCCAGTGGGTGAGATGAGACGGCCTGTTCTCCCCCTCTTCTCCTCCACTACTCAGTAACTTCTTATGCAAACAATGCCCCTGGTCTCTATGGCGATGCAGGACAAGAGGCCTTCAAGCCTGGTTTGTTGATTCGGAGGAAGAACATGATGCGATGCAGTGAGGATTAAATTTTCCTTTTGTTTGTTTTCATGACCTTCAGGACTGGAAATGTAACTTCTGTGCTGTACACAGAAATCCAGGTGGAGACCTGAAATGACTTATGACTATGTCTGACAGAGCAACGTTTCATTCTGACAAGCTACATGTTCATTCCTGTTTAATGTTCAATAATTACACAAATTGGCATTATTGCACATGAGCATATGTTTCTTAGTTTGTAAGTTAACTTTAGGTACTTGGCTACTTAGTTTTATGCAGTTTTACAGAATGAATGAATGAATGAAAATAAAAAATCCAGCAGAAATACTTTGCCTAAAAATTCACTACTGCAGTATTCCCACTGTGAGTACTGTCACTTTACCTTTATATACTTTAACTTACTTGCTACAATGCAATAATCTGTTGGGAAAACTTGGGTCCTGGTATTTATGTGGATACCACCTGAGACACTCGACCAACCCAAATACTCAGTGCGTTTACATGACATTAGAGAAAATCGACTTGTTGTGTTAGTCCGACTAAATCTGGACTTTTAAAATACATAAATATAAATCGCATTTCTCAAAGTAGGACTAACACACCCAGATAATGTGATTGGAAGTCAAATTACTCCTTCATGTATACAATCAATCACCCAAATTGGCCAAAGTGATCAGCGCTACTCTACAGTGTCCGCCCCAGGCTTTGACCCACAAGTCGAAAGCATTAAATGCGTAACAGAAGAAGAAGCCGGTAACAGCATGGCAAAATCTACAGCCTTACAGTTTTGGGCGTACAAGGAGACACAGTTCATGTAAAGTTGTCCACCATGGTATCAGTTAGCAGCTAGCTAACCATAGCTAACTTGTTTGTCGGTTGTTTGGTCTGTGATGTGATAGTTCAACCGGAGAAGGGTCCAATAGTAACAAGCTGAAAGAGGAAATATCGCCGTCTATTGTAGCGAAGTCGGACATGCTTCGGTCAATAAATCCACTTCCCTCCTGTGCTTGTACTAGGATGAGGACAGCAGTACAACCAAATGGCCTAGTCGAGCTATAACCGTAGCTAAACTTAACTGTGCATGTAAACGTACTGACTGTTGCAGATCAAGTGGGGCCTTCTTGACTCTGACTTGGCCCTGACCTGCCAAGGTATGGACACAGGACCTCTGGGGGGAGTCCTGTGGTGTCTGACACCGGGGAGTTGGCAGAGGATCCTTTCAGTTACTTGGGCTGTGAGGTGAGGTACCAGTACGTCCAAGAGATGCTCGATCAGATTGGGATCTAGGGAATTTGGAAACCAGGTTGATGCCTTGAGCTCTTTGTCACGTTCGTCAGGCTATTCCAGTTTTAGCCGTGTGACATGGCAGATTGTCCTGCTGGGGGGAATGCTGTTGCCATGAGGGTGTGTACTTGGTCTGCAATGGTGTTAGGTGGCTCTAGCGCGTTAAGTGGCATCCACATAAATGCCAGGACCCAAGGTCTCCAAGCGATGGTAGGTGTTGTCCGCTTCATCTGTCACTGGTTGTAATGTTTTGGCTGACTGATGTCAGAATATATTTATACTTAATATACACTGTAATAACAGTACACCTCGCGACTACAAATACGCATGATCTTACTCTACATTTTATATATCTTATATCTAATATCTAACTTTTAATTTCTGCCCCATTTTATGTCTTTAATTCTTTTTTTTTCCACTTGCATGATTCCCTTTTAATTCCCTTTATTGAGCATTGTTGGAGAGTCAAACAGCTCCTTCTCTGTAATGGTGCACTTGACAACAAATAAGCAGACTCTTCTCCCACAGTGTGTCCATGTACAGCATGTGTAGGGTCGACAGCGTGCAGGCTCACGTTCCAAGCAGCTCTATAGAACCAGATTTTACTGATTAGTTTCACTCAGTTATCTGTGAATCGCTGGGTGGAATGAAAACCCGCTCATACCTTGGAGATACTACAGCACCCGCTGCTTACTGTAGGAGCACTGCAGCAGCGGAGTGAGTTTATTCAGTGATTACAATCAGTTTGTGAACCCATTCACAATTCACCGGCGAGAGGAGGGATCCCTCGTCTGTTGCCTCCCCTGAGGTTTGTTCCTGTTTGTTCTCCCATTAAAGGAACAGTGTGATATTTTTGGGAAATAAGCTTTGTTGCTTTCTGGCCGAGAATTAGATAAGAAGATCAATACCAGTCTCATGTACAGTAAATGTAAAGCTACAGCCATCAGGCAGATAGCTTAGCTTAGCATAGAGACTGGAGGTGAGGGGAAACAGGAAGCAGGGAGGTGAAACAGTCCTGCATATAAAACCTCCATAAAACCACACCTTAATTTTCATATTTACACTTCAGTCTTTGCACATATTAAACAAATGAGGTGTAAAGTGTTAATTTTAGATTAGAGGTGCTCGTAGGTGAATTTTGTGACCTCCAGACAAAGCCAGACTAGCAGTTCTCCTTTGTTATTAGTCTTTATGCTATGCTAAGCTAAGCTAAGTGGTTGTTGGCTGTAGCTTCATATTAACTGTATGGTCATCTCATCATAAGCAAGACAGCAAATAACCAAATAACCAGATTCAGTTTTATATTTTCATTCTACCCTCACTTGTGAACAGGGTAGAAGCTTTCGAAGCTTTCAATTTATTGGTCCATCTACGTCCCAACCCTCACCTATGGTCATGAGCTCTGGGTAGTGACCGAAAGAATGAGGTCGCAGATACAAGC
>JAPZEB010000021.1:9437271-9448013 GCA_029783705.1 Chaetodon striatus | reverse complement strand
ACTGCATTAATGGAACCCTACATGCTGTCTGCTGTCATAATGTACAAACGGAGAAGTCAAGCCCTTGAGGACGCCTCGCTGGCAGGACTACAGTGATTATGTTATGAAATATCTGCATTTATGAAATCTAAATATAAGTGCAGCAAATATAGCAGGCAGTTAAAAGCTTACTGTGGCTAATGGGTTTCAAGAGATGGAAAGAAATACAGGTCATAGTGCCACTCCTCCCATCGCGTAGATTGCTCTCCTTTCCTTGCCCCAATTACCCAAGTGTGGTCTGCCATAATGACTTATCACCAAGTCTGTAGAGAGGGAGGGTGTATGGAGAAGAGGGGGAGTGACAGAGAGAGAGAGAGAGGGGATGAGAGGGTGATGAGGTGTAAATGATCTCGATCTCAATGCCATGCTGCTCGTTCCCATTCCTAGCTCTTACCAACATTCTTTATGCCTGTAGACTCAGCGGGAGGTTTACATTTGCTGCTTCAGGCCCTGTGTTTGCTTCCTGAGATGTAACGCATCCATAAACTTGGTATTAGTTGAATCGCAGGAGCTGCCATAGCTGCTTCTAAAGATCTAATGTGAAAGCCCACCTCCTGCCTCGTCTTCGCCTTTGTGTAATGCTATCTTCCCTTTCTGCCCTCTAGGCTTTGGGTGCACATCAGATTTCGCTCCTGTACCTCATCTTTATCCTCAACTTTGCTCTACTGCTCATCTCTATTGTCTCCGATTTATCTCGTCTCCTTTCTCGTCTGTGTGTTAAAATGGAATCAGTGACAGTATTCAATGTGTTTCTTCCTAATGGAGCAACATAAATAGTTTTTGGTGTTTAATTGGCTGAGCAGAAGCAGGTCATCAGTCTGGTGAATGAAGTCATCAGCGTGTAAATAACATCTCACTACTTCGTTAAAGACATATGCTCTAAGCCCACACACTCAGACACGCACTCATATACTGTACCTTCAGGGCCGTACTTTAACTCCTTGTCTCCTGTGGATTACTGGCATTTGTTGGCTAAGTGCTCCTTTGTTCAGCAGCAATTAATTATGAAAAGGGATCAATTGCATTGTTCGGCTCCCCACTGCAGGCAGAGTGAAGGCATACCTCTAATTGTCACGACTGCCCAAAAGCTCTGCAGGGAAATTCAAGTTCTATTGTTGTACGGTGTTCTTTTACAGTGTCCTTACTGTTTGTCCAGTTGGATTTGTCCTGTGTGTATTAAAGTGACCCAAACTAGATTTTTTTTTTTTAAATTGATATATTAATATATTAAAATGTATGCAAAATCAATTCTGTCTTACAGTTTCTAGTATAAACTCCAATTTGCACTGGAGTAGTATTACCTGGGGGAAGCTTGTGATTAGTCTGTGTTTTGTGCAGTGGATTTACAAGGGATAAGCTATGTCTGCGTTTTACTCGAATTTACTGACATTAATTTGGATGTAATGAACACAGTGTTATATAGCACAAATGCATAACATAGCACCACCAGTGGTGATGTACAGTGTTAACATCCCTTTTTCTTTTAACTTTTTATAAACAGATGGCCCGTGGACGGCCGCTTGACATTGCTGTTTGCATGATCCTGTTCAATTGAAAATCAATTCAAAATAAGAACCAAAATAGCTAAAGCATTCATGTTATTTTTGTAGCAGCAACCTAAGGCTTCTGTCTTTTGCATCATTACATCAGTAACTTACCTCATCTCACCTCAAGTGCAGTGCAAACATGGTATTTCACTGTTATTTTGCCGGTATTTTCCCGTAATGGCTGCGGGCATTGTTGTTCGCATAATCCTGAATATATCATGCTAAAATAAAAAGCATAATACGTTCATTCTTTTTGCAGCAAAAAGCAAAGGTGTCCGTCCTCCATGTCATCATGCTGTATGCTCACGATGACATCACTACATTATGTGTTGTTCAAAATCACAGCAAAAGGTGTAGCGTCAAAATGCATTTGAACTCCTCTAAATAAAAAAAAGTGCATCTTTTAAAGACTAAATGCACATAAAGCCATAATGTAATTTATAAAGTGTGAAGAAATATTTTGTTCCTGTTTCTACATTTAGACATCTTTAGGCTCTATATATAGTTTTGTTTTGTTTTGTTTGTTAAATTTGTAAAATATGATGGAAAAACGTCCAGATCTTTTTAATTTATGATACAGTTTCAATACTTTTATCAGTTATTATTGTTTATTGACTTACATAACCTTTTTAGCTTCAGCTGTGCAGAGTTTATAGATGAAGCACTGGAAGATACTCCAAGAAATGACATCACAATAAGAAAAAATTTCAATGTAGGCAAAGGCTAACAATTTCTAGAGTTAAATATGGTTTAAACAAAAATAACCGATTCTGCCACATATTCTCACACCTTATTTCATCTTTCAAGATTTCCCTCTTCTGATAGATTTGAACTGTGTAACTCTTGATCGGGAAAGAGGCAGAAATGAGTCGTGGTGGACTGGACTGATTTATCACACGACCTCTGTGTTTGGCGAATTATGGTAGGTCATTTGCGGTGGAGTTTTTAACTTGATAAATCATGAACATGGCAGATTTGCTTGGGAATATGATCGCAGACGACCTCGGCAATTACAAATCACCTGATGTCCCAAGGTAATACTAGTGCAAATAGGCTAATGCAGCTCCATGGCATCTCTTTGTAAACTATTTATATAGCACCTTTTATACAAGAAATGCAGCTGTATAAGCACTGAGTGCTTCATATAAAATGGACATAATGGACATAAAACAGACAAAGCAAATCAATATAAAAGGACATTTAAAAACTGTTTAAAACAAGGATTAACTGAAAATCATAGTTGCAAAACTATAAATCATAAAATCAAATAAAAAGTAAAAGCATAAAGGAAGAGAAAAGAGAGTTTCAGACCTTTTTTCAGAAAGTCAGAGCTAGTTAAAGGCTAAAATGAACAGTTACGTTTTTAGCTTTCTTTTAGGGTTGAAGTTGACAAAGGCTGCATCCGTGATCTTCTTCTGGCTGTTGCTGTGAACTTCTAATAAACCAGCAGCGGATGATCACAGTGTTCTTGGAGGCAAATAGTTAAGAAGGGAGTTGGCAATGTAGCTTTGTCCCAGCTCATGTAGAGCTTTGTATAGACCCTCCCTGCCTGGTAAAACTCCACACCTCCAGTTTATAAGTTCTTCAGACTTTCTGGTAACAATTTTGTTGTCTAAACTCCAAGCTGAGATAACTGTGGTGACATCACTCATGTTATTTTGTTAGACTGTAGAAAGCTCCTTTCATAACCTCAGAGGACATTATAGTCCCTGTAACTTAATGTGTTCAATTGTTGGAGTTCTCCTTTAAGATGCAGATGTACTTCCAAGTGTGTAGTTTGTATATAAAATGGCTACCTTGCTATTATGAGGCTGAGCCTAAGACATAGTAAATATTTTATAAGTCTGATGTCATAGCATTGCTAGCTATACTTTATGTGTTGCTATGGACTGTTATTTAAGGTCTATAGGCCCGTTAAACTGGCCACTTTGAAGCATATGAAACATTCTGCTCTCACTTGTCAAAATCCCACACAGAATAACTGCCTATTGATTTGTGTCTGCACCAACTTTGTGTTTTAAGGACAGTGAAAGCTACTCAATTAAAGATACACTTTATGTATAGATCCTATGTATTTTTAATGTTCTGATATACATTATGGTTTTCGATATAGAGGTTTGTTTAATGGCTGCACAGTGGTGCATTTGTTCAGCTCACTGTGGGGTTTTTATATTAGGAGCATTAAATTACAAATACATAATTTCAGTGGCGGTAAAGTAGCATCGTTTGCCAAGCCGACTTCTACCTTTCCACTGGCAGTCTGTGAACATTTGGGGAGTAATATCAGTGTGTTTATAGATGTGACAAGAGTGCTCCTGGCCGCTTAATAGCAGCACTTATTGGGTGTCTTCACATTACCACCTTGGAAGAATAGCTCTTTAGAAACGCGTTAAAGAGAGCTGTCACTCTGAGACGGAGCTGGACGAGATGTCGCGGTAATAATGATGAACGATGCTCCCGGACTGGCCTTTCAGTCCCTATTATTGCACACAGCCAACAGCGTCTGGATATTTCAACATGAAGAAGTCACTTAGCCCATGCTATCTGATGTGATGATATTCAGAGTGTCAGTCTGCACTCATCCATGCACGGATTCATTTATTCGCAGAGTGGCTGTGTTAAAATATTAGCATATTTTTCTCCTGCTGTGTGGCCGTGAAGAGGAGGCTTTAGTCATAGTCCAGACACAGTGACAGTCCGTGCCTAAAAGTGTTTGTTGGGTAGGAAGGACTGAGCAACAAATACCTTGCCTGTCGTTCTGCCTCTGATGCATAAAGGCCTTGAAATGCAGGTGTATCAGGTTTTTTTTGGATGAGCGTTTGCTCTGTTCCACCAAAATATTATAGTTATAGATGTACTATAAATGGATACTTAAATATTTCAGATATTAATAAGCCATGCATGTATTTGTAATATCTGTTATATATCAGAGTCTAAATTAAAACCATTTCCCTCACAGGTACCTTACATGGGATATAATTTTTAAACCTCTTTTATGCCATCGCCATTATCATCAGTGTAAGTAAAAGGTTAGCTGTAATAGTGGGTAGTAGGAGATTATTTTCCTTTCCCTTCGATCTCCAGTTAATAAGATTGGATGAATTACTTATTCGGTGCTGATTCAGGGATACCACATCCCCTAACATCCTGTCTCTAATCCCACCCGCCTGATAATCATATCCACCATTATCACGGTTTGCTCAGTGTCGCCTCACAGCCAGACGGTCCTGGGTTCAAACCTGCTGTCGGCTTTCTGTTTGAATTTTGCATGTCCACCCATAATCTCACAATTTTCTTTCATGCATGATTGTGGGTGTGTTTGTCAGTTAGCCCATGTAGATTACTGGCTACCTGTCATGCTGGGATAGGCCCCAGTTGCTTGCAAGCTTGAACAGGACAAGAACATGGATGGAATGTCCCATTATTGCTACCTGTTCACGCAACTGGTGAGAGAAAGAAAGACTCATCAGACATAATATTTCTGGCAGATGACGTCCCTTAGTGAGACTGAATGATTCCTTCAGACCAGGTGTCACAAGATGTAGCAATCTTGTGTTCTCAAACTTTGGATTTATGATGGGAATAATTTGGAGTTTTGGGAAACATGCTTAGTTGTTACCTTGCAGAGAGTTAGACTAGCAAATCCATACCACCCTCATACCTTTTGGGTAAATGCAGCAAGACGCTACCGCCAGTGACAAAAATATCCACCTTATACCCTCTGAAATTCATTAATTAAGATGGTAAATGACCTGTACAAAAAAGTGTAGACACAACATGTTATGGTTTTAAGGGGTTATGTGTTGCACTATTTCTTCACTGAGTGAATCCTGTCAAAATGCTTTGTATCTTGCCTTAATTATGACAGTCGAGTTAAAACAAAAGTCACTAAACTGTGCAGGTTGTGTATCACAGCCCGAGAATGTATGAAAGAAGTGGGCATAGCCACCGTTGGGTTGCCCATTGGTTTGAGAACTACAGTTTTGAAGCCTTGAGTTTGGCAGTTTGGTCTTCGCAGTCTTGGTTTTGGAGCCAGAAGCAACCATAGTTGGATAAGAGGTGGCTCCAAATGGATACACATGCTGCTGCAAACATGTAAGTTACCATTGCCCTGGTTGCCTTGTCAAAAAAGCCAATTGGATTCTTCTACTGGGTATTGGGTTATTGCAGAAAATAAGGTCTCTGGCAAACTAAAGTTTATGATACTTGCACATTTTGTTTAGCAAGATAATCTTCACAGATGAACACCACTTTTATGATTTTTTAATGTAACTGCAGTCGTCAGAAGCAAAAAGCCAACGTTAGGCTTTGAGTAATCTACTCCACAGTTGCATGACTTCAACGTTGCCAACACAACAAAGCCATAAAGCTGTGTTTGGCATGATGAGTCTTATTTAGCCACTTGCTAGCAACAGTCGTTTTTTAGACACATAAAGGTTTCAAAATTTATGAAGGGGTATTTTATGTCGTAGAACAAAATGTTAAAATCTCTTAAAGCTTGTATTGACCACAGACCTTATGTGAGGCATCTTACCAAAACTCCATTCAAAAAACTCACTGACTTCGAGGCCGGGGAACCAGGAGTGCTGAAATGCTAACTCATAGCCTGGTTTTAGGACTATCTCTATTGCGATGCCTCTATTTCCATTGATGGGTCACCGTGGCTGCGACTTGAAATTAGTGTTTGGGACCATAACCTCATTATAAAAATGTTTACTGAGGTAACTAATCAAGTGGGAACTCCGGAGAGGCCTGTATATACTTAAATTTCTTTTTGCAACCAGTGGTGTTGCCCCTGGTGGCCATCAGAAAGAATGCAGTTTAAAGTCTCTTTCAGATTGGCTTCACTTTTCAGACGTTGAAGGTACGTCAGCCAATAGTTTGTGATGACAGCACTGCTGCACGTCTCTGCAGATTCATGCTGAACATACCTGTTGGAGTTTTCCCTTTTCCCTTAGGCACCTACTGTACTGTACAGTGTGACCTTTGACAGCAACAACCATAAACAGTTTTCTTTTGTGTGCAAATGTGTTGTATCATACACCACACCTCACCAAGGCAGCAAAATTAGCCCTGCTTAGCAGTCATCATGGCTCCTATAATTTACCCCTGACATCTCAACCTTGCATATTTCTGTCAGTTTTTTTCTGCTTGAGTGGGAGTTGATAAAATTATCATTCCTTTTTCCACCCACATTCACCTCAACCTGATCCCCTTTTGCTGTGACAGTGTTGACTCATGGCTTTCTTGCTTCGCTGATCTCTTAGTGATGACAGCTTTTTTAGGTGCACTATTTCAAGCTGAACTTTAGAATCTTCCTGGCTTTCGAGCTGAATTTCGGAATCCCCTTCCCACCTTGTTTATATGCTACATTTTCATCCCCGTATGGATGCACCTTCTGCTTCTTCCTCCGCCACCAAAAATGCTACATAACCCTGCCACCTGTGAAATGCACCACTGCACATTTGATGGGTAAAAATTACCCTTTTTTTAAAAAAAAAAATGTGTTCCTTCTGAAGTCGACTTTATGGGAGAACAGGCTTTCATCTCCTTCTACTAGAAATTCTTCCTAGCTGGTGGCTTTTCCCAGGCCTTACAAGACAAGGATCTGTAAACAGTGCAAGAGCAGCTGAAGTGGTGGGCAGTCCTGCTGGTCAATGGGCAGACCACAATGACTCTGGCACACAGGATGGTGGAGGGTTTCTTTCTTTCTTTCCTTCTTCCCTGAATGTCTTTCTTGCATTCTCATTATATTCTGTCTCTCTCTGCTTTTTGCTCTTCTCTCTTCCTCCTCCTCCTCTTCCTCCTCCTCCTTCTTCTTCCTCCTTTTTAAGTAGGAATGAAGGCTTATGAAGGCAATGACCCCAATAACAGTTTGCCAGGGATGAAGAGATGAATGGCAGCAAGTGAAACACAAAGACCTCCCTGCTCTGCTGGAACCACACACTGTAGCACACACGATGAACTTACAGACAATACGCGCTTACATCTCAAAGCACACCTGTGGTCCTCCTTTAAAAGCACATGTATGTTTGTGTGTGGGAGTGTGTGTCTGTCACTGCAGTAGTATGTGTCTAAAAGGCCATGCCTCTGTGTGTGTTTCAATGACTGTCCCTTTCACATCCAACCACAGCATGTACAACGCTTTCTGCTTTCAAAGCTCCTTACATATACAGTTAGTGATAGCATGCATAAAGCTGGCTAAATCCAGCTGCACCGTTCTTCTCCTCTCCTTCAATACTTGTGTGTTGAATATCAGAAAAGCTAATTACACTAATAACCTGAAACTTTTCCGCATACTAACTAATACATGAACAGTCACACAGAACCCACAGTCCAACACTGTGGCTTTAATCTCACACCCACTTGCACTCTTTGAGAATGAGTGTGGGTGGTGGTGTGATTCCTGAAAAGATCAAAGTACGCTATGCAAGTTCTGAGAAAATACAGAAAAAATGTGTAATACTCAAATTAGCTACAAAAGACCAGGGGTAGCTGCAAAGAGCTTGTTGTGACCTTCGACTTTGCACTTGGCAGAGTGATTAGAAACTGCTTCTAATTTCTAGGGATGGAGGAAATGTTCAAGCTAAAAGAGCTGACAGATCTGTAAGTAAGAACCTGGATAAAATATCATATTCAAATATTTGAAATTTGGAGTATAGCTGTTAGAAATGATGTTTTACTAATTATAAGCAACTTAGAGTATTGTTAATAATTCACAGCATGTGTGACTTCTGCCTCCTTTGCTCAAACACGTATGCACACACACACACACACACACCATGAGCTGCAGTAATGAAATCCTTTGCTGTCAGAGGGGCTTAGACCTGTTTCAGATGGTTTCCTTTTATTTTCCCCTTTAATAAAAACAGGATTACTGTGTCCCTGCCACAGCGTACAGCTATGATATAGAGGCATGGCACTGACAGACAGTTACACACAGGGCTCATCCCTGAGACACTTCGACCTGTGGGACAAGCCTCCAGAACAAGAAAAAAGCACTCCAGTATTGATTTGCGCATTTGGAATCAGTGTTCAAAGGGGCTGCTTTCTATCCTTAACTTCAGTTTTCTGTAAGTAAGAGAAGTATCAGAACCAAGCGGCTTAAAATGACTAATGGTCACCCACAGCTAAAACATTTCCGGTACAGTGCATGTTGATACTAGCTCGTCCATAATGTGTAGAGAGCAGTAATTTTATTTCCTTAACCTTCAGAAAATCTGATTTTAATCTATCTAAAGGAGCGCCCCACCCATTTTACATGTCAACGTCCTTTACGAGCCAAGGGGAGCACTACTTAGCCTGTAAAAAGATGCATCTAATGTAATTTTGGGCTGGGATGATCAAGTTAAAGCCCTAGCTGTATTGAGTAGCATAAACGAAAGTGTGGGATCCAATTTAGGTTTTAGCTTGACCTATTCAAAGGACTAATGTCAACATTTTTAGGCAGTGATTAAATCTGTTTCTTGCAAGTTTTCTGACCTCATTGCAGTGCATCACGAAATGGCAGGAGTACCTTGTTTATGCACCTCCAAATCTGAGGCCATTGCTCTCTGACAGAAACTGGTAGATTTCCCCCTCCAGGTTGGGGGAGAGTTACTGCCTCAAGTGAGAGTTCAAGTATCTTAGGGTGTTGTTCATGAGTGAGGGTAGAATGGAGCGTGAGATGGATTGATGGTTTGGTGCAGCTTCTGCAGTAATGTGGGCATTGCGCCATACTGTGGTGGTGAAGAAGGAACTGAGCTGGAAGGCAAAGTTTTCGATTAACTGGTCCACCTACGTCCCAGCCCTCACCTACGGTCATGAGCAATGGGTAGTGACCTAAAGAATGAGATCACGGATAGAGGCAGCCACAGTGAGTTTACTTGCTTCAGTGATCTCAGGGTGGCTTGGCTCAGCCTTAGAGATTTGGTAAGGAGCTCAGAGTAGAGCCGCTGCTCCTTCGCGTCGAAAGGGGTCAGTTGAGGTGGTTCGGGCATCTGATCAGGATGCCTCCTGGACACCTCCCGTTGGAGATGTTCTGGGCACGTCCCACTGGTAGGAGGCCCCGGGGCAGACCCAGAACACGCTGGGGGAATTACATATCTCATCTGGCCTGGTAACGCCTTGGGGTCCCCCAGGAGGAGCTGGAAAGCGTTGCTGGGGAGAGGGATGTCTTGGGTGCTTTGCTTGGCCTGCTACCCCTGCGACCCAGCCTCGGATCAGTGGATGAAACAGATGGATGGACCTCTTTTTTGTTGTGTTAATTTTTCTATTTGCAAGTTACTGTGAAGCCATGGTTACCATGGATGCAGTCAGGAAGAACAACTAAATGTAATAAATATTAGATATCTTGGTGTTTGTCACATGCATAGATTCTGACAGGATGATTGAAGACCTCAACAGTAATTGGGGCGTGCTCTATGACAAAAATAGTATTTGAAACATGTTCAGGATGAATCATGAATATAGACATCCTGTCTAATAATTGCATGTATGAAAGAGTAAATGACTTTGTATGGCGCATAAAATGACAATCCCCGTGGCCCAATTTACATATGCAATTTTCCTTGTATTATCACAATGGTAAATTAAGGTTGTTTCCATGGAGATTTGTGAAACATAAATATGTGTATCATGCTGTGAGAACATTACCATTTTAGGAAACAAACATGGAACAAAACATCCAGAGAACAGTTTGTTTTGTTTTATGAAATACTAAAAAAAATGTACTTTAAGGTTACCCCCTACCCAGTGTCATTTTATATCCCCACCAATAAAAGGCCATGGCAGCCCATCATGCATATGCATTATTCATCTCTACTATACACAGCAGTTATGAAATTCATTGTAATACCAACTCCAGGTAAATGCATTATTGATGATATTTAATGATGTTGAATTAGCATGCGGGAAAAACTTGTGCCATGCCTTGAGCACTCTCCCTTGCATAACATTGGAGTATCTTTGCCAGACGCCCCTTGTGTTGTAATGAGGAATGTGTTTATGCACTTTCATTTCCACTAGAGTAAAGTAAAGTGCCCTAAGGCAGAGGCAAAGCACTGAGAGAATGCTCACTATTATTCAGGGACAGCCATTGTGTGTGTGTGCATGTGTGTGTATTGTTTCGGTTCAGATTTGCATGTACTTGTATATGTGTGTGTGTGTGTGTGTGTG
>JAPZEB010000021.1:9416780-9429659 GCA_029783705.1 Chaetodon striatus | reverse complement strand
GTTTGTGTAGGAGGAAGGCATTGGACGCTAGCGTTATTATGCCCCAGCGAATTGCCATACACTAGGCATATGGAGGTTATTTGCCCCTCGTACTTCATTGCCACACAAACTCTGTGCGCACACGATACCGAGCTGCGAGCTGTAGTGAATACCATCTGATGATTGAGACAGAAACAAAAGGAAACCTCATGTATTGTTAAGCATTAGGTGGAAAATTCATGATCACTGCTTTATTATACATATCAGTTTGATACAAAGTGGTTTGAAATGTTCCCCGCACAACACTCTGCAAAGATATGTGGTTCAAATGTGATGGCATGCTGTGAGATATGATCCAGCCTCATCGGGTCATGAATATCGGCACAGTTTAGTCTACTGCCAAGGCACTTCTCAGGAATGATTTCTCCACTGGTGAGCTCACACTAATCTCAGAGTCCACGGGCGAACAAAGCACACAGAACAACCAAGGAGGGGACACTTAACAGTAGCTATTAAATCACCACAGAGGACGGGTATTGCCGCAGAGTATAACTGCTGCTGGAGTGTCTCGGTGTGTGAGCAGATTAAGGCATATACTGTGCACTCATTGTAACACGGATTTAAATGATAATGAGATTTAACTCAAGGTTTCAATCAATATGGACCAACACTACTTCTGAAAGGAAGCTGAAGCTGTGTTTTTAAATTAAAGTATTTAAATCTGACCTAACTTGAATATTAGAAAAACACATTTCAAATATGTAAATGCAACAGTTTTTGTCAGTTGTCTCTCCTCTACTTTGCTGTGCCCCGCCTGCTGCAAAAAAACTGCACACCATAAACAACAGCAAAACACAGAACTTAAGTAAATAACATTAATAAACAGTTTAATACTAAGTACTTGTTTCATATCAGCTCAGTGTGTGAGTGTCTTGCGTTTTGCTGTCATCTATGGTGTATTTTTCCCCGCTGACATTGACTGCTGGAAAGCCAGGGACGTCACTCACCACATCACTGCAAGTGCAACAAAAACTCTGCGAGCAAACACCCACTAAGAGTCATAATGTAATCCATGCAACAGATGCACAGATGATGAAAATAGCACTCTGTGGCATGAAGTTAATTCAGATAACTCAGGAAAAAGCTGCACCGAGGCAACAAACACTGGAGGATACTCTCTTAAAGGGACAGAGAAATTCCCCTGAGATGGCACCCAGGTCAAAACATTACAGAGAAGGTTTTTTTTATAGTTCATAATTTGAACAACAACAACAACAACAACAACAACAACAACAACAACAACAAAAAAAAACGGGTTGGATGCAGGTAGTTTTTTCTAAAGGCATAGCAGAGCTATTCAGTTGTCAAGTATCTGCTACTCATTGAATTGATTTTAATATCTTGAAATTACTTGAAGGGCACACTGTATGACTGTATTATCTCACAAAAAAAGTATTGAGTTGGGACTTGGTGTTGGCAGATACTCAATATTAAATGACCTACATTGGGATTGGGCGCGAAAGAAGTTTATAGGGACAAATTAAAACTCTGCAACTGCATGAATTAAGCAAACATGACATTTTAAGATAAGTATGAATACTTATATATCTAATACAACAGTTAAAGGTAGTGTAGGGGAGCCAGTACATGAACAGTAAGAGGTAATACCCTCTCTTTTAGTTCACTTGCCAGTTTATTAAGTACACCTAAGTAAGATGAATGCAGTCTAATACAGCAGATCTGCAATAAATCCTACCTTCATGAAGTTACAATGTTCAGTTTTTGCTGATACTGCATTGGGGAGGTGTTCATTCAACTGTGTGGTCATTTTGTAGGCTGCAGTCTGTGCTGCTGTTTCATTGTGTCGCGTTACAAAGACTGGTGTACCGCCCCATTTATATCAATGAGAGTAGACTGAATAAAAGAAACACCTCTTTTTGCTTTGTGTGAGTTTGTTTGCTGCGCTGAAAACCTTTCTTTTTAACCTTTTTTTTTTTTTTTTTTTAAAGAAAAAAGGATAAAAGGTGGTTAAAGGAACTGTTATTGGTGCTTGTCCAGCTGGATTGAGTGAAAAGAACAACTGCTTCTCAGGTTGAATGATCTGATCTCACTCTGCTTCATCCATGTGGACGACTTTGACGAAGGAAAGCTGGATACGTCGCCGCTTCAATCAATAAGCCATTAGCAACCAAAGAAGCAGACGCTGTCAACGTTTGTCCCGGGGTCCTCACCCTCACCTCCACCCCCGCCCGTCAGGCTTTCATTTTGTTAACTCTCTCACCCCTTTTGTAGATGTGTCCTGGACCCAGACAGGTTGAACTTAGCGCCAGAGCCTCCTCGGAGCTATGTTCTGGATGTGCCTTCACCGATGCGGTTTTGCAAACACGGCAGTGAGTCGTGAAATGAGATTTCTCTGCTATCATTACTGGGCCGAGAAAGAAGGCCACATCTCACTTTGAGTGAATGCCTCGCTGCTCTTCCCCTTTGCCTCTTCTCAGCGCAGGCATGTCTAACCATCACTAAGACGGATCGATAGAGCTGAGCTCCGTAAGCTGCCTGCCGCCAATACAGGAAATACTGTATGCTGTAACGAGATGAGGATATTAAGTGGTTAAAGAGGATGGTTTTAGCTAAGCAGCAGTAGGACGTGATTAGCGTAATAAAAAAAAGCTTTGTTTGCATAAGTTTTACAACAAAAGAGCCTTTGATCTCCTTAAGGGGCTGGTAGGAGGAATAAAGGCATGAGAGACCGTATCTCTCCCTCCTGTGAAAATGTTCTGTGAGCTGAGGGTTCATGAGATTTCTGCTGATCCGACAGTGTAGCCAGCGATATATTGAGCTCCATTGTTTCCACGCTGTGTGATTGATTCTTCTTTCTCTCAATAAAGTAAGCAAGTAAATAAAAATCACAGGACTTTGTACAAAATAAATCATTTTCACGTATTGTTTTCAACACCATTTTTAACTTTTCTGCTATTTGGTTGTTTTCTTTTTTTGTCATTGTTAAGGGCAGAGTGGAGTTAAGGTGACTGTCGGCTTGACATTCTATATTGAAATGTTATAAATGATTCTGTTGGATATGAGACAGTAAAAAGCACTGTTTTTGTTAAGGGTAGGAATTCTTTTGAAGCCAAATCTCAATCAATTGAACATCACATCAGAGCATCAGCAAAGATCTTTGAACGTATCATCCTCACCTTGCTTGTCTTTTTTGAGGAGGATGAAAGCGCCTGGAAAAAAAAAAGAATTTTTTGGATAATTTAGCAGTGTTCCCCATATACCCATATATTTGCCACAGGGCATGTTTTGACATCAAAGGACCAGCTGTCAGCCTTGAAGGGTTTATAGTGATGGCAGATGACTGTGAATTGAATGACTTCCAAGACCTGATCAAAGATTGACTCTAACATTTGGAGACAGTTTGGCACTTTTCTGACTATCCAAGGTCTGTGAAGGCCGTGCAATCTGCTTGTTAGAGAGCATTGGGTTGTTTTTCAAAAGGACAAAAAAAGTTAATACCCATGATTCTTTTCTTCAAGCATTGAAATAAGCGTCTGTAAAATCTCCAGTATTTGATGTACACTTCTAATGAAAGCCATATTTCCGGCTCATTGTGCATCTATTCTGAAAAAAAAAACAAAAAAAACAAGTGTTCCTGTTCAAATCCGTCCAACCCCTGAAGGTGTTTGCATTTTGACAGAATTGATACTTCTTGGCTGCTGTAGAGGTCGGTGTAGCCATCGCCTATGTGGTGCCAGACGCTTCCTGTTGCTCCTGCAGAATAACAGGCTGTGGTGCCATGCCAAGCTATGCCATGCTGTTCCCTCTGACCTGGTAAACTCCCCAGGGCTCCGCAGTCTTTTTGCCTGTGGATGATCATCCATGGTGGATCAGTCTTTGTGTAATTAACAACAGCTTTGGAGCTTTTTGGAGAGGCTGATTCATTTGGGTTTCACAGAGAGGTTTTTATATGAATTTGGCTTTCAAAGGGTTAGCGGGGTAAAAACAGATTTTGATGGAGCTAAATGTCTGCGCCTTTTGCCATAAGCTGTGTCATTTGACTCCAACGAGCTTTGGATTTAGAATGCTGGATGTGGCTTGTTTACAAGATCAGGGCTTGTGAAAGTCACGTTTTAAATGACTTACGCAGTCAGAATAAATTGCACTTGTTTGCTTTATGGAGGTGATAATAATGATGATACATTACTTCACATTAATTTTGCAGATGCCTTTGCCCAAAGCAACGTCCAATAAGTGCATTTAAACTTCTCAGGAACAAGAGCTAGATATGAAAAATTCAAAGTGTATCCCTCCCAAACAAACAACTCAAAGCTACACTGAAAGTGCTTAGAGTTGATATAAACTGTTTACATGGTAACACAGTTTTTATTACCAGCAAAGTGGCACTTTAGAGGCCTAACAAATCCTTGTTCGATCCTTATTGTTATTCACAGTCCTCTAATATGTAATTGTAAAGCCAGACGATTTGTATGAAATCACTTTAGACACCTTTATAAAGCTTCTGTTGAGGTAATATTCAGGAATAGGTTTAGTTGCATTCAGGGAGCAAGGCAGGAAATGGTCATCAGCGGCACAATAAGGACCTTTCTCCATGAGGCAGAGTAGTGATGGGGAATTAGACCAAACACTGGATTCTCAGCCTCATTCTCTTTGTTATAACTCAGTGATACTGAATTACTCACACGTCTTACTCCCCAAAGAAAAGGTGCATTCATGCCTTTGTTGTATATCTGAAAATGTGCACCAGTCTTTCACATGCCAGACACAAAATCAAAGATTTATGCTGGACATCAAATCATTTGAAAACTGTGTAAAATCGTTCATCTTACACTATAAATGATGGCTAATAATGATTTGCTGGAAAAGTGAACTCTTTTCAGTCAAAGGTTATTGGGTGTGAATGTGAAAGCCACATTTTTCAACATACAAATTTAATTCATATGTCAAAATATTCAGCTCAATTAGGACATGCTTGCTTTTAATTTTCCTATTCATAACATTCATACTTTCCAAAATATTCAACATTTTTCGGGCATTTTTCCCCATTTAAATGAATGGAAGATTCATTAGACTCGACACAAATTAATACTTTTTTTAATGCATTTTCAAAGCCTATCTCCTCATTCATACATTCATGTAGAAATTCCATTCAGTGCTCTTAAATTTTGTTTATATAACATGAAAATGTAGTTTATGCAAAGTCAATGTGTCCTAAGTCTGTTTCATATAAATTAAAGAAAAATTCTCACTGCTGTAAAAAAGAAAACAGTGGCATTTAGTTAAACCTAAAATATGCTAAAATACCATTTGTTACACTTAACATTGAGAAAATATTGATATATTAAACATATGTGTTTTATTGTGTCAGCTGTGTTAAGGCAGAAATGTTCTATGTGTGGTGTAGACTGTTGCCATCTGAAGGTGTCAGGTAAACTAAAGGTGCATAGATCAGAGTAAAACAAACAATGGCAACTTAGAGTTCTTTGAATTTTATTCACAATTTATTTCAGTTCGATATTTTCTTTAACGACATCAATTTGAAATTGAGTATAGAGTCAGAATTTCATAACATAACAGAATAAAACAAGTGAAATTACCATTATTAACAATCAACAGTAATAAAAATCAACTTCACTCTCAACACATTCCTGGTTTAATCAAAATAGATCAAGTGCATCACAGAAATCTACAGTACACAGGTATGTGTCTGAATTATAGGGCGACTGAGGCTGAAACAGTGAGCAAGGTTGTGTAGACTGTGACTGAGCCTGAGTCTGTGGAAGTAGCTCTGGCTGAGCCTGTGGCCCTGTCTGAAACAGAGAGTGAAGCTGGGCCCGTGGTGCTGTCTTAAACAGTGAGGGAAACTCAGCCTTTAGCTCTGTCTCAGACAGTGAGTAAAGCTCTGGCTGACCCTGTGACTCGTCCTATGGTTGTATCTCTGGCTCTGGCTCTGGCTGAGCCTGTGGTTGAGCCTGAGCTTGAGGCTGAGTCTGATGCTGTGGTACGTGGGGAGGGGGCTCAAGCTGCTCCACCATGAGTGAAGTGAGTCCTTCACTGCCAGCCAAGTGGTTTGTCTGTGAATGCTGCGAGTTATAGTGAATCCAACTTGTGTACTTGTGTTTGAAATTGTCTCTATTAAGCCATGTTTAATGTGTGTTTTGAATCACTTAAACTTTACAGCACTTCACACAAATCCCGCCACAGACTGGTGTTTTGGAGGTGTAACTGCAGAGTGACACAGACACGCCACCGCACAAGTATAAATGCTCACCATGGCGTAGGCCATGTGTGTAGGCTCCAGCGTTAGCTCTGCATAGAGCTAACTCACAAGTATAAATCCTGCTTTAATTTAGGTGTGCTAACATTAGTTAACTTTAGCCACAATAAGCTCCTGGTCATACCAGACCAAGTAAGCTTTTAGGTGCAAAACCCCTTAATTGAATTGAGCAAGGGTGCTTTTTTTTTGCTCATAAATTCAACTCTTTATAGACGGAGATTGGCTTATTTGTTCTTTTAAAATGTGCATAGTCTCACTTTATATTGTTTTATAAACTCTTTGTAAAGTTCAGCCTCCAATCTGCGAGTAAATGCAGTTTTTCTAAACAAGATTATTTTAGTTTTTCTAACAAATATTACCTAATTTAAACTTGAAAAAAAGCAATTTGGTGCAGTCCATGAAACAGAAGGATCCTTTTATGACAGTACCTTCAGAACAACATAATCTGTCTGCCTCTCTCTTTCTCCAAACTGCCAAACTCTCCAACTGATGAGACATTGTGTCAGTGTCAGCAACCTCCTCTGTCACTCTCCGAGGAATATTGCAGCCTCGTTGACAGGAGTTTGACGGGAGTTTAACTCAGTAATTTTCAGGGCAGCTTGAATTGAAACAATCCCTCTTGCATTGGCTCACTGATGCTTAAACTATCATCTTTGTGATGGAACCAATCTAGTGCATTTTTGTCTCTCTTTGTCGCGTGTGTCAAAATGTCGGTGTTGTAAAATATGCCCGCCTCTTTGAATGTTACAGCATGGGGGCATTTACGATGAGCAGGATGGATCTCATCACAGGTGAGAGGTGTCAAGTGATATCTGATCGGTCTAAATTAAGACAAAACGTATACGGTCATAAACTGAAATAGCAGAAACAACCTGTTCTATCCTTCTCCATTGCAAATCAATTTTCCACATGAATGTCTGTATATCCATACGGCTAAGTATGTGTTTATCTCTCGAGTGTTTGTGGAGGGGTTAGTGTGTTTGCCTTTCTCTCTCGGCTCGTGTGTACTGTGCATTCTGTTTGTGCAGCGCCGTTGTGAATTCACACTTCTCAGCAAACGTTTCTGCCTCTGTTTGCTCTTAGATCGATTTAATTGCAGCCGTATATTTGCAAAGCACAACAAGCAATTCAAGCAGCTATACCAAAACATCTAAAGCACTTAGCTAGCAGCCAGCATTCCCTCCAAAAGTGCTTCTGTGTTAACGTACACATGCACACAGAGCCGTGGGAATATTTGAAGAGCAACATAGGGAGATACACAACATCTTAAATCTTTTTAATCCACAAAGCAAAAACTGTGCATCTGCAATGATTTATAATTGTATCACTTACTGCGGCTCGTGCAGTCCCCTTATTGTCTCCTGTTTTATTCAAAAGCTAAACAACAAGATTTTTTTTTTTACAGTGCCCAGCAGGATACTTGTGTAACTTTCCTGGATAAACTATACTCTCCCTAGTTTCAATCAGGAGTAATGAGACCATTTGTCTCACAGCGTTGCATAAGAACAAAGCTTATCTCTATGTTTGCCATTAGAGGTGCTTATTGCCCCGAGAACAGCCCGCTATCATTAGTACCTGTCACACAACTATACAAAGTTTTAGCAAATTTCTGTCCAACTCTTTTCTTTCCATTGGCCGGCTCACTTTCTCAGTTCAATTTTATTTTCTTTAATCCAATACGTGATGGCTTTCAACATTTTATATTATGCTGGACTTGAGAGGAATATGTTGGCGCTCTCACCAGTGATATCTGGAATTGGTGCTCATGTCTGATCCACTTCACTACTCCTGCTCTTATTCAACTTTTTCCTCCTCTTTCACTCTCATCGTGTATCTTTTCTTATCATCCCCCCTTCTATTCCAGTGGTTGAGATCAGCAAAAAGAGGAGAAAAGCCCCTGCATGGATGGAGGGATTCATTATCTTCTCCTCCCGCCGTGCAAATTGCCCTGTCGCTGTTCACATCTGATCAGTAGATAATTGGATAGTTCCTTATCTAAGGGACCTCCTAACTTTTTCACAAAGAACTTTTGATTTTTTTTTGCTGTGCTCATCATTACCGTGAGGTTCCACCTTTCTTTCCCTACTAATCCTTCTCTTGTGCAGGGGTTTAAACCCCCACAGACGGTTATTCCCCAAGCTTTCCTAAGCTCTGCTAACTTCCTGCTGTAACCTGTCGTGTAACATGATGCTATAGCTTTGACATTACCGATGCTACTTACATTTTGAAATGTTGCATGTCAAACTCAGAATATGTTTTGTATTCTGTTTGGGATTCAGATCCGCAGTTTTAGAGGCAGTGATGTAAAAAGAGGCCCTCTGCAAGACCTCGAGGCGCCGTCAGGGGCTTTACACCCGTAACTTCTGCTACTGACTTTTGTTCAGCATCAGCCATTACTGCTCAGTCGTGGCTTGTCCGGCATTTGAAGCTACATCCCTTACGCCTTGTTTGTGCTCGCCTGCCAAAGAGTTGTTGGGAGGGCTGTGTGTGTATGTGTGGATGTCTCGTCTAAGTGATGGGGAGGAGGCCTTTATAAAGTCCAGGGCCCATGTTAGGGACAGAAAAAGGGACAGCATTAATCTTAAGAGTTCAAGCCTATAGTTGTCACCCTGTGCGGGGTTGGGAGGGGTGAGGGAGGCTGAGACACTGACTTAAAGGCCTTTGGTCTGAACAATGGCTGCCCTGTGTTTTGGAAAAAAAAGGCAAGGAGTTCACAGTTCAACCTTCCACATCCTTTTCTTTCACTCGTCCCCCATTGCTCGAATCTTTTCTAACCAACTGTCCACGTTTGACTTGTCTCCTTTTCCACCTCTTGCGTCACACACAGGATCTACCCAAGCACACGGTCTACCTTCCAAACTGCTTCTTATAATATGAGACATTCCTCTCATGGGACGAGTGGTAGAATCTTGTGTTCTCTCTATCAGAGTGAAAGACAGTGAGACAGAAGGTACTTTTACACATGCAGCTTTTTCTGTGTTTGTAGCAGCACTTTCCTGCTTAGATGTCACGTTCGAATATGCTGCCTCAACATGCGGGCAAATCAGCTCTGCCAATGTGACAGCTCAAAACTGAAAAATAAATAAATAAAAAAAAGATGAACAGATGAATGTGATGTTAGCTGCTAAAGCACATAGTTAGGACCAATTTAGGAGAATCCCAACAGTCTTTACCAGCAGATTCAGCCTTGTTTGATGAGTTTAATTTGTGAAAGTGACTTAAAATAAAGAGGCAGAGCTTCGCCTTGGGAGGAAAAATCCACAAAATGTAAGTCGATGTGTAGAAAGTGTTTTCTGAGTAGATTTATTTTAAATCCAAGGAGCTAAGGACACAAAACCAGTCAGAGGAGAGAAACGACATATATGCATGTTTAAATGGCCCTCCAATGTATACCTTAAAGAAAGGACCAACTGCAGGGTTAACTTTCCTGGGGGGTTGTGATGGACAGATGCAGACAAGATTCAAGAGAGTACCAAAGACCTTTCTCAATTGTTACTCATAATGAAATTAAACCATTCATTGGGCTGGCCATGTCAAGCCACTCATTAATAATTCAACAAGTGCATTTCCACTTCCTTTTTTCATGTAATTTTCTCCATCGACTAAAAGATTTTCCACTTCAAGAGAGCATAAATGTGTCAGTGTGGAGGCAATTTGATCAAATTCGCTGTTTACATCTATCCGTCCTAATTTGGTATAATTTGCTCGGTGGTACTGAGATGGAAATGCAGCTTGTGAGAGAGAAGACAGTTTACTGAAGGAGCGTGAGTCATAAAAGGAGGGAGAAGGGGAGAGATAACCTCCAGACAGTCAGCGAGGGATTATTCTCCTCTTCTGTTAAATCAAAATTCCATTTCAGTTCCGCCTTCACCAGGTTTGGACGCTCCCTCTGGCCCCAGACGCCCCACCCCCCAAGTAATGCAATTAAGATCCATAAGCTTTTCCCAGGAATAAAGGGGCTGGAAGAGGGATTGCTCCATGCTTCACTGAAGTTGGGAAAATCTGTGTGTGTTCTCATGTGTGTGTGTGAAGATAGATTGATGGAGGGGTGGAGCAAAGGAAGGCAATAACAGTCGGGTCCCCTCTCTCCTCTACTCAACCATTTCTCGCAAACAGACATGAAGAAAGGGTTTGAATTGTTTTCTACCCCGTCTAATACACACGCAGAGTCATTTCTCTCTCCCTGCCACCTCCACTCCCATTGAGATGCTATTGTGTTGCCATAGTGTCAGAGTGACTTCTTAAACAAAACTCCAGCCATTCAAGCTTTTCCCTCTCCGCCAATTCAAAGCCATCGTGGCTGCCGGCGCGGCAGATCACTTGTTAGTTTTATAAACCAAAAACTGCATTAAACAAGTTGAGTGTGTTGTAACTTTTGTTTGTTGCAGATCAGTTGGGAGCTGTTTGCTTGTGTTTTATGCCAAGATGCGCATTCCTCTGCAGTTTTTGGATGAGTGATACCTTGGTAATTGAAACTGAACGAGGGAGCAACGGGATCTAATGAGCCGCATTCCCCTAGATCAAGAAAAGGGCTTAGAAACAGAGAGATATGCCAGTGTACCCAGCTTGTTTTAAGGTCATTCAGATACACACTTTAACTGCAGTGTTCACATACTGACAGAGAGACTGAGGTGATGTTAAGTTTTGTTTCACTTTTGTCTGAAACTAAATGTAATCTTTGTACAGCGGTTTATTTACAGAAATTGCTCCTTGAAATAAAGTAATTCAGATGATGCATTTCTATATCTGAGCACTGCAGATATGTTTTTTTGTCATCACTGTGCATTCCTAATTTGTCAAAGATGCTGTTTTAATGTGGGAGGCATTTTGTTTTCAGGTTGTCCTCCGTCCCTTTCTCGTGAACGTGATATCTCAAGAAAGCTTTCAGGAAATTTCTTCAAATTTGGACACAAGGATGAACTGATCAGATTTTGGTTGTCAAAGGTCAAGGTCACTGTGACCTTGCATCCGTCTCATTCATGTGAAAGCAGCATCTTTGGAACACTTGAAAGGAATTTTCTCAAATTTGGCACAAATGTTCATTTGGGCTCAGGGATGATTAGAATTGGGTAGTTAAAGGTCACGGTTACTGTGACCTCACAAATCATGTTTTGGGCCATAGCTCAAGAATTCATACGGTAATTATGACAAAATGTCACACAGATGTTCACACTTTTCTGGCCATTACTCAAATGTCATAACTCATGAACAGAATGGGAGACATCTGGTCAGATACTGATTTGGTGACACTGATCTTTGGTGTCAAACTGGGAACTGTGGTGATTGTAGAGATCTTCTTTGCTGCCAGGTTAACGTTTGAAGCATCCTCGTTTTAGGTTTTGTAGCATTTCTGCAGCAGTGTCTATATTTGAAACATTGTCTACTGTCATGGCTACATATAGGTGTGGGCGGCTGTGGTTCAGAAGGTAGAGCAGGTCATCCACTAATGGCAAGATCAGCGGTTTGATCCATGCACCAAAGTATCCTTGAGCAAGATACTGAACCCCAAATTGCTCCTGATGGCTAATTCATCAGTGTGTGAATGTGCTAAAAACTGAGTAGCAGGTGGCACCTTGTATGGTAGGCTTGGCCACCAGTGTATGAATGTGTGTGGATGGGTGAATGTGACTCGTAGTGTAAAAAGTGCTTTGAGTGGTTGAAAGACTAGAAAGGCACTATACAAGTGCAGGTCCATTTACCATTTACCGTGTCTGAACAGACATGGATGCCAATTGAAACTGCAACTTAACTGGTTTATGGAGGCATATAAAGGCAGTAATTTTTGTTCTTTGCTTGTTTGGGTCTATTTGAAAAAAAAAAACCCAACAACATTGTATTTCAAGCTCATCGTAAACCTGCATGAAGAGCCGGGCATTTGAAAGTGCCTCAGACATTCATTCAGTGGCTCCTACATAAAGGGGTGGCAGGAAGTGGCAGAGAATACACTTTGTTTATGTTACCTAAAAGGCAGTAATCCTTCACATCTCCATCTCAACCACAGCAAACTAGATTCCACTCCATTTCACTCCATCTTTGTCATCATGCTCAACCTCATACTTTTGAATACCCGGGGAAAAATAATAAAAGAAAACAAAGTCAGCTTTTGCTTTATAGGTCACAATTTAATGCAGTTTAGGGCTTGTTAAAAAGTGTGTTGAAAACACGGCCACACACACTTTGTGGTGGAAGAGTTTTGATTAGGGATGCAATTGGATTTTCCTCCCGTCTGTCGTCGTAGCTTGGCCTGCCCCAGATTTGTCACTTTGCCAGCATTGTTGGTTGTTGTGTGCGTTCAGCAACGGCGTGGGCAGTGCCTAAGCAGTGTTGTGGTGCGATTGAGAAGATAATTGGCTTTTCACTGAAGCAGTTTTATGCTGATGCAATTGAACCAGTGCGCAGCGTAAAGGTTAGGGCGATATTAGGCCCCATACAAATGAGAACAGGACAATACACACTGAGGCAGATGTCAAAGCCAATCTCTTCTTTTAGCCTAACTGGAGGGAGTGTGTGTGTGTGTGTGTGTGTGTGTGTGTGTTGGGGATACATTTTCTGTGTATTTGTATGTTTTTGGTTATTTATTTGTTTGTGGGTTTTTGATTGTT
>JAPZEB010000021.1:9392615-9405249 GCA_029783705.1 Chaetodon striatus | reverse complement strand
GTGCATGTGGAAGTATGTGTGTGAGTAACAGGGCCGGTATCAGTGTCTGAGCGTTTTATAAATCAATGCAGGTCAAGTCTGAGAGCCGGATGTCACCCAGATGGCCTGCTGTTAGCGGGATTTGCTGTGTGTGTGTGTGTGTGTGTGTGTGTGTGTGTGTGTGTGTGTGTGTGTGTTCGACAGTACAGGAACAGTGAGGTTTCTTTGTGCATATGTCACTTCTAATGAGAGGTACTGAAGCAGAAGGGTATGACCTCATAGAGTCTCAAGAGATCTTAGAAAAGAATACCATCTCACACACACACACACCTATTAAAATGCTCACACACCTTTTGCAACCTCTTTTATTTTGTAATGCCTTACACTGGTGTTACAGTCTAATCTTTAAATACCAAACTGCATACACACACTATTTTGCATCATTACAGTCACTTTGATACAACATTGGAAACCATTTATAGTGATCATGTCTTTACGCGTCAAACTGATCATACTTTAAAGTAGCTACTAAAACAGATTTTCTTTATTTCTCAGATCTTCAAATTTCCATCTTATTGACATTTGTGTATTCTTTTCTTGAATATAAAGCAATGAAATGGACAGCTTTCCTACTTACTGAATGTTATTGACTGTTTCAAAATACAGCAGCAGTAATTACTGTAGTTTTAAGTTGTTTTCATATGTTGTCATGTGTGAAAATACCTGAAGTGATCACTTTAAGTGGTTTCCACAAACTTATAGATCTGAATACAACATAATAGAGCAGAATATTAAAATGTCTTCAAATGCCATATACTGTACTTGTTGCTGTGGTGTTTCTGCTCTGTACTTTAACGTTTAGTCAAACAGTATATTCAGTCCTGTCATATAGTTTGCCTTCTATTGATGGGGCCATATTGAAAAAGCATAACTTTGTACAAGTTAAAGTTTTCTATCCGGGAAAGTCATATTGAACTCTGCATGCAATGTCAGCAAATGTAAAAGCTTCTATGAATTTGGTACATTGAGTGAAAGAATATAGAATAGCAGAAACCGACAGTAATTTATATGGAAATGTGTATTATTACTTTACATTCATCCTGTTCCAAACACTGTAGAGCAGACTGACTTCTTTCACAAAGTTCTGATTTTCTTATGATAGACTGAATCAGTGGGATGTGACTACCTGGGCTGCAGTGCTGCTCAGAGCGTGTGGCTGTCTGACGCCATCATTTGAGGGACTGATAGGCTTGGTGTTGTAAAAACAAAAACAGGCCTGGCCCTGTTTGTGTCTCCCTCGCCGTGTGCTCCCACAATGGCCCCTTTTGTGCAGCTACTTAATTAGCAGTCTCTGAAGCTAACACAGCGCGGCGTACAAAGCGACTGCTCTCTGATCTCTCTGACGAGATATTCACTCACCCTCAGAACAACAAACACACTCACGTTTGTTTGTCTCAAGAGCTAGCTAAGAGCCTTCCGGGCACACGACGACAAAAAAAAAAAAAAAAAAGGTTAGGGGGAAGGGGGAGGAAGGAAAAAGAATTTATTTAATTATTTCAGGAGGAATTTTGAAGTATGTGTATTGACAGGGAGCTGTAAGCTCTAATAATAGCAGCTGTGTAAGTTTCTGTTAGAGGAGTGATTGTCTTTGTTGCTCATACATTTGATTGATAAACAAAAGAATTAAGTTAGCAAAGGACGGGTTGGTGGGGCACAAGGTTGGCAAAGAGAAAGAAAAGAAAGAGGAGAGATTAAGAGATAGATTATGCGTATAGAGAGCTGTAACATAAAAGGGGAATAAAGACAGGGGCTGATACTTTTCATCTCCTGACGAGCAATTTCTTCCCATTATGTCTGATTTGCCTCTGATTCTGTCTTTGATCATCACCGTGGCCCTGTATCTTTACTCTTTTCTCGTCTTCTTTTTCTTCCCCTTCTTTTTCTATTGTCATGCTTGTTCCCCTCCACTTCTAAGCTGCTTTGCGGAGCTGTAATGCCCCGCTTATGTAAGGGAGAATGAGGAATCGGGGACCCAGGACGTGACAGGATTTGGGAGGTCTTAGGCTTTGGCGTGCAGCTGGTGCAGATGCCGTCATTCTGGGAGTTAAAATCCAGGGATCTGGGAACAACACAAAGCCAATATGACCATGGTTTAACACGAGCAGGGGGATTTTTCCCTTGAACCAGCCAAAATAATGGGGAAATACCTTAATTGGCCAAGTCATTGGTAAGGGCCAGAAGCGCCTATTCACATCAGTCTTTACTGCGTCTTTGACAAAAACAATCAGCCTGGTTTGATATTGATGCACCCCAGACTCTTCGTATGTCAAACAGGTAATAGAGGGAGCAAATGTCCACCTGGGCAAACAGGAATTAAGCCGTCATTTTAGAGCTCTAATATTTGATAAAGGTGTCGAGCAAACATGGTTGACTCAGAGGGCGTTCCTGATTATTCTTGACAGCGTGAGCAAAGAGAGAGCAGGTTGCAGGATGAACAGCCCGTCTGACTGCGCTGATTTGTTGCTTGTATGTGTTCATTTTGTGCAACTGAAAACTTAAAAGTTATTAGCAAAATAATTCAAAATGTATAGTGTTAGTCTGCACCACAGTCTCTCTCATCAGCTCCTATAAATGTTAATCCCCCATCACAGAAGAGGCTCTTCAGGTTTCTCTGAAGGCTCAGAAAACAGAGAGAGTGGTGCAGTCTGTTTTCTTGAAAGGAGTCAACAATTGCAGAGGTATAAACAGATTCATGAGCGCGCACACTCACAGAAACACACAGGAGGGAGATTAAACTCGGTGAAGTAGTTGTATGTGAGTAGGAGCTGAGAGGTGTTACCTTCACGAAACCTTTTTAGTTGCCTTGATATTATTTTATTCCATTTAGAAGTCGGCCCTTAGATATCCTCTTGATATCAGTGCTGGTTGATGCATTTGCTACATTCTGCTTTGTTTTTGCATGGTTCCTCTTCATTTGTGAAAGTAAAGTAGGCTAATTATTTCTCTATAGCAGGACTACACCTGCTCGCAAAAAATGTATTCAAGTGGTTGGAAAGTGAAGGACTTCACTGTTGATAGGCTGCTTTATTAGAGAGAAATGTTGTTCCAACAGTGGAGAATGACCAATAAGATTGATGAAAAAAGGAAAATATACTCCAATACAAACTATTAATATAGAAGGTGGCAAAAATACTATCATACTATCACATAATGTACATTATATAGGTTAATATGAGGCATAGTGCAGCTGTAAAAGATGGCAAACAGTCATAATACAGTTATACAGTTATTTATACTGTAACATCTAGGCTTTGTATTCTACATACCATAAAACTTCAATTTTTTTTTGTGTTTATGTATTTTTTAATTTTGTTTTCTTTGGTAGGGACGATGCAATTTAACATAGTTCTAATACAGAGTATGGGACTGATGTGTTGCACTGAGAGTTAATAGTTTTTGCTAATTTTAACCAGTCCCTAGTTGGGCTTTTACATGTAGACCTAAAATGTTATTAAAAATATACAGTTTAAAACATCATAAAACAACAATACACTACAAACATGGGGGGCACAATAAATTACACAAACCACAGTACATATACCACAGTATAAACATCACAACATATCCCACAATACATCCACTACAATAGACATACCACTATCCACTATTCAGCTGTAATCAGTTTGATTTCACTTGGTAATGTGTTCCATAGCCTATAGTCCCAATTAAATGCCCAGTTCCTTTTACTAGAACTGTTTGGCTAAACATTTTGACAAATAAATGCCTGTCTCAAAGAGACGCCTGGTCTTGTTACCAAGCAGTTCATTTTTATAGAAGTTCTTTAGATGTATAAAACCAGGTTGTTGGCTACCCACCTGAGCTAACATTAGCTTGCTGCTTAGATCACACATACAGACATATATATTTTACTTTCGTCAATACAGAGATGCTACATATCATATCTTGGTCACATTCTCCACAATGTAATTGTTAAGTTAATTTTACTGAAACCATGACCAAGTAATATTCATACTGCTTTAAATAACCAGTTTGATTGTTTCTCCCATCTTTGCTGACCAACAGTTTTGTGTGAAGGGAATTAAAGGCCTTTCATACATATAGGCCCTTTGAGTTCATTGATTTAAGCAAATAATAGCCTGGGCTACTAATAGAAGTTTTACGGTATTAATATGAATTAAATCAAAACAGTGTAAACAAGTGACAATGTAGCTCTAAGGTATTCAATCTTATAACTTGAGACAACAATAAATACTGTTGAAAAAGAAAGTACATAGCATTAAGTATCTAGCTGCCATTTCAGTCCACCACCAACTCCATGTAGTCAATATGGACAAAACCAGCATGCTGGAGCAATTTGTTGTCTCCTTCCACTACATTCTCTGATGTCATTATCCAGCACAGCATGTTGCACTCACCACAACAAACTCTGTGGATGTGAGCTTCCTCAAAAAGTAGATCTAGTCCACCTAAGTTTGCTTCTGCTTACTTTCTGGCTGCTCTGAAGGTCCCAATGAATGCGAGTTAAGGATCTCAGTTTTCTAAAGTTTGCCTCCATCTCTTTCATCTTCGCCACATCGAGCTTCAGTTGAATCCTCCTTTACCACATGATGCAACAGTCACCCAGGTCTCTGTGCTCCGACTCCTGCCCAGCCCTGGCAGCCCTCCATTACTGATTTACTTGTTTTTTTTGTCTCAAAAATCTGGATACCGCATCTTGCCCTACAGGCTCGACTCTCCAGTGTCCAGAGAGGGAGATCATGAAATGGTAACAAGCTTCTTTGAACTGGTAGGTGGTATTTGATGTGCTGTGAGGAGCATAATATATAGTGTATTTGATCTAGCCAGCTGTGTGGATTGCTGGTCCACAAGTTCTCTTCACATCTTCAGCCTTTGTAGTGTGCGTATCTGATTTTCACAACCATATACACACAGTATACCGGATACACACAGGTGTGTATAAGACCAAGGGCATTGAAATGCAGGTGCAGAGGCACTTTCTTATATTTTTGGACTACACTTTAAACTCACATTAATGTTACAGTTTCAGTATTAATTCATTCCTCTCTGACGATATTGAACATATAGGCTCAATACTTATTCTAGCCACAGATTTAAGTTAGAGTTATGCTAGTTGGGCTTTGAACAGTTTTTGGAACTTTGTATTTGACAGTTACAAATGTCTAGCTGCCATCTGAGTTGCCCTTTTATTTTCAATCAGTCCATGGGCGGATCATGTGTTGATTGTTTCTTCTTTTTGTGAGTGGATTACTGTAGTTGGTGTTCAAGCTACTAGAATCAAAAAGTCAGGAAGTTCAAACGTATTACAGATGAATAAAATGCAACACCCAATCTGTCCCTGCTGTCCGTCACTTTGCAATTAGCGGGGTCTCGTATTGGCAGCACTGTGCTCCTATTGTATTCTGGTCCTTTTTCCACGGTATCTCTCTGTCTCCAACTGATTATCGGGAAACTGGACAGGCCTTTAATCACCTCAAAAGACCAATATTATACTTGTCTACTCTACTCCATCCCGCTCTCTGTCTCTTGCTCACGCATACTCAGACACACATACGATTCATGGAGTATTCTCCACTCCCTCACAGTTGTGGTTCGACCTCCACTTGCTGATTAACGGCCTCTTTCCCTCTACTGACACGCTACGTTCTTTAGCTCTTTAGCCGATCACAACAATGTGGAGGACCATCTATTTCCTCTCCTCTTTCTCTCACACTCACTCTTTCTCCATTCTCTCTAGCTCTCTTTTCTCTCCGTCTCTCATTTTTCTCCCTTTGCTTGCTTGTGCTTGCTCTTTCCCGGGTTCTCCTTAGGTTTGTTTACAGCCAGAGACTTCCTTTCTCTGTTTGTCTTTAATGTATGGAGTTTTCTAGTTGTGTGTGTACTACACCTGGCTGTGCAGGTCAAACAGTCACTGTTTTCGGATTAAGTCTAGGAAATTTTCTTGAGTTTGATGTATTTTTCAGAATAATGTGGGAAGTAAATGCAAGTCTTCACAATGAGCTAGAAAAGGCTGAGGTGGAACCCTTTTAATTTTCATAATCATCAGCTCACACAGACAACCTTTATTCAGCATTAACCAGGCTTTTCATCTTTACACTACGGAGGTGACTGCAGAAATAATTTCTAGCACTTAGTCATGAAGGCCTTTGTCTAATTCTATCACCTGAATTTGGTTGGTTCGGCTATTCAGATGGACTTTTCTGGTACGTGTGAATAGCTCAACAGGCTTTGATCAAGAATCTAAGTGATGGAATACCTGAGCAGTGTGACATGGTTACCACAGTGTTTTCTCTGGCTTTTCTCCATGTACACAAAACAGACTGGGTCAGTTTTGGCTTGTCTCCAGTTTTCTCCTTAGCAGCGTGGTGAATTCCAACTGGGTTATTTTAGACCAAACTCTCTGGCTTGCTATATTTACATGCACTAGTGCTACTAATATTATTTTTTGGTTTGGGTTGAAGTTGGTTTGATAACAACAAGTGTAGCAAACAGAAAAAGTGATATTTGGTTGATAGTTTGTTACCACCTTTCAGGAGCATTTCAATTAGGGCTGGGTATCAGTACTTGATACTTTTAAGGTTTTGACTTTAACAACCAAGTACCAAGTAGCATCGAAATGTCTCCAGTCAAACATCTGCATTCGATCCTTTTTTTTCAGGGTGCCAATATGCCACCAAAATGCAAATTATAGCCACTGTGAAACTTAAATTAAAAGCCAAACTCCAATGAAACACTGAGTCCCTTTCAGACAATCTCTAAACCTCTAGTTACCCCACGAGCACCCGAGTATAATTGATTTAGATTTACCAGCATGATAAACAAGAGAGATGAAAAAGGTAGTGACTCCCTACCTCTGAAGGAGTCATAAAGTTTGAATGTGACCATTCCTTGATTACTTATATTCCTATAGTCGGTAAGGGTACGCTGATCAAAAGAACCTAAATGGGTTTTCATAAACATTAATGCTAGTTGTGAATATTGCACAAAGAGGATAAAGAGTGGTGTATCAATATGCCGAGTGCTGTAATCCTCAGGTGCCATGAAAATGAGCTAGATCAAATTAATGATTTGTAACTGATATAGCCTAATTAGATAGATAGTCTAATTTCTATAAAAGTTATATTCATAATGGTTTAAATAAACAATTTAATAGTATTTCCCATCTTTGCTGACCAACAGTTTAGTATAAATGGAACTAAAAGCCTGTCCTATGTAGATGCCTATCCCAAATGTACACCGGTTGAGTTCACTGATTGAAGCAAATAAAACCCTGGGCTATTAACTGAAGTTTTACAGTACACTACACTCCACTCCTTTCACATTATGGACACTGAATAAAGTACTCTATTGGTATCACTCTAAGGGTACTGGTTGTGGTACTGGTCTTGTACTTTTTTCAACAATACACAGCCCTAATTTTGCTAAAGGTAAAATTCAAACCCAGTACCATTTCTATAAAGTCATATTCATGGATAAAGGTAAACAAGTATATTTAGTCAAGTGAATGTAAATGAGGCAATTAGGATATTACCTGCAGGGACTTCCTGGTGTGTAATGGAAATGTTTACTGATAATGACTCTCTGTATGACCAGTCACTTGCACGCATAATACTGTACAGAGGCACACTCCACACAAACAGCTGGTGTCTGTTGTTACAGGTAATGTCTCTACTGTTAGTCTGGGAACACTTCCAATTGCTTTTGGTGGGCAATAAACACAGAGTGTAAAAACATTCCGGGAGTCGATTTGCTTGAAAACAGTAGGACGGAAATTCTCTCGGCATTGTATCTGAATCTACCGTATGAGTATCAAAAAAAAGAAAAAGCAAACAGTTAGGCATCCTAAAATGAACTTGAAAAAAAATCTTTTGTTATTTTTACAGTATCTTAATCTTAGAAAAACAATCTGCTTTTACCAATTCAGAGGCTGGTGAGCAAAGAAAGCTTTGTTCTCTTGCACTTGGAACTTAAGCAGATTAAAAGGTGTCAGTGTCTCTGACTGAAGGCTGGTAAATAATCTCACTACAGCAGCGGCTGTTTCAGACCTTTGTTATTGAAGCAAATCAACATTTCAGGGACTGCAGTCAACAAATCCTAATTAGAGGCGACACAGTGTTCCCTTAGCTATTATTGTGCTGTTGGATGTTTTATTTCCATTTCCCTTTCATTCTGTGCGTGTTTGCGTGTGTGTAATGAGGTGTGTAAATTGAATGACTTGAAGGAAGACGCTGACCTTCACCTGTTCCCAGGTCGAACAATAGCATCCCAAATCATGTCGTCAGGAGTGTGTGGCGAAGAATCCCTAAGAGGTGTCCAGCTTTTGTGTGTGTTGTGTGGAAGGGGTTGAGGTCATGAACATGATTGGGTCAGCGTAGTCACTCATTGATCATGAGGGTCTGCAGAGCGTGACATTAGTTGAATGTCAGCGGAAGATTAACACAATACGTCTATAGAAAAGGTGGACAGTAGAAGAACCTCTTAAGTGGACTCTAATCATGCCCACGTTGTCACTTCCATACATCTCTATAATGAGCATTATTTTAATGCTTTGGCCTTGTATGGCCCTATAAAGGTATGATATTTACATAGAGCATAAATGTTACCCCTCATTCGCACTTGGCCAGATGAAGTCAACATGACGTCATATAAAGATACATAGAGGACAGCTCTAGTACAGTTTGATAGGCCTATTAGAGGGTGACATGGGAGTGGATTTTCACTCCTGTTCTATCCCACTCCCATGTAAACTCTTGTTCCATCCCAATCAGAGTGAAAAAAATTCTTTCTGGTCCCAGTCCCAGTTATCTTTTCCATATTTTTATTGTAATTCTGTTTGTGTTCTTGACTGTTGCAGTACTAGACCCTCAATTTTATTTCCCCTTAATATGTTCATTATACGCTAACACCAAGGTATATTCATTGTAAGTAAAGTTAGTTATGACTAAAGAATGTGTATAGAATCACCTTGTGAGCAAGCTAGAGCTCCTCTGGTCCGTCTGCTATTTCACATAAATATTAATCACTTTTTCCATCAGGGGATAGAGGACTAAAATAACACAACACTTCAAATCTAGGAGAAGGGGTTGTTGATAGGTAAGGGTGTGCCTATGTGCTCCATATGTGTGTGTGTGTGTGTGTGTGTGTTTGGTTGCCTGGTGTTTGTCTCCTGCACATTCATTCACACACCTCATAAGGCAGCTTTAGGCTGTTCCATATGGATGGCACTCGTATATGACAGGTCGGGGTGCATCAGAATGTAAATGTAAGCGGCTGTTTGTGTGTGCATCAGCAACTCTTGAGAGGCATGGGAAAATCTTTGTTTGAATGTGCAGATTTTTTACACATTTGTTTTAACGTGAGTGCAGATGTCCACATATTTTATCATCTCTGTGTATCTGACCACCAGTAGGAGTAGATCAGTTGTATGTGTGAACTTACATGTATTGTTGTTTATCTCTTTCTCTCTTTAATGTTGTTGTTTTTTCATTGTCATTTCCCATGCCGGTCGCAGCTGAAAAATGAGTTTTATTTGCATGCTTATTTCATTACATCAAAGCTTTCTTTCCTAAATGTAGTACTGTATACCCATCTGTGGGAAAATTTCCTTGCATAAAACTAATCACTATTCATTCAGTATTCAAAACTCCAAACGGCTGCACTCTCATAAATGTAATTCTCAGTTTTCAAGATGGATGATAATAGCTTTCCATAATGTGCTTTATTGAAATACCACCATTTTTTACTTATAGTGGGCTTGTCATTTTCAAAGTTAAGTCTTCATACTGAACATATGCGTTCTGTAATTATGAATCTTTCTTCAACAGATGATTAAAAATGTCCACTTATCATCACATATTCCACAAAACCTGTTCTGCAGTTGCTCTAGATTGCTAAAGTGGCTGCTCACATTGTTATGTTTCTTTCTTATCTTTGCCCAGTGACACTGTTGAATAAACGTGTGAGAAACATCATTCATCCCGAGGTTAATTAAAAGCATATTTTATTTGCTCACTGAGGAAGAGCCGCTACTCAATGCCTTTGGCCCCCAGAATAAGAAGGGGCCAAGGTGAATCGTATTATTTTCCCTTTTGTCCTCAAGATAAGAAAAATGCGAGTTAAGGAAAGGGTTGTAGGAAATTGATAGGCTTAGGGTTTGCTGGCTTCTGCATTTTAATTAATCCTCTTGAGTGTGACATGTTGCAAGCCAGTCTGTCACCTGCACCATTTTGCATCCCCGGCTGAATTAAACAAGCTGCTTTGGGGCAGGATTATGAGGACCAGTGATAGGAGATGTGATATGAAGGCTAAGGAAAACTATTTATTGTGGGTGATATCAGCTTTGTTGTGATCTCCAGCAGTATTGTGAGTTATAATGCCCAGTGCATGCTCTGTGTGGGGCTACAGCTGGCTCTGTTATCGGGCTGAGATGGAGGGAATGATGAGAAAAACGGGGAGGGTGGACAGGAAGAGATGGGATTTATGCTAACAGGCTGGTAGGAAGGAAAAGAATTTATTCAGTCCTTTGTGAAGACTGGTGCCATTACACCAGACCCCACCTCAGCAGCCCCTTCCCCTCTTGTCTTTCCTTTCTGTACCCATATTCCCTACTCTCCCTTTTTTCTATTTACCTTTGTCTTTGGCTCTGACTACTCCCCAGGGACACGCTTTTCATTTATTCTAGGCCTACACCTTCTTCAATTCCATCCTTCTCATGTCTTTAAGCCTCCCTTTTTCTTTTTTTTTTTCTCCCCTATCTACTTAAAATCAATACTCTGCACTGGCTTGTCGCTGTCTTTTCTTCCATCAGCTGTACATTGTCATCCATATAAATGCATTTAGATATACATGTAGAAAGCACTGGTCCCCATAGCTGCGATGCTGTCAGTCCCCTCAGCATGTACTTCATTATTATAGCTCCCACTTGTGCCATCAGTCATAACACTGCCTTTTACCTCACACCATAGGACATCCAAGGCTACACACATAAACAACAAGCTAATAAGCTGGCTAGCTCCTCCCTTGCTAAGTGGAACAGGACTGTATATAACACAGTGCCAGACCCTTTTCTTGTGTAGTTCAGCAGTTTAAATCAGTGTGCTAAAGCTGTCCTGCTAAATTCTTGTAAAAGCAAAAAGGGGGGTTTAGATTTTTGTTTATATTTCTCAAATATGAAGAGTTTGTCATTGTTGTATGGAGGAATTTTTAAGCTTTTGCACATTAAACCAAACTTTAATGAATTAAAAAAGGGATTTTATGAATCTGTTTGGCAGAGTGGATGTTGTGTTCTCTTCAGTTATCATCAAGAGAATAATTGCTGTTATGACTCTTCACATAAACTGATAGACTTCCTCATTTCTTTCTCAGTTTCATATTTGTTTGTTATTCTTTCATCTTAGAAATCAATCTCACACTGGAGCTGTGAATGGTGCAATCACAGGTGATTAGAGGATAGGCAGCTTTAGTGGGAAAAATATGATATAATTAGCTGTAGATCCATACAGTATCATCGCCTATACATGACGCTGATGAAGCCCTACACTCTGCCAACCTACATTTTCAGTTGGTTTAAACAAAGGGTCGATGAGGCGCTTTAACACCAGGCTCACGTGAAGGAAAATGGAACAGTAGCAGTCACAGTTGCTCTTTTCCACACAGACACACACACTCACAGACACGCACACACACTTTCTTGCCATTTGTCAGCCCCCTTCTTTGTACAGTATATTTCATCATGGCGAGGCAAGGCATTGCTAACACGGCAAGCGAGTGCTTTCTCTTGTTCAGTGGCTCTCGCTGTCAAGGAGAGGGATTTTTTTGCCTCTGCCCATGACAGACTCAAGTGCTTCAATTTTCCCCTTGCTTGGAGAAAATGACTGCACAAAACCTTTGGAGTCCATAGGGTATCAGAGCGCTGCTACACAGGGCCAGAGCTGGTTCTGCACAGACTAGGCTGGACCCTAAAGGAGGATCATGGGATGGTTAAGACAGAGCAAAACCTTTGAACAAGGCAGCTCAGGTAGAAAACTGGAGGGGTGCCGCTCTGCTTACATGTGACATGCTTTTTTCACTGCACCATATATCCATCACACTCTTGCAAACTGCTAAAGCTGACAATGTATTGCTCATTCAGTCTGCCTAAAGCAAACCTGCTCCTCCACCAGAGCATGCACTTGTAAGCTCTGTTACTGGATTTATTCTTCAGATAACACTCAATAAATCTGTTCCAGGTTGTCACATGTAATATGTTGCTTTTCCCAACCCAGCTTTATGAAACCTAAATTCTTAATGAGTCACATTTCATAAGTACCCGTAGTACTGAAATTATGTAAGTAATCAGTTTGGTCGTCATGGAAAGAATTTCACCAATCATTTCCAAAATGTTGAACATCACTATGGATTCAGCAGTAACCTGGAGACTTTCATCCATGCTGGATCTTTGTCAAGTGAAAAAAGTTGTACACTTCAAGCACACACACACACAAGTGGGTAACTTGGTGTGAATAAGAAACTTCCAAAGTCTCACCTTACTAACGGCCCTGATCCACTTATTCAACCTCAAAGAACAGACACTAGCAAAGGCTGGCTAATCAAACGCCTCCTGTTCCCTCACCTCTCC